>CM035803.1:3159735-3167235 GCA_020466265.1 Siphamia tubifer
TTCAAAGGGCAGACTCATAGACAGCTCCACACTCTGTTACATGGAAAAAATAGGTGTGAACATACTGCCGAACTACTGCCATTTTTGGTAAAAGTGTAAATAATTGGTGAAAACAAAGTTGATGATGAGTGACAGGAGGGTGTGAGGAACAAGTACATGTACTTTTTATGTGTGTACTGTGAAAAATAAGTGAGTTAGAACAATTTGAAAAACACTGAACTCAACATGAGACAGAAATGATTTTTCCAATAGAAGTCTATTGACAGAAATCCCTAACATCATCCCAAACAGGTTCCTGTCATTTCACTTTAAAAAGAGCTAGATCTTCAAACCCTGGTTTGTTTGAATTCTCACAACCATGGCAACATTTGTGGAAAAGATTGTTTGTCTACTATTTATGGTTTTGCCGTGAGGACGAGTTATTGAGACATTTTTCAGCTTAATTTTTTCTTCTCTCGTGCTCTAGCGATGACATCACCCACTGATAAAAAGTCAGATTTTGGTCTTTTCAGGGTGGATTTACTGAGTTCTCTATCGACAACCGTAAATCAGGGTTCAAATTACCGGGAGATACTGGTGGGCAGTGTTGTACCTAAACGCGTTCATTGAACGATCGTTCACGAACTATAGTTAAATGTACAGAGTGTGACCAGAGCAGGTGTTTGTCCCGTTCTTGTAAATAAACATTAAAAACTAAACTCAGTGAAACCACTCCTTATGTTCTAAGAACCTGCAGAGGGAAGTTAACCCTGGGGTAAGGGACTTACTTCTGCCCTGGTGGGGCGGCATTTTCCCCTGATTTTTTGACTACAGGATAGGTTAATAGGTTAATAATAAGTTTACAATAATAACACAAAAAAGAACGAAAAAAAGAATGAAAAAGTTAATTTTAGGATCCATGAACTTCTAGTTGATAATTTGGAAGAATGAACGATGAACTGAACTAATTCATATTGACTAACTTGAACTGAACTTTGAACTAGTTCCTAATTAAGGTGAACTTTCCCAACACTGCCGGTGGATACGGGTAAAAAATTATAAATGTTTTTCTTAAATTTACATCGTTGAAAAATGTGTCCTTATCTACTATTCCTCTCTGTGTACTCAGGGTAAATAAATATAATTTCTAATTCATCATTACATACCTTGGAAAAACGCCATCAACCCCCTTGGAATTCTTAAATGGTTTCACTTTACCTGAGACTAACTCACACATTCTCTGCTGAAGTTTGTCACACATTCTTCTTATATGTGGTACTGGTGAGAATGAAAGAAGAACCCACTAACAGGTAAAAATGTCAAAAACCTGTCGTAACACAGCTCTGTTCTGTCTATATGAAGGTTCGACCAATACATCAGCCGGTCGATATATTTTATGAGTATCGACACTGATTCACATGTTGTTTTGCCCCCCCCCCCCCCCCCCCCCCGTGAATCGTCCATCAAAAAATCGGTTGATCCTTAGTCTATATTGCACCATGCATTTTGGTTTGCTAATATTCTGTTTAGCCTAGCTATTTTGACTTTATTAGCAATAGACAGTAACAGCTGATGCACACATGTGTTGGTTGGCGTGTACGCACCGGCATTTGAGTGTCTTCCTTGTACATATAATTTTACATGTAATTGGTTTGTGGCGTTCAAGGTCTACCCTAAATACAATAAGATTTTCAGTCTGTCCTTAACCATGCTCGGCTCCCAGTGGCTGATGCTATGGTCGATGGTATGTGTTGCACAGTTTGGTTTGTAGACTGTCTGTTGGATATGCAAGTGTCATGAATACAGAGACAATGTTGGTTTATTGATTTATATACATGTGTTAGCAACGACTATGTACTTGGGTTGTCAAAAAAATCGATTTTAGACACTAAATCGATATTGACCCTTGGTATCTAATTAGATACTAAGTTGCTGGAAAATTGATTTTTGTTTTTATGGCGCGTCGCCTCTTTTTTGTAGCGGGTAACGTTAAGAATTGTAAACAGGCATCAACGCGGTCAGCTCTGGCACAGCCGTAATGCCGGCGTGTAAGTTAAAGTCTCTTTTTTTCTCCAGCTGCCTCTGACAGCACACGGGATGACGCCAGTGCGACCACAGACCTATACACTATTTCTATAGGTCTGTGATTGGACCATCCGATGCAACTTTGCTTTTAAAGGCCTCCATATAGTCGAACGTTTGTGCGCGCGGGCGGCAGCCAGGCGGTAGCGCATAGTATCACGTTACCACCACGGAGGCCACCGTGAGCATGTCAGCCTATCATTTTTGACGTGCGCGCTGCTAGTCCCGTATGGCAAGCCAAAGTGTTCACATAGCCACGCGTTGTCTTTATTATATCACGCGTTACAGAACGCGTTTTAGCACGCGCACTGGCGCGCTATCACGTGTTACAGGACGCGCTCTGGTACGCGCACTGGCGCGCACAATGGCACGCGTTCTAGAACACGTTCTGTCACGCGTGATATAATAAAGACAACGCGTGGCTATGTGAACACTTTGGCTTGCCATAGTCCCACAAGGGGTCCGCGGTGGTCACATGATGCAATACGCTGCCGCCCGCGCACATAATGCTCGACCATAAAGAGTCTTACAGTTAGCACTGCAGAAGGGCTTGAGCAAAAAGATAGACCTACCTTAACTTACCAAGAGATAGACATGCATTTATTCTGCACCCGCACTCACTACTTTTTTTTATCAGTCCATGGAGGACATTTTAAAAGGAATCCCTCACATCTCCAGTATCGAAATAAGTATCGAGTATTATCCTTAGTATTGGTATCGAGTTGGAAATTTTAGTATCGTGACAACCCTAATATGAACAGTATAGGTGTTTAGACACCATACACAGCTGCTTTAGAAAAAGGTCTGTGGTACGTGGGCGTGGCACAAATCTGACATGTGACGTCATCGCCATCGGTCAGAAAATGCTGACCTCTCCTCCCGAAGATGGAATGATAATTGGAACACTGCCGTAAATCACATCCTAAAGAGAGGACAAAAATGACTGCATTTTACATTTAAATGAAGTTTAAATTATAGATAATGGGTCAAGGAAGAACCCATTAGATTTTGAGCAATGAAGGTCAAAGGTCAAGGTCATACTAAAGGTCAACATTTAAAACATCAGTGGTATTATCTGGGTTTTTTTTCATTCACATGGTCTGACCTTTGACCCCTGACCCTAATCTTCACACATCAGATGGGTCAATACCTGTAACCCTAACCTTTGACCCCTAACCCTTGGTGGAGGTCTACTGTCTGTGACTGACTGGTTTATGTGTTGTATTTAAATGTATTATTTTTTTACTTTTTAAATTTGTATTTATTTATTTTATTTCCTTTTATTAATTTATTTTTATTTTGTTTTTATTTTTATTACATATTTTAATTTACATTTTGTTAATATAATTTTATTTATTTTGTTTTATTTAAATTGATTCATTCGTTTTTTATTCATATGTTATTTATTTATTTCAAAAATATGAAATTTTTAATTTTCTTATTTGTTTTTGGATTTTTTTATTTTAATGAAAACATTTATTAGATTTATTGTTATTATTATTATTATTATTATTATTATTTTGATTCATTTATTTGTATTAATTAATTCTTTATTTATTCATTTATTACAATTGTATTTATTTACTTATTTATTTATTTAATTTATTTTATTCATTAAATTTTTTAATCATAATTTCATTTGTGTTTTTATGATTTTTTATTTTAATTTCAAAAAATGTATTAAATGTTATTGTTATTAATTTATTTTAATGTATTAATTTATTTTTTATTAAATAATTTTTTTAATTCATTTATTAAAAGTATATTTATTTACTTATTTTACATTTATTTATTTGTATTTTTAATTAATTTAATTTAATTTTTATTTTAGGAGCTGATATTGATTTTTGTCTTATCAAATGAAAATTAAAATCAGAAAAATATTTTTTTCTAAGCCAACTTTTATTGAAGTAAATACTGCAAAAAAAAACTAAAACCAAAAAGGGATGACTGTAGAACAGGTAACGTTAACATTTCACCAAATAAAACATACGGTCAGATCAACACCAACGGTCCCTCCTCTTCCTCTTCCTCTTCCTCTTCCTCTTCCTCTTCCTCTTCCTCTTCCTCTTCCTCTTCCTCGTCGTCTCACTCGGTGTGAATCAGGAAACATTCAAACATTCTTTTCTCAGCTGCTCAACCTCCACATTCCTGTTCAGCGTCTGTTTTTACACAACTGCTCTTTGTAGCCCATGCCCACTCATCATCTGACGACTTTATTAACCCCTAACCCTTAACCTTTAACCCCAGGGGGAAAATATTTGTGTGTTAACAGTCGCTCTGTTAAACTACAATAAACCTGTAACAGGAAACAGATTATTATTAAACAGATTTAAAACTCCTAATGTTCTGGAATTAGAGCCAATAATGTGATTTTGACATTTCTGCTAAATGCCACCTTGACCTTTGACCTTTGCAGTATTGCTAATCTGCTTATATGTATATATGTGTCAGTGTGTGTAATATTATGATAATATATCCAGTATTGATTAAGTTATAGCGTGGTATGTTTATGTTTGACACAGTGTTACACAAGGTAATTTGGACACATGTCACCTTTGACCTCCAGAGATCTGAAAAACTATTGGTCGTAGGTGATAACACTAATTATGCGAAAAAGCCATAAGAGTTATAACCCATTATGTGATTTTGACCTTTTAGTTCATTGTGACCTTGACCTTTGACCTTTACTCAGATGGATCATTACATCTTTTGTGCATTAGGTGTATGTATATGAACATATCTACAGTGTGTGTTTCTGTAATAAAACCACAGTATTAACCTCAGAAATAAACACTGTGTGTGTTTGTATTTCTATCTTCATGGGGACATTGATATGTTTACACAGTCACACCATGGGGACCTCTGAAACTATGGGGACCAAAATTAAGCTCCCCATTTGGGTTAACTATAAATAAAGGTCCCTACTAGTAAAATAGAAATGTTGTGGTCCTATAAATACACTATTTTTTTTTCCTGAAGTCCCCATAAAGCATGAGGGGGAAATGGGTGTAAAGAGAAATATGCATTTTTCAAATGTTTGAAAATGTGTTTACTTGAAAAAATAATTTGTATGCATTTTTTAACGTATCATTATTTATCTATGTATTTTTTAAATTAATTTTATTTCTGAAATTACATATTATTCATACATTTTATTCATTTATTTTTTCATTTAATTACAGTTTCAAATTGTGTTAAAAAAAAGATGTCTTTACACTTTGGCTACTTGATTAAAAGCTTGGTCCTAATAAGACATTGAAACGAGAGAGTATGTGTGTGTGTGTGTGTGTGTGTGTGGGGGGGGGGGGGGCTCTTTGTTTTTCAGACACTGTCTAAAATAGCACTTCCTGTTTCTGTCTTACCCATAATGCACTGCTGCTGAATGTTAGTTTATTTAGTTTAGTTTACATTAGTTAGTTTAGTTTAGTATAGTTTATTTTAATTTAGTTTAGTTTCAGGACGTGTTTACATGTTTGTTTGTTTGTTTGTTTTTATGTTGTCGTGTTTTACACTCTGTTCTGTTCAAACAATTGAACAAAGTGAAAAAGAAATGTGAATTTTCTGTCCAAAAATTACACGCTATATCGAACAGGAACTGTAAAGTCGGTACCATGCTGTAATGGCAACGCTGCACAGCCGGTACTTGTGGTACCGTGGCAGGTTCTCATCGGTACATTTCAGGGTAACATGATGGTAAACTGTTTAAAATGTTACGCTGTAATCAGAGCCGCTATGCTATGGCTAACAGTAACTCACCTGGATACAGTAACATACAGTTATTAAGGCTGGTGTTAATGTTTAGCACAACTGTTTTGTCATTATAAACTCTATGGCTGTCTTGACTTTTGCTGTTAGCTTGTTAGCTTGTTAGCTTCAGACACCCTGTAAATTCAATTGTAGAGTCCTGAATCGAAATATGTTGTCATCACATACCATTATAACCAATAGTACACTACATAAACTATATATTTTATATTTGTAGATTATTTAAACTAAATGCTTATGCTAACACAACATCTAGGAAGGCTGTGGTGCTAGCTGCTAATGCTAACACAACATCGAGAAAGACTGTGGTGCTAGCTGCTAATGCTAACACAACATTTAAGAAGACTGTGGTGCTAGCTGCTAATGCTAACACAACATCTAAGAAGACTGGTGCTAGCTGCTAATGCTAACACAACATCTAAGAAGACTGTGGTGCTAGTTGCTAATGCTAACACAACATCTAAGAAGACTGTGGTGCTAGCTGCTAATGCTAACACAACATCTAAGAAGACTGTGGTGCTAGCTGTTAATGCTAACACAACATCTAAGAAGACTGTGGTGCTAGCTGCTTCTTAGAGGTAGCCGGTGCACATTGTAAACTTTAAATTAGTGCCATCTACCATGGACAAAAAAATACCTCTTAAGTTATGATACCTTACATACCACCCATTCCTAACATACAGTGTGTGTTTTAACAGAAAATAAAACTCTTGGGTAGAAAACATGTGGGTTTGTGGGTCTAGTGTACACTGGTATGGGTTTCTAATGTGCATCGTGTTGGGACGACCTGGTTAACGTTCATGGATAATGTTGGAGAAAATTCCTGGTGAGAACCCTGTGTTGTGTATGTTCTCTGAATGTGGGCGGAGCTTCAACCAGCAGCAGGCATTAATGTGGGCGGAGCTTTAACCAGCAGCAGGCATTAATGTGGGCGGAGCTTTAACCAGCAGCAGGCATTAATGTGGGCGGAGCTTTAACCAGCAGGCATTAATGTGGGCGGAGCTTTAACCAGCAGCAGGCATTAAAGTGGGCGGAGCTTTAACCAGCAGCAGACATTAATGTGGGCGGAGCTTTAACCAGCAGCAGACATTAATGTGGGCGGAGCTTTAACCAGCAGCAGACATTAATGTGGGCGGAGCTTTAACCAGCAGCAGGCATTAATGTGGGCGGAGCTTTAACCAGCAGCAGACATTAATGTGGGCGGAGCTTTAACCAGCAGCAGACATTAATGTGGGCGGAGCTTTAACCAGCAGCAGACATTAATGTGGGCGGAGCTTTAACCAGCAGCAGACATTAATGTGGGCGGAGCTTTAACCAGCAGCAGACATTAATGTGAATGATAGCGTTTAATTAAAGGTTGTTGGTCTCTTAATTAATGAACAGAAGGTTAAAAATACTTTTACAAACAGCAGAAGTCGTTCAGTCTGACCAAGAACTGAGAATCGAAAAAGCAAAAGGACCTTTCAGTGACTGTTGTCTCCACAGGAAGTGAACTCTTGATCTGTTGTCGCTGTGTGAACAAAACAAGCGTGTGTGTGTGTGTGTGTGTGTGTGTGTGTGTGGGGGGGGGTTGACGGCTTCAGCAGAACAATGTGGAATCATTTCCCTGACGCTGCTGAGCCTTATTTGGCTGCTGCTGAGAACTGCAGAGGATATGATGTAGGCACCACT
>CM035803.1:3178812-3183812 GCA_020466265.1 Siphamia tubifer
ATAGTAATAATGAATATTAAAGACACTGATACTATCTATAAGAAATGTACTGAAAGAATTAGATTTACAATCTAATTAAATTTTTAATCGGGTTCTCAAAGGAAATATTCACAATAATTACTTAAATATACTACAGTATACATTAACCACAATTAAAATAAATTAACAGAATATATAGAATGATTTAACAAACAAAATGAGCAGCAGATGTTTGTGTGATATAACCATGTATTTAACAGCTGTCACTACATTACCCATCATCCTTTATGGTGCCAAAACCTCACAAACACAAAGAATGTGTTTTATTCCCAGACAGTCCTTCAGCACTTGTGCAGGTTACACTAACTATTGGCTCCCACTGTCATGTGACTCTTGGTAACTTCCTGATTCACATCCACAGGATTTAGGATTTATTCCCACACACCAGTGAACGAAGACTTGTGTAGTTTAAACGACTCAACAGCAGGTGATGCTGTTGAGTCCATATAACACACATGCACCAGCGGACGGGACATGTTCTTGTGTTGTTTATCTTCTGTTCTGGTCATGACAGTGTGGGGACCTCATAGACACACCCTGACACTGGTACCCACATGGTTAGTGTGACAATGACTTTTACTGAACACACAATTCATCCATTCATTCATTCTGGGGGTTTTACTTTATGCCAAAAACAAGAAAAAGAAACCCTTCATTTCTTTTCTATTAAAAATATATATGATTAATAATAAAATAAAATAACTAATGAGTCATCCCTCCATGGGACCCTGTCAGTGCTCAGGTCCTGAGAATCCTTCCCAACTTTTCCCACCTGGTGGCGCCCCTGACTGTGACCTTTGAACTGTTGTGAACTGTGTGTAACTGTGAATACTGCAGTTGTCAAGCTCATGAGCTATAGCTATAGCCAGGCTATGTATGGTTACATGCTAATGCTCATGAGCTAGGCTATGTATGTTACATGCTAATGCTCATGAGCTAGGCTATGTATGGTTACATGCTAATGCTCATGAGCTAGGCTATGTATGGTTACATGCTAATGCTCATGAGCTAGGCTATGTATGGTTACATGCTCATGCTCATGAGCTAGGCTATGTATGTTACATGCTAATGCTCATGAGCTAGGCTATGTATGTTACATGCTAATGCTCATGAGCTAGGCTATGTATGTTACATGCTAATGCTCATGAGCTAGGCTATGTATGGTTACATGCTAATGCTCATGAGCTAGGCTATGTATGTTACATGCTAATGCTCATGAGCTAGGCTATGTATGTTACATGCTAATGCTCATGAGCTAGGCTATGTATGGTTACATGCTAATGCTCATGAGCTAGGCTATGTATGTTTACATGCTCATGCTCATGAGCTAGGCTATGTATGGTTACATGCTAATGCTCATGAGCTAGGCTATGTATGGTTACATGCTAATGCTAATGAGCTAGGCTGTGTATGGTTACATGCTAATGCAAATGAGCTAGGCTATGTATGGCTACATGCTAATGTAATGAGCTAGGTTGTGTATGCTAACATGCTAATGCTAATGAGCTAGGCTATGTATGGCTACATGCTAATGCTCATGAGCTAGGCTATGTATGCTTACATGCTAATGCTAATGAGCTAGGCTATGTATGGCTACATGCTAATGCTAATGAGCTAGGCTGTGTATGGTTACATGCTAATGCAAATGAGCTAGGCCTGAGTAATCAGCTCCGTATGAATAATGATATATGCTAATGAGATAATTAGCTCATTGCCCTTTTTTCCCATTTCCCCCTCTTTTTCCCTTCTTTTTCATATTGTTTCCCTCTTTTTTTCCCATGTTTTCTCTCTTTAATTTTCCCTTCTTTTTCCCCTCATTTGTTCCTCTGTTTTGCACTTCTTCTTTCCCCCATTTTTTCTCTTTTTTGTCTTTTCCCCATTTCCTTCTTTTTACCCTTTTTCGCATTTTTGTCCTTTTTTCCATTTTTCCTCTTTTTTTCCCTTTCTTCCCATATTTTCTCCTCTCTTGTTTTCTTTCTTTCTTTCTTTCTTTCTTTCTTTCTTTCTTTCTTTCTTTCTTTCTTTCTTTCTTTCTTTCTTTCTTTCTGTCTTTCTTTTTTTCTTTTTTTCTTTCTGTCTTTCTTTTTTTCTTTCTGTCTTTCTTTTTTTCTTTTTTTCTTTCTTTCCTTCTTTCTTTCTTTCTTTCTTTTTTCTTTCTTTCCGGCGTTTTTTCTTTCTTTCTTTCTTTCTTTCTTTCTTTCTTTCTTTCTTTCTTTCTTTCTTTCTTTCTTTCTGCTCTTCTATATGTCATCCACCAGATGTCGTTGTTAAATTATCTTTGCACTTTTACAGATGCACCGTCTTCTGCGCAGCCGCAGTAAACCAGTTGTGTCCACACCTCTAAATTCAGACCGGAAACACAACGTGCTAACTTTCAGAATAAAAGCACGAGTAGGCTAATATATAAATAAGTAAGAAAAACATCCAATTCCATTTTTGTCAAATGCATGTGGAGCCCATCACTAAAAACTGTCCAAATGTCTACATGTAAAACGACCTTTCATGAATTGTCCATTTACAGAAGTCATTCTAGAACATCCATATGAAGTCATATTCTACTTTTATGCTGAACAACGTATTCATGTCAACTTTATTTTGTTTATTTTTATTTTTCCATATCATCACCCCTGACAGGAATGTCGTGTATTTAGTTAGTTACACAAATGCAATGTTTTCTGACAAATCAAATAATTATAAAAAAATGAATTAATTAATGACATATTTAATTAATTCATCATATATGTATTCATTTATTTATTAAATTAACATTGTCCCTGTAGGAATAACAAGATTATTTCAATAAGAACTATATGTGTAGCAGAAATAACTTTTTTTGTATTAATAATTGTATGTTTTCATTGTTTCATATTTATTGTATTATGTTAAAGTATGGAGGAAAACATACAGAAGTCACCTTAAAGATATGCACATTACAAAAGACAGTAATATGGATAATAAATCATGCAGATTATTTAGATCATATGATTATTCTTTTTAGGAAGGCACGGTGGTGCAATGGTTAGCGCGGTGGTTCAAATCCCACACCAGACCTTTCCGTGTGTGCGCCAGGTTCTCTTTCCTCCCACCATCCAAACACATACGCTGATAGGTTAATTAAATCACCCATAGGTGTGAATGTGACAGTGATGGTTTGTCTATATATGTTCAGCCCTCAGATGAACTGGAAACTCATACAAGGTGACCTCTGACCCCGCCTTCACCCATTGTAGCTGGATTAGGCCCACAGTGACCCGAGTGAGGATAAAGTGGGTTCAGATGATAAAATGAGATCATTCTTATATTAACATTGAAAGAATTCAAATGTATGGATTTAGTTCAGTTTAAAACTGTTCGGTTTGTATATAGAGCACCCACAGAGCATCATGACATGTTTACTAATAGATTAGGTGGGTAGAACTAGTGTGGGGAATTTAAGGTTAGGAAGATTGTAGTCCGTACAACTCATAAAAGCACGTGTATCTGAATCTGTGGAGTTATGACCCTGTGGAACAGTCTGGATATTCAGCTCAAGACGTGCAACACTAGCCTAGCCACACTAGCTCCTCCTAGCATCAGTAAATCTAATGTTCTATCGTAGTAGCCTAGCCACGCTAGCTCCTCCTAGCATCAGTAAATCTAATGTTCTATCGTAGTAGCCTAGCCACGCTAGCTCCTCCTAGCATCAGTAAATCTAATGTTCTATCGTAGTAGCCTAGCCACACTAGCTCCTCCTAGCATCAGTAAATCTAATGTTCTATCGTAGTAGCCTAGCCACGCTAGCTCCTCCTAGCATCAGTAAATCTAATGTTCTATCGCAGTAGCCTAGCCACACTAGCTCCTCCTAGCATCAGTAAATCTAATGTTCTATCGCAGTAGCCTAGCCACACTAGCTCCTCCTAGCATCAGTAAATCTAATGTTCTGTTGTAGTAGCCTAGCCACACTAGCTCCTCCTAGCATCAGTAAATCTAATATTCTATCGCAGCAGCCTAGCCACACTAGCTCCTCCTAGCATCAGTAAATCTAATGTTCTATCGCAGTAGCCTAGCCACGCTAGCTCCTCCTAGCATCAGTAAATCTAATGTTCTATCGCAGTAGCCTAGCCACGCTAGCTCCTCCTAGCATCAGTAAATCTAATGTTCTATCGTAGTAGCCTAGCCACGCTAGCTCCTCCTAGCATCAGTAAATCTAATGTTCTATCGTAGTAGCCTAGCCACACTAGCTCCTCCTAGCATCAGTAAATCTAATGTTCTATCGTAGTAGCCTAGCCACACTAGCTCCTCCTAGCATCAGTAAATCTAATATTCTATCGTAGTAGCCTAGCCAGGCTAGCTCCTCCTAGCATCAGTAAATCTAATGTTCTATCGTAGTAGCCTAGCCACGCTAGCTCCTCCTAGCATCAGTAAATCTAATGTTCTATCGTAGTAGTCTAGCCACGCTAGCTCCTCCTAGCATCAGTAAATCTAATGTTCTATCGTAGTAGCCTAGCCACACTAGCTCCTCCTAGCATCAGTAAATCTAATGTTCTATCGTAGTAGCCTAGCCACACTAGCTCCTCCTAGCATCAGTAAATCTAATATTCTATCGTAGTAGCCTAGCCAGGCTAGCTCCTCCTAGCATCAGTAAATCTAATGTTCTATCGTAGTAGCCTAGCCACGCTAGCTCCTCCTAGCATCAGTAAATCTAATGTTCTATCGTAGTAGTCTAGCCACGCTAGCTCCTCCTAGCATCAGTAAATCTAATGTTCTATCGTAGTAGCCTAGCCACACTAGCTCCTCCTAGCATCAGTAAATCTAATGTTCTATCGTAGTAGCCTAGCCACACTAGCTCCTCCTAGCATCAGTAAATCTAATATTCTATCGTAGTAGCCTAGCCAGGCTAGCTCCTCCTAGCATCAGTAAATCTAATGTTGTATCGTAGTAGCCTAGCCACGCTAGCTCCTCCTAGCATCAGTAAATCTAAT
>CM035803.1:3188812-3203812 GCA_020466265.1 Siphamia tubifer
TAGAGTTCAGACCTCAGTGAAGCAGCACCAGTCTGTGCTAATGCTAATGCTAACACATTAAACTAGATCAGTGGTAGAGCTCAGACCTCAGTGAAGCAGCACCAGTCTGTGCTAATGCTAATGCTAACACATTAAACTAGATCAGTGGTAGAGTTCAGACCTCAGTGAAGCAGCACCAGTCTGTGCTAATGCTAATGCTAACACATTAAACTAGATCAGTGGTAGAGTTCAGACCTCAGTGAAACAGCACCCGTCTGTGCTAATGCTAACGCTAACACATTAAACTAGCTCAGTGGTAGAGTTCAGACCTCAGTGAAACAGCACCAGTCTGTGCTAATGCTAACGCTAACACATTAAACTAGATCAGTGGTAGAGTTCAGACCTCAGTGAAGCAGCACCAGTCTGTGCTAATGCTAATGCTAACACATTAAACTAGATCAGTGGTAGAGTTCAGACCTCAGTGAAACAGCACCAGTCTGTGCTAATGCTAACGCTAACACATTAAACTAGATCAGTGGTAGAGTTCAGACCTCAATGAAGCAGCACCAGTCTGTGCTAATGCTAATGCTAACACATTAAACTAGATCAGTGGTAGAGTTCAGACCTCAGTGAAGCAGCACCAGTCTGTGCTAATGCTAATGCTAACACATTAAACTAGATCAGTGGTAGAGTTCAGACCTCAGTGAAGCAGCACCAGTCTGTGCTAACGCTAATGCTAACACATTAAACTAGATCAGTGATAGAGTTCAGACCTCAGTGAAGCAGCACCAGTCTGTGCTAACGCTAACGCTAACACATTAAACTAGCTCAGTGGTAGAGTTCAGACCTCAGTGAAACAGCACCAGTCTGTGCTAATGCTAACGCTAACACATTAAACTAGATCAGTGGTAGAGTTCAGACCTCAGTGAAACAACACCAGTCTGTGCTAATGCTAACGCTAACACATTAAACTAGATCAGTGGTAGAGTTCAGACCTCAGTGAAACAGCACCAGTCTGTGCTAACGCTAACGCTAACACATTAAACTAGATCAGTGGTAGAGTTCAGACCTCAGTGAAGCAGCACCAGTCTGTGCTAATGCTAACGCTAACACATTAAACTAGATCAGTGGTAGAGCACCATTCTGTGCTAACGCTAAAGCTAACACATTAAACTAGATCAGTGGTAGAGCACCATTCTGTGCTAACGCTAAAGCTAACACATTAAAGTAGATCAGTGGTAGAGTTCAGACCTCAGTGAAGCAGCACCAGTTTGTGCTAACGCTAACACATTAAATCTGCCAAGGTTTGGATCTGGATGTTCAGAACTTATTTATAAACTAGTGTTCTGTGTTCACTAACCATTTATTTTATGGCTCATTAACAATCCCTTAGAGGGTTTAAAAACATTCCCAGAAATCCTGGCTCCTGTTTTTCACATATGTCCATTTCAATATTCGACCACGTATGACGTCACTCTGACGTTATGTGACGTCGCACAACGACCAAATGTCACATGTTAGATCTAATGTTAAATATGAAGCACAAGATATTGTCTGATTTAACTAAATATGTCAATAACCTGCTTTAAGGTTAAAGGTCATACATTTACCAAATATACCATTGGTGCCACGTCACGCGACGTCTTCACGTGACGTCACGCGACGTCTTTACGTGACGTCATGGAGCCTACGGGTGTTATCTCATCTGAGGTCAGAAGGTCAGACGAAGTGAAAGAGGAAAAAAAACACCTGATAATATCTGGTCTGGATTCTGAGATATCACCACTGATGTGTTTGAACTGTTGACCTTCACTGGCACCTTGACCTTTGACCTTTAGCGGTCAACATTTCATCTTTTATTCATTGACACTTTATCAATCATCTGTGAAAGTTTCATCAAATGAAACTCAAATGAAATGCTAATGGCTATATGCTAATGGATACATGCTAATGGCTACATGCTAATGGTTATATGGTAATGGGTATATGCTAACGGTTATATGCTAAAGGCTATCATTAGCAGTGCAGACACACATCACAAACACACTTAATACATGTGAGGGTCATGTGACAGTAATGGAGGACAGTCCATCACATGTTCAGTTTGGAGCCTTTAAGACACTTCATTTAGATCTGTTAAATCTCTGTAGAGGTTTTCAGTGTAAACTTCAAACACTTTAAACATTTTTCAGTTCAGTTTTAATCTTTCTTCTAGAGTTTTGCTCCAAATAAACAACTGCATGTTATCAATACTGTTGATTATTCATTTATTAATCAATATTATCTGTTTGGACAAAAAGAAAAAAGTCAACATGTCACATTGTGGTGTTCAATGTAACGCAGTTGAAATATTTGGTTTAGCTAAGTTTAGTACTGGTGCATTGAAAAAAAAAACGTTAAACACACTAGTGCACTAGTGAGCCTTGATTATGTTGTAAACAAACAAACAAACAAACAAACATAATATCCATCCACTCAGAGCGTGTTAACTTCACATTTCATATGAAATCTGTGATGTTGTCCAATAATAAATCCATCATCATCATCATTTCATGTTAAATCATCATAGATTTATGAGACGGAGCAGAAACAATAAAAATCTGCTGTGACCGAAAAATAAAATACAATAAAATGTCATTAACCTGAAACTGGGTCAGTTCCATGTGTCCACTTATACACAACACTTTACAGAACCAGCTGCAAAAACTGGAGAAGCTAGAGGGAGGACAGAGGAAATGGACACACGGACGGACGGACACAAGAACGGACGGACACACGGACGGACAGATGGACGGACGGACGGACGGACACGCGGACGGACGGACACGCGGACGGACGGACACGCGGACGGACGGACGGACACAAGAACGGACGGACGGACACAAGAACGGACGGACACACGGACGGACGGACGGACGGACGGACAGACGGATGGCCGGACACACAGACACACGGACGGACGGACACACGGACGGACGGACACAAGAACGGACGGACACACGGACGGACGGACGGACACACAGACGGACGGACGGCCAGACACACAGACACACGGACGGACGGACACAAGAACGGACGGACACACGGACGGACGGACACAAGAACGGACGGATGGACGGACAGACACAAGAACGGACGGACGGACACAAGAACGGACGGACGGACACAAGAACGGACGGACACACGGACGGACAGACGGACGGACGGATGGCCGGACGGACGGACACACGGACGGACGGACACACAGACGGACGGACGGACACACGGACGGACGGACACACAGACACATAGACGGAGGGACAGACGGACGCTGTTAAACCATGAAACCAACATAACTTCACTAATGTCTGATCTGTGAAGTTAATAAACGTCGGTAAAACCATAACCTGGTTGATGAAGGTAAATATTAAAAACATCTATAAAACTATGAATATATGTAATAAATGTTTAACACCTTTGATTGTTAAAAAAGTAAAAAACTGAGTTAAAATGTTTAATCATATTAATCACAGAGTTGATTTGGATTAATTTAGATTAATTTACATGAATCAGAATGAAAACTGTCTTTAACTGTTGTGTTTTTGGTTTTATATGTTTGTATTTAAATTACCTACAAAATACACAAACATACACACGGAAATAACAAATATGGAGGAAGAACAATATACAAAACGTGTTAAAATCCACTAAAATTTGCAATAAAATAAACTAAGGCTAAAAAAAAGATGAAATTCTAAAACATATTCAGCCTTAAAAATACACAAAAAACCCATTTATTTGTTTTTGTTAATTTTGTTCAATATATTTAGTGTATTTAAAACATTTCTTCAATTCTGTTGAATTTGTGGCTCATTTTTTCCTTGTTCCTTATTGTTTCGTTGATTTAATTATTACTTTTGTTCACTAGGGTTTTTTTGCTTTGTTTTATTCCTTTACTTTTTCTCATTGTTTATTATTTAAATATTATTTTTGGTTCATTTGTGTTCATACTTAGTGTCATTAATTAAACTCCATGAGTTTTACTGTTGAGTCAGTGCTGTGGAAGACGACGGTTTCCACGGTAACCACAGAACCTCTGGACGTCCAAATATGGTCATAAATGACGACTGTGAAAAGAGGAAGAAGTATATTTTTATAGAGTCTTGACGTGAGTGGATCAGAAGATGTCAACGTTTGGACATCAGTAGAATGTTCTGGTTCTTTAGGGGTTAATTCATCCTCCACTAACGACCACTTCATGGTTAATTAAACACATAAAACACAAGAAATGTAAAAACAAACAGTTCAATATTAAATAAAACCACACATTTAATTTGGTTTGATGAACTCATGTTACTTCATCTTATTTTATTATTATTATTATTATTATTATTATTATTATTATTATTATTATTATTATTATTATTATTATTATTATCATTATTATTATTATTATTATCATTATTGTCATGATTATTATTATTATTATTATTATTATTATTATTATTATTATTATTATTATTATTGTCATGATTATTATTATTATTATTATTATTATTATTATTATTATTATTATTATTATTATTATTATTAATAATAATAATAATCGACTTGCATGCCCTCATGTTTCAACTTTTTGAGCTGATGGTGCTGTAAATTTCTCCTTAGAGATCAATAAAGTATCTATCTATCTATCTATCTATCTATCTATCTATCTATCTATCTATCTATCTATCTATCTATCTATCTATCTAATAATAATACAAAGTGTGGCGTAAAATTGTGGAATGGTTTAGATAAACATTTAAAAAATGTGAAGATATGACATTTATTTATGTATTTTATTTTATTATGCATTATTTTAAAAGATTAAAATTTTTTTATTTGAATTTTTATGATTTCATTCTTTATTTATTTTTCTTATGAAAAAAAGAAGACATTTATTTATTTTTTTTACTTTTACATTTTTAATTCAATTTGTAACTTTTTTTTACTTTTATTTTTTTTTGTTACTTGTTTCATTTTTCTTTTGGAAGATAAATGTCACTCCTGTGTCATTTATTTATTCATGTCTGTATGTATTTTATTTCACTATTTATTTGTGTGGTTGTTTTTCTTCTTTTCTTTGCGACACATTAGTCATAAAGTGAATTGTTGGAATGAAGAACAAAACCTTAAACTGTTTTAGTTTAAAGTTAAGGAGCAGATCAGGTTGGTACAGTCAGTGTTTGTCCTGGGACTTGGACCGGCGCTGGAATTCCCCACACTTCCCTTCCATCCCATAATATGCACTTCCAGCCCAGTTTACATTAGAACACTTCCGTCTGTGTCGTTCATTTACAGGATTAACTTTCACAGTCTGTTCATCACTAATAAAGAATCTTTTTTTTACTCTCAGGTGTCATTGGTGTCAAACGAGCGGCCCGTGGACCAAGTCTGGCCCGTCAAAAGGTCCAGTCCGTCCCTGTGGATGAATTTGTGAAATGCAAAAATAGATGTTAAAGTATTAAAATTGTATTTTCTGGATTATAAGGTGCACTTTAAAGACTACGTGACATTTATCTGATCATTTTGGTTTCGTAAAATTAAGCAGAAATTAAATAAAAATGATTTAATAAGCAAAGGGGTAATGTAGTGCCCACGGGGCGGAACAACACCCCTCTGCCTTCGGCGTCAGGGTGTTGTTCGGCCCCGTCGGGGAATCTTTTTCCGATGGTAACGCAGGGTCAATCCATTATCGCTCGTATTCTACGGTTATTCCAGTTTATTCCTGCTCCTACTCAAACACATTGAATAAAACAGTTGTTCCGACGTAGACAATATTTACGTTCAAAATGGACGAACTACCTGCGGAGTGATACGGTACCGTCAACCTGAAGTGACAAAACCTGTCGTCATTGGCAGCGGGCGTGAACGATGCAGCGGGCGGTTGGTTATCAAAAAAAATCCGCCCGCTGAAGGCTGGGAATGTCCATTCAAAGTGAATGGGAGCTGTCGGAACATTCTAGAGGGACATAGAATAAAACACAAAAATGACCCGAAATTTCTCCGAAATTAACAAAAATAATGATATTTATATGATGAAAACATTCTATAATCCTTTATCTTGGATATTTAACATAAATGTGTCATTTAATTTATTAAAATATCAATTTATTTGAGGTATTTTTTTATTTCACTAATTAATTATTTCCTGGTCCTTGTGTTGCACTGAATCATGAATTTATTTTATCTGTCAACCTTGTCCATCAAAGTCAGTGGGCGGGTCTTAACAGCTGATTGGTTCCTCAGTGGGCGGGTCTTAACAGCTGATTGGTTCCTCAGTGGGCGGGTCTTAACAGCTGATTGGTTCCTCAGTGGGCGGGTCTTAACAGCTGATTAATTCCTCAGTGGGCGGGTCTTAACAGCTGATTGATTCCTCAGTGGGCGGGTCTTAACAGATGATTGGTTCCTCAGTGGGCGGGTCTTAACAGCTGATTGATTCCTCAGTGGGCGGGTCTTAACAGCTTATTGTTTCCTCAGTGGGCGGGCCTTAACAGCTGATTGGTTCCAGATAAAGGATTGATGCAGAACTTGTGAACACATTCCCATACACTGGGTGACCTTTAACCTCTACATTTGTTTGGATACTTTAAGAAAATAACCTTTATTGATAACTGATAAAAATCTAGACTCTGGCTCCAACACGCCCACTGGGCTGAATTGGACTAGATTAACCTTAGCCCCGCCCACTGACTTTGATTGATGAGTTTTAAATTATCAAATAAAAATACATAATTGTTCTGTAAAAACAGTTAAAAATCCCAATGTAGTGGATTTGACTAGATTTGTGTTAGCCCCGCCCACCAACTTTGATGGGCATTGCTGAATGAATTTGTGAAATATGTTTTTTTTTTATTTTAACATTTTTATTTTTTACCTGAAATGAATTGGTATTCTAATGAATTAATGACTTATTAAATTAATTATTTAATGACGTATTGATTAAATGTGGCAGTTTTAGTCTTTTCTAGAGCTTTGGTTTGTCTGGTTCAGTTTTTTCCAAATGTAAAAGTGTTTTTTTGTTCAGGAACCAAATGGTGATGGTGTGGTAACCCTAAATACAGCAGGTTTTTCCTCAATAATAAGGAACATGATGAACATAATAGGATTAAGTGGAGTTGTAAACAGAGGAACAGAGTCAGTAGTGTGTGAACATGAACAAAGATCACATTTCAGAAAAAACACCACCATGTTCATCTGTGTTTGGGTTAGGGTTCGAACAACAGGAACATGCACTTAAAATAAAATATACTGTCAACTTAAAGTGCAAATTAAACTAGTATTCACAGAATGTTTAACCCCGCCCCTATTTTGTGTCAATCTCCAGTTTCTATGACAACCTGGTGTTGAATTAGAGCCAATAATGTGATTTTAACCTTTGACCTTTTCAATATTTGGTTATCCGTATATATGTGTCAGTGTGTATAATATGCTAATATATCCAGTACAGTGGCTCCTCTACTAACCACAGACCCAGACCCAGACCCTTTACCTTACCTTTACCTCCCAGACATAAATACAGTACTGGATTTATATGATTTATTATTGTTATATTATTATTATTATTGTATAAATACTGTATGTACAGTACTGTATGTGTCATTCCATTGGCTGTGAGGGAGCTACCCATGATGCTTTTGGTGACCTTTGACCCTCATTTGAATCCAAACCCTCAGTTTGACTTTTTATCTGATAATATTAACTTCACTTAATGTTCCTTCAAATGCAGAAAATACAGACTTTTTATTTGTATTATTTTATAATAGAATAATTCTTTTATTATTTAATTTTACTTCAGCTGAACGTGTTCCTGAACTAAAGTAAATTTGACACCAGTGTTTGAAACACTGATGGAAAAGAGGAAGAAGATACGATTATTTACACAACAAACCCACGCATGAATTTACCACAATAAAAGCATGTGTGTAAATGCAGATAATAAAACTATTCAGTAGATAAAAGTGATCTGATGTGAAAAGAGGAAGAAGTTAAAACCTCACCACAGCAGGAAACTAGTTTAGTTTAGTTTAGTTCTTTCTAAATTAACTCATTAACTCATCCATTCATCCATCATCGTTATTAATCTGATTAAACATTTTTAAATACAAAACGTTTTATACATTTTTTTGGGGGTTTTTTTCACTGTATTTTAGAAGCGTTATTAACTGTTTAGAATTTTTCATCATTTTGTATATTTTTAGTGAGTGAGTGAACTGTCCACATGTCCACTCATATTTATATAAATATATGTACTTTATACTCTTTACATTTATATAAATATATGTACTTTATACTCTTTACATTTATATAAATATATGTACTTTATACTCTTTACATTTATATAAATATATGTACTTTATACTCTTTACATTTATATAAATATATGTACTTTATACTCTTTACATTTATATAAATATATGTACTTTATACTCTTTACATTTATATAAATATATGTACTTTATACTCTTTACATTTATATAAATATATGTACTTTATACTCTTTACATTTATATAAATATATGTACTTTATACTCTTTACATTTATATAAATATTTGTACTTTATACTCTTTACATTTATATAAATATATGTACTTTATACTCTTTACATTTATATAAATATATGTACTTTATACTCTTTACATTTATATAAATATATGTACTTTATACTCTTTACATTTATATAAATATATGTACTTTATACTCTTTACATTTATATAAATATATGTACTTTATACTCTTTACATTTATATAAATATATGTACTTTATACTCTTTACATTTCTATCAGTTACAGGTGATTGAAAAATATTTTAATAATATTATGGTTGTGTTCATTTATGGTTTTAGATAAATATTAAAATAATCTGTAAATAAACTTTATTCAGTGAATGTTGGTGAAGGTGTCGTCTATCGTGGTCAGTATCCTACAGTATGGAGGGAGCAACAGAGGAAATAAACAAACATCCAAACAAAAACACTAAGGTTTGGACACATTGGCTGAGATTTTTAAAGATGATGAGTGTTTTCGTTTCAATTCAATTTTATTTATGAAGTCCTAAATCACAACAAAGTCGTCTCACCGGGCTTTACAAAAACACAATCAACTACAGAAATACATGAACAGTCCCACCCAACCCCTGTCCTTAGACCCTCCTTCTGTCTTTAGACCCTTCCCCTGTCCTTAGACCCTCCTTCTGTCCTTAGACCCTCCTTCTGTCCTTAGACCCTCCCCCTGTCCTTAGACCCTCCTTCTGTCTTTAGACCCTTCCCCTGTCCTTAGACCCTCCTTCTGTCCTTAGACCCTCCCTCTGTCCTTAGACCCTCCCTCTGTCCTTAGACCCTCCCCCTGTCCTTAGACCCTCCTTCTGTCCTTAGACCCTCCTTCTGTCTTTAGACCCCCCCCCTGTCCTTAGACCCTCCCTCTGTCCTTAGACCCTCCCCCTGTCCTTAGACCCTCCCCCTGTCCTTAGACCCTCCCCCTGTCCTTAGACCCTCCTTCTCGGCAAGAAAAAACTTCCAAACCCAGTGGGAAAAAGAAGAAATCTTGAGGAGAACCACATTGAAGGACAGATCCACTCCCATGGACGGACAGACTATAGATGAACGTCTATTTATAAATGAAGGAGGGGGGGCTGGTCCAGACAGGCAGGGGCGGTGGTCCAGGGTCACAGGTCGGCAGAGGCGAGACACTGCAGATCCTGTCGTCCATGGCTCCCGTGCAGACACTGTCAGGAGAGTCACCACTCCCCCCAGGGGGGGAGGGGGTAAAGGGGACACCAGGTGACTAGTCATGAACAGACTTGGTATGAAAGATATGTTATAAAAATGACAGAAACAGGTGTGAGGGAGAGAAAGAGAAGAAAGAACTCAGTGTCTGTACTTCCCCCAGCATTCTAACTCCTAGGGCAGCCTAGACTGAACTGTGACTCATACATCATGTATACATGATATATGAGTCACATCATTTTTAACTAACCTGACCATAGTCTTTCTCAAACAGGAATGTTTTAAGCCTGATTTTAAATGTAGAGACTGTTTCTGCGTCTTTAATATTAAAGGGAAGATGATTCCATCAGACAGTAACCATGGTAACTAAAGGCTCTAGCTCCATCAGACAGTAACCATGGTAACTAAAGGCTCTAGCTCCTACTGTACTTTTATAAACCTTAGGAACTTTCAATAAACCTGCATTCTGAGAACGAAGAGTTCTATTGGGCTGGTACGGAACCAGATCATCTTTAAGATAAGAGGGGCCCATACCAATAACCCCTGACCCCTAACCCTAACCCATACCATTAATGGTTTTATATGTAAGGAGGAGGATTTTAAATTTAATTCTAAACTCAACTGGTAGCCAGTGAAGGGTTTGGAGCACAGGGGTGATAGGGTTAGGGGTCAGGGGTCAGGGTTTGGAGCACAGGGGTGATAGGGTTAGGGGTCAGGGGTCAGGGTTTGGAGCACAGGGGTGATAGGGTTAGGGGTCAGGGGTCAGGGTTTGGAGCACAGGGGTGATAGGGTTAGGGGTCAGGGTTTGCAGCACAGGGGTGATAGGGTTAGGGGTCAGGGGTCGGGGTTTGGAGCACAGGGGTGATAGGGTTAGGGGTCAGGGGTCAGGGTTTGGAGCACAGGGGTGATAGGGTTAGGGGTCAGGGGTCAGGGTTTGGAGCACAGGGGTGATAGGGTTAGGGGTCAGGGGTCAGGGTTTGGAGCACAGGGGTGATAGGGTTAGGGGTCAGGGGTCAGGGTTTGGAGCACAGGGGTGATAGGGTTAGGGGTCAGGGGTCAGGGTTTGGAGCACAGGGGTGATGTGTTCTCTTCTATTTGATCCTGTTAATAATCTTGCTGCTGCATTTTGAACCAGTTGAAGCTTTTTAGGGAATATTTAGGACACGCTACAAGTAAGGAGTTACAATAATCTAATCGTGATGTAACAAATGCATGAATTAATTTTTCTGCAGTCGTTTTAGACAGAATATTCCTAATTTTGGCTAATGTTGCGCAGGTGAAAGAAGGCTGTTCTGCATGTTTGGTTAATGTGCCCTGACCTCTGACCCCTGACCCTTTGAATGAAAGATGTGGATCAAATAAAACTCCTAAATGTTTAACTGTGTCACTGGGTGTTACACTTAAGTTGTCTACAGTAACTATCTGGTCAGTTAGGGAAGTTAGGGAGTCTGTGGCATTTTTAGGACCTATTATAATGACTTCAGTTTTTTCAGGGTTCAATAAAAGATAATTGTCACTCATCCAAGTCTTTATGTCTTGTACACATGTACTTAGTTTATCTATTTGTCTGGTCTGATCAGGTTTAATCGATAAATATAGCTGTGTGTCATCTGCATAACAATGAAAATTAATGCCATGATTTGTAATGATGTTACCTAAAGGGAGCATATATAGTGTAAACAAAATAGGCCCAAGGACTGACCCTTGAGGAACGCCATAATTAACTCTGGAGGACTGCGATGATTGTTGATTGACGTTAACAAATTGGTAGCGATCAGATAAATATGATTTAAAGCAGCAGAGGGCTGCTCCTCTAATACCTATATCACATTCTAATCTGTGCACTAAGATACTGTGGTCAATGGTGTCAAAGGCTGCACTAAGGTCTAATAACACCAGGACCCATATTAATCCCATGTCAGCGGCTAATAATAAGTCATTAGTAACTTTAACTAACGCTGTTTCAGTGCTATGATGGGCACGAAAGCCAGACTGAAACTGTTCAAATAAACTATTATCCTGCAGGAATTGGCACAGCTGTTTAACTATTACTCGTTCTAAAACCTTTGACAGGAAGGACAAATTAGATATAGACCTAGAATTGTCTAGAATGTCAGGATCTAGGGTAGGTTTTTTCAGAATTGGTTTAATAACAGCATATTTAAATGACTGTGGCACATATCCAGTAATTAATGAAGTGTTAATTATATTTAGGACAGTGTTAATAATTAGGGGCAGAATCTCTTTAAAGAGTTTAGTTGTAATTGGATCTAAGAGGCAGGTGATGATTTGGAAGACATGATAATAGATATGACATCAGTTTGGTCTACAGTGGTGAAATTATTTAGTGTTACAGAGGGATTTATATAAAGGCCTAGGTTTGAAACCACTGCTTTTTCTGATCTAATGTTTGGGAGAAATGTGTCTATTTTGTCTCTAATAGTTGATATTTTATTGTTAAAGAACTGCAGGAAATCATCAGGATGGAGTGTGGATGGAATAACTGGTTCCACGGAGGTGTGTCTGTTTGTCAGTCTGGCTACAGTACTGAACAGGAATCTAGGATTATTCTTGTTTTCTTCTATTATGGATGAGTAATATCTAGTTTTGGCTGTACGCAAAGATGGATTATACTTTATTAAGATATTTTTCCAGGCATTGAGAGAATCTTCTGAATTGGATCGGCGCCATTGCCTCTAATTTAGGTGTTGTTTGTTTAATGGAGCGAGTGTCAGCGTTGTACCATGGGGAGGTTAATCTAATCTTAGTAGTTTTTAACTTAAGGGGGGCAACTATATCTAATGTAGTTTGTAGTGTGAGCATGGTACTATCGACTAACTCATCACTTATACTGGGACTAAATGTGTCCTTTACATAATCACATGACATAGACACAAATATGGACTGAATTAACTCTTTGTATTTTGAGACAGCACGGTCACATAGTATCCTTTTCATTTGTGTTTTAATCACTGAGGTGGAAATATCCTCAAGCATAAACTGAAAGGTAATTAAAAAGTCATCTGAGAGTATGGGATTATGGGTAAAAACAACCAGGTCACTCATTTCAACAGCAAATGTTCAGATCAGATCGAGAGTATGTCTGTGAATGTGGGTTGGTTTATGAACATTTTGGATAAAGCCTAATCCGTCTAGTAGGTCACTAAATGCATTACTAAGAGAGTCAGTGTTGTTGTCAACATGTATGTTCAAATCACCAACTATTCTAATCCTATCCCAGTTCAACACTACACTGGATAGAAAGTCAGAGACTGATGAGATCCAAACTGTGAATAAGGACCAGGAGGGACATAAACTAGGACAAAAAGGACTGGTTTTTGGTTTCTGCAGTTGGGGAAAGTAATGGATAAAAGTAGACTTTCAAAGGAGTGGTAAGTGGGATTAATTTTAGGATTAATTTTAGGGCTAAAACCTAAACTGGAGTGAGATATTACTGCCACTCCTCCACCACCACCACTGGTTCTGGCTGTGTGATAGTTCACCTGGATTCATTTAATGGGACATATTCATCCTGCTGAAGCCAGGTTTGAGTCACAGCTAAAATATCAATCTATTGTCAAAGGTCATGTGATGTTCAGGTATGTGAGTAAGGTCAAAGGTCATGTGATGTTCAGGTATGTGAGTAAGGTCAAAGGTCATGTGATGTTCAGGTATGTGAGTAAGGTCAAAGGTCATGTGATGTTCAGGTATGTGAGTTAGGTCAAAGGTCATGCGATGTTCAGGTATGTGAGTAAGGTCAAAGGTCATGTGATGTTCATGTATGTGAGTAAGGTCAAAGGTCATGTGATGTTCATGTATGTGAGTAGTTGGTCGTCGTCCACAATTCACTAAAATCGCATCAGATTTTCCTTCTCATTTTCTGATCTATTGAATGAGTGGCTTTAGTTGATAACAGACCACAGCTGTGAGGACCTGATGAACACAGGAACATTGGAACTGTCTTTCTATTTATTCTAGTTCTTAGGTTTTGCAGTATTTTTATTTTTTTGTAAAAAACATGTCTTTACATGCACTGATAGGTTAACTGGTTAACTAGTTAACTGGTTAATCTAAATCACCCATAGGTGTGAATGTGACAGTGATTGTTTGTTTATATATGTTCAGTCCTGAGATGAACTGGAGACTCATACAGGGTGACCTCTGACCCCGCCTTCACCTGTTGGAGCTGGATTAGACCCCTGTGACCCCTGTGACCCTAGTGAGGATAAAGCGGATTCAGATGACGAGACGAGAGCATGTTCTCATACTCTCCATCCAGTGGTTACTTGACCGACAAGTGATGATTACAAACCTGGTCCTCATAAGACATGGAAATGTGTGTGTGTGTGTGTGTGTGTGTGTGTGTGTGTGTGTCTCATTGCTCAGTTCCATCATCCTACTTTTCCTTCCAAAGAGGAAAGAAAGTAGAGCAAGTGAGGAGGCAGCAGAACTGAAGTGTTAGCTTGTGTTTGGTTCATATTTAACCTGTGCTGTGCTAGTGGAGCTGCTCTATGCTAACGTTGGCGTATGTCTGGTTCATATTACATATTTATATATATATATATATATATATATATATATTTATATATATATATATATATATATATATATATATATATATATATATATATATATATATATATATATATATGTAATTTAAAAAATTAAACACACTTTTTAAATTGTTTTGTATTTTTTCATATTATTATTTTAAAATAGTATTAATTTTATTTTAAAATTATTCATATTTATTCATTCATTTATTTTTTAAATGTAGTTAAGTTTTTTTTAATTTTAAATTTATTAAAAAATGTTAAACATTAAACACTCACTCCCCAATGACTACTTGATTATAAACTCAGTCCTCATAAGACATGTAAACGTGTGTGTGTGTGTGTGTTAGTAAATTCAGGTCATTGTCAGTTTCCTGTGGGAGGATCAGCTCATTCTTACACACAGACTCTCGTCTCACTGTCTCTGTGGGGACATTAGTGACATAACACAGTCTTTGTCCTCGTTGTTAATCTGACCTTTGACCCCAGAGCCCTCCTCAAAAAGACATTCAGATCATGAAAATTCATGTTTGGTTAGAACTCTGTGATGAATGAGGGTCAAAGGTCATCAAAAGCATCATGGGTAGCTCCCTCATAGCCAATAGGATGATAGTACAGTATGTACATGACATATTTACGTACAGTATGTATTTATTTGTCAGAGGTTTCAGCAGACGTACCACTGTATTAGTTCCAATTCCACATCTGTCTGAGGACGAAG
>CM035803.1:3211312-3221312 GCA_020466265.1 Siphamia tubifer
ACTACTGCCATTTTTGGTAAAAGTGTAAATAATTGGTGAAAACAAAGTTGATGATGAGTGACAGGAGGGTGTGAGGAACAAGTACATGTACTTTTTATGTGTGTACTGTGAAAAATAAGTGAGTTAGAACAATTTAAAAAACACTGAACTCAACATGAGACACAAATGATTTTTCCAATAGAAGTCTATTGACAGAAATCCCTGACATCATCCCAAACAGGTTCCTGTCATTTCACTTTAAAAAGAGCTAGATCTTCAAACCCTGGTTTGTTTGAATTCTCACAACCATGGCAACATTTGTGGAAAAGATTGTTTGTCTACTATTTATGGTTTTGCCGTGAGGACGAGTTATTGAGACATTTTTCAGCTTAATTTTTTCTTCTCTCGTGCTCTAGCGATGACATCACCCACTGATAAAAAGTCAGATTTTGGTCTTTTCAGGGTGGATTTACTGAGTTCTCTATCGACAACCGTAAATCAGGGTTCAAATTACCGGGAGATACTGGTGGGCAGTGTTGTACCTAAACGCGTTCATTGAACGATCGTTCACGAACTATAGTTAAATGTACAGAGTGTGACCAGAGCAGGTGTTGTCCCGTTCTTGTAAATAAACATTAAAAACTAAACTCAGTGAAACCACTCCTTATGTTCTAAGAACCTGCAGAGGGAAGTTAACCCTGGGGTAAGGGACTTACTTCTGCCCTGGTGGGGCGGCATTTTCCCCTGATTTTTTGACTACAGGATAGGTTAATAGGTTAATAATAAGTTTACAATAATAACACAAAAAAGAACGAAAAAAAGAATGAAAAAGTTAATTTTAGGATCCATGAACTTCTAGTTGATAATTTGGAAGAATGAACGATGAACTGAACTAATTCATATTGACTAACTTGAACTGAACTTTGAACTAGTTCCTAATTAAGGTGAACTTTCCCAACACTGCCGGTGGATACGGGTAAAAAATTATAAATGTTTTTCTTAAATTTACATCGTTGAAAAATGTGTCCTTATCTACTATTCCTCTCTGTGTACTCAGGGTAAATAAATATAATTTCTAATTCATCATTACATACCTTGGAAAAACGCCATCAACCCCCTTGGAATTCTTAAATGGTTTCACTTTACCTGAGACTAACTCACACATTCTCTGCTGAAGTTTGTCACACATTCTTCTTATATGTGGTACTGGTGAGAATGAAAGAAGAACCCACTAACAGGTAAAAATGTCAAAAACCTGTCGTAACACAGCTCTGTTCTGTCTATATGAAGGTTCGACCAATACATCAGCCGGTCGATATATTTTATGAGTATCGACACTGATTCACATGTTGTTTTGCCCCCCCCCCCCCGTGAATCGTCCATCAAAAAATCGGTTGATCCTTAGTCTATATTGCACCATGCATTTTGGTTTGCTAATATTCTGTTTAGCCTAGCTATTTTGACTTTATTAGCAATAGACAGTAACAGCTGATGCACACATGTGTTGGTTGGCGTGTACGCACCGGCATTTGAGTGTCTTCCTTGTACATATAATTTTACACATAATTGGTTTGTGGCGTTCAAGGTCTACCCTAAATACAATAAGATTTTCAGTCTGTCCTTAACCATGCTCGGCTCCCAGTGGCTGATGCTATGGTCGATGGTATGTGTTGCACAGTTTGGTTTGTAGACTGTCTGTTGGATATGCAAGTGTCATGAATACAGAGACAATGTTGGTTTATTGATTTATATACATGTGTTAGCAACGACTATGTACTTGGGTTGTCAAAAAAATCGATTTTAGATACTAAATCGATATTGACCCTTGGTATCTAATTAGATACTAAGTTGCTGGAAAATTGATTTTTGTTTTTATGGCGCGTCGCCTCTTTTTTGTAGCGGGTAACGTTAAGAATTGTAAACAGGCATCAACGCGGTCAGCTCTGGCACAGCCGTAATGCCGGCGTGTAAGTTAAAGTCTCTTTTTTTCTCCAGCTGCCTCTGACAGCACACGGGATGACGCCAGTGCGACCACAGACCTATACACTATTTCTATAGGTCTGTGATTGGACCATCCGATGTAACTTTGCTTTTAAAGGCCTCCATATAGTCGAACGTTTGTGCGTGCGGGCGGCAGCCAGGCGGTAGCGCATTATATCACGTTACCACCACGGAGGCCACCGTGAGCATGTCAGCCTATCATTTTTGACGTGCGCGCTGCTAGTCCCATATGGCAAACCAAAGTGTTCACATAGCCACGCGTTGTCTTTATTATATCACGCGTTACAGAACGCGTTCTAGCACGCGCACTGGCGCGCTATCACGTGTTACAGGACGCGCTCTGGTACGCGCACTGGCGCGCACAATGGCACGCGTTCTAGAACACGTTCTGTCACGCGTGATATAATAAAGACAACGCGTGACTATGTGAACACTTTGGCTTGCCATAGTCCCACAAGGGGTCCGCGGTGGTCACATGATGCAATACGCTGCCGCCCGCGCACATAATGCTCGACCATAAAGAGTCTTACAGTTAGCACTGCAGAAGGGCTTGAGCAAAAAGATAGACCTACCTTAACTTACCAAGAGATAGACATGCATTTATGCTGCACCCGCACTCACTACTTTTTTTTATCAGTCCATGGAGGACATTTTAAAAGGAATCCCTCACATCTCCAGTATCGAAATAAGTATCGAGTATCGAGTATTATCCTTAGTATTGGTATCGAGTTGGAAATTTTAGTATCGTGACAACACTAATATGAACAGTATAGGTGTTTAGACACCATACACAGCTGCTTTAGAAAAAGGTCTGTGGTACGTGGGCGTGGCACAAATCTGACATGTGACGTCATCGCCATTGGTCAGAAAATGCTGACCTCTCCTCCCGAAGATGGAATGATAATTGGAACACTGCCGTAAATCACATCCTAAAGAGAGGACAAAAATGACTGCATTTTACATTTAAATGAAGTTTAAATTATAGATAATGGGTCAAGGAAGAACCCATTAGATTTTGAGCAATGAAGGTCAAAGGTCAAGGTCATACTAAAGGTCAACATTTAAAACATCAGTGGTATTATCTGGGGTTTTTTTCATTCACATGGTCTGACCTTTGACCCCTGACCCTAATCTTCACACATCAGATGGGTCAATACCTGTAACCCTAACCTTTGACCCCTAACCCTTGGTGGAGGTCTACTGTCTGTGACTGACTGGTTTATGTGTTGTATTTAAATGTATTATTTTTTTACTTTTTAAATTTGTATTTATTTATTTTATTTCCTTTTATTAATTTATTTTTATTTTGTTTTTATTTTTATTACATATTTTAATTTACATTTTGTTAATATAATTTTATTTATTTTGTTTTATTTAAATTGATTCATTCGTTTTTTATTCATATGTTATTTATTTATTTCAAAAATATGAAATTTTTTATTTTCTTATTTGTTTTTGGATTTTTTTATTTTAATGAAAACATTTATTAGATTTATTGTTATTATTATTATTATTATTATTTTGATTCATTTATTTGTATTAATTAATTCTTTATTTATTCATTTATTACAATTGTATTTATTTACTTATTTACTTATTTATTTATTTAATTTATTTTATTCATTAAATTTTTTAATCATAATTTCATTTGTGTTTTTATGATTTTTTATTTTAATTTCAAAAAATGTAATAAATGTTATTGTTATTAATTTATTTTAATGTATTAATTTATTTTTTATTAAATAATTTTTTTAATTCATTTATTAAAAGTATATTTATTTACTTATTTTACATTTATTTATTTGTATTTTTAATTAATTTAATTTAATTTTTATTTTAGGAGCTGATATTGATTTTTGTCTTATCAAATGAAAATTAAAATCAGAAAAATATTTTTTTCTAAGCCAACTTTTATTGAAGTAAATACTGCAAAAAAAACCTAAAACCAAAAAGGGATGACTGTAGAACAGGTAACGTTAACATTTCACCAAATAAAACATACGGTCAGATCAACACCAACGGTCCCTCCTCTTCCTCTTCCTCTTCCTCTTCCTCTTCCTCTTCCTCTTCCTCGTCGTCTCACTCGGTGTGAATCAGGAAACATTCAAACATTCTTTTCTCAGCTGCTCAACCTCCACATTCCTGTTCAGCGTCTGTTTTTACACAACTGCTCTTTGTAGCCCATGCCCACTCATCATCTGACGACTTTATTAACCCCTAACCCTTAACCTTTAACCCCAGGGGGAAAATATTTGTGTGTTAACAGTCGCTCTGTTAAACTACAATAAACCTGTAACAGGAAACAGATTATTATTAAACAGATTTAAAACTCCTAATGTTCTGGAATTAGAGCTAATAATGTGATTTTGACATTTCTGCTAAATGCCACCTTGACCTTTGACCTTTGCAGTATTGCTAATCTGCTTATATGTATATATGTGTCAGTGTGTGTAATATTATGATAATATATCCAGTATTGATTAAGTTATAGCGTGGTATGTTTATGTTTGACACAGTGTTACACAAGGTAATTTGGACACATGTCACCTTTGACCTCCAGAGATCTGAAAAACTATTGGTCGTAGGTGATAACACTAATTATGCGAAAAAGCCATAAGAGTTATAACCCATTATGTGATTTTGACCTTTTAGTTCATTGTGACCTTGACCTTTGACCTTTACTCAGATGGATCATTACATCTTTTGTGCATTAGGTGTATGTATATGAACATATCTACAGTGTGTGTTTCCGTAATAAAACCACAGTATTAACCTCAGAAATAAACACTGTGTGTGTTTGTATTTCTATCTTCATGGGGACATTGATATGTTTACACAGTCACACCATGGGGACCTCTGAAACTATGGGGACCAAAATTAAGCTCCCCATTTGGGTTAACTATAAATAAAGGTCCCTACTAGTAAAATAGAAATGTTGTGGTCCTATAAATACACTATTTTTTTTCCTGAAGTCCCCATAAAGCATGAGGGGGAAATGGGTGTAAAGAGAAATATGCATTTTTCAAATGTTTGAAAATGTGTTTACTTGAAAAAATAAGATAAACATTTGTATGCATTTTTTAACGTATCATTATTTATCTATGTATTTTTTAAATTAATTTTATTTCTGAAATTACATATTATTCATACATTTTATTCATTTATTTTTTCATTTAATTACAGTTTCAAATTGTGTTAAAAAAAAGATGTCTTTACACTTTGGCTACTTGATTAAAAACTTGGTCCTAATAAGACATTGAAACGAGAGAGTATGTGTGTGTGTGTGTGTGTGTGTGTGTGTGGGGGGGGGGGGGCTCTTTGTTTTTCAGACACTGTCTAAAATAGCACTTCCTGTTTCTGTCTTACCCATAATGCACTGCTGCTGAATGTTAGTTTATTTAGTTTAGTTTACATTAGTTAGTTTAGTTTAGTATAGTTTATTTTAATTTAGTTTAGTTTCAGGACGTGTTTACATGTTTGTTTGTTTGTTTGTTTTTATGTTGTCGTGTTTTACACTCTGTTCTGTTCAAACAATTGAACAAAGTGAAAAAGAAATGTGAATTTTCTGTCCAAAAATTACACGCTATATCGAACAGGAACTGTAAAGTCGGTACCATGCTGTAATGGCAACGCTGCACAGCCGGTACTTGTGGTACCGTGGCAGGTTCTCATCGGTACATTTCAGGGTAACATGATGGTAAACTGTTTAAAATGTTACGCTGTAATCAGAGCCGCTATGCTATGGCTAACAGTAACTCACCTGGATACAGTAACATACAGTTATTAAGGCTGGTGTTAATGTTTAGCACAACTGTTTTGTCATTATAAACTCTATGGCTGTCTTGACTTTTGCTGTTAGCTTGTTAGCTTGTTAGCTTCAGACACCCTGTAAATTCAATTGTAGAGTCCTGAATCGAAATATGTTGTCATCACATACCATTATAACCAATAGTACACTACATAAACTATATATTTTATATTTGTAGATTATTTAAACTAAATGCTTATGCTAACACAACATCTAGGAAGGCTGTGGTGCTAGCTGCTAATGCTAACACAACATCGAGAAAGACTGTGGTGCTAGCTGCTAATGCTAACACAACATTTAAGAAGACTGTGGTGCTAGCTGCTAATGCTAACACAACATCTAAGAAGACTGGTGCTAGCTGCTAATGCTAACACAACATCTAAGAAGACTGTGGTGCTAGTTGCTAATGCTAACACAACATCTAAGAAGACTGTGGTGCTAGCTGCTAATGCTAACACAACATCTAAGAAGACTGTGGTGCTAGCTGTTAATGCTAACACAACATCTAAGAAGACTGTGGTGCTAGCTGCTTCTTAGAGGTAGCCGGTGCACATTGTAAACTTTAAATTAGTGCCATCTACCATGGACAAAAAAATACCTCTTAAGTTATGATACCTTACATACCACCCATTCCTAACATACAGTGTGTGTTTTAACAGAAAATAAAACTCTTGGGTAGAAAACATGTGGGTTTGTGGGTCTAGTGTACACTGGTATGGGTTTCTAATGTGCATCGTGTTGGGACGACCTGGTTAACGTTCATGGATAATGTTGGAGAAAATTCCTGGTGAGAACCCTGTGTTGTGTATGTTCTCTGAATGTGGGCGGAGCTTCAACCAGCAGCAGGCATTAATGTGGGCGGAGCTTTAACCAGCAGCAGGCATTAATGTGGGCGGAGCTTTAACCAGCAGCAGGCATTAATGTGGGCGGAGCTTTAACCAGCAGACATTAATGTGGGCGGAGCTTTAACCAGCAGCAGGCATTAAAGTGGGCGGAGCTTTAACCAGCAGCAGACATTAATGTGGGCGGAGCTTTAACCAGCAGCAGACATTAATGTGGGCGGAGCTTTAACCAGCAGCAGACATTAATGTGGGCGGAGCTTTAACCAGCAGCAGGCATTAATGTGGGCGGAGCTTTAACCAGCAGCAGACATTAATGTGGGCGGAGCTTTAACCAGCAGCAGACATTAATGTGGGCGGAGCTTTAACCAGCAGCAGACATTAATGTGGGCGGAGCTTTAACCAGCAGCAGACATTAATGTGAATGATAGCGTTTAATTAAAGGTTGTTGGTCTCTTAATTAATGAACAGAAGGTTAAAAATACTTTTACAAACAGCAGAAGTCGTTCAGTCTGACCAAGAACTGAGAATCGAAAAAGCAAAAGGACCTTTCAGTGACTGTTGTCTCCACAGGAAGTGAACTCTTGATCTGTTGTCGCTGTGTGAACAAAACAAGCGTGTGTGTGTGTGTGTGTGTGTGTGTGTGGGGGGGGGGGGGGTTGACGGCTTCAGCAGAACAATGTGGAATCATTTCCCTGACGCTGCTGAGCCTTATTTGGCTGCTGCTGAGAACTGCAGAGGATATGATGTAGGCACCACTGGCCTCCTGTATCTGACCTTTGACCTTCTGCCAAACGCCCACTTCCCTGTGCTCCATGACCATGGGCGGGGCATCTGGATGTGTACATGAAAAGACTAAAATGTAAAAAAATTAAAAAATTAAACACAGATCTTAAAATAAGTTAGAAAAATCTGTTTAAGAAAAAAAATATATTAAAAAAAATTCAATTAAGATACAGTTGGAGGGGGGGCACAGCTGCTTTAGGGCAGGGTCACCGTCCTCCCCTGAAAATCACTGACCGAGGATCATAACAGGTATAAGAAAAGTATTGACAGAATGTTTAACCCCGCCCCTACTTTCTGTCAATCTCCAGTTTCTATGACAACCTGTTCTTGAATTAGAGGCAATAATGTGATTTTGACCTTTGACCTTTTGCAGTATTGATAATTTGGTTTTATATATATATATATATATATATATATATATATATATATATATATATATATATATATATATATATATATATATATATATATATATATATATATATATATATATATATATATATATATATATATATATTATTATGAAACAATGATAACCTTTTTTAATAGTGCTTTTGTGCAAACCAGCCACATTTTCAGGTATTATAATATAAATGAACACTTCAGAAACAACAATTTTAAATAATTTTAAAATAATAAACGGAACAAAAGACACACAAAACCATGTGTGTGTGTGTGACAGACAGACAGACAGACAGACAGACAGACAGACAGACAGACAGACAGACAGACAGACAGACAGACAGACAGACAGACAGACTTAATGAGAGGGATGATCTTGTCAAACTCAATATAACTATCAATGTACTTTCTCTTTTTAGGGTTAGGGCGTTTGTTTTTGTCATTGTCATTTTCATTGTCATTTCTTTTACCACTTCTTGAGGAACTTGGCGGACACAAAAATCGATCCATGTTCGCTGCAGGGTGGCTAAAAATAGCCTGTGACTCGCTCCGTCTCAATTTAGTCAAGCTGGCGTCAAACAGCGCTGTTACTTCTGCCCACTCACTATAAAATAAAACTTACGCATTTCAAAATAAAACAGCAAAAAAAAAAAAAAAAAAAACGTGAATAATTTCGCGTACCCCCTGGACATGCGCCATGTCCCCCTATGGGTCCGCGGACCCCAGTTTGAGAACCGTGGGCTTAAGTTATAGTGTGATATGTCTATGTTTGGCACAAACAGTGTTACACAAGTTAATATGGGCACATTTCACCTTTGACCTCCTATTGGTCGTAGGTGATAACACCAATTATCACAATTATATAAATCTTCATTTTGCATCATTTGGTACCAATCTGAGTTCTGTGTTCCTCTGTTCTGGAGTTAGAACTGATAATATGGTTAATGTCACCCAACATTGGAAGGATTAGATTACAATTAATCTTTATTTTTGGGCCGCATCACCCAGTCCTGACTAAAACTAAAATCAACTGGATCAGATCAGATGAAGCAGATCAGGACATGATCCAAACCAGATCATCACATGTACCTGAACTCTACTGGTCACTGTTAAATATTAAAAGGTCGTATGTGTACTTTATTTTTCCAGATCTGTCAAAGAACAGACTGACAGACGTCCCTTCAGAGATCTGCCAGCTGGTTGCCGTGGAAACCTTAAACCTGTATCACAACTGCATCAGGACCATCCCTGACAGTGTGATCAGCCTCCAGTCCCTCACCTCCTTAAACCTCAGGTACGTTCTATAAACCCTGTACTAGACTGACCCAGGTACTGGTCTGGACTAGACTGACCCAGGTACTGGTCTGGACTAGACTGACCCAGGTACTGGTCTGGACTAGACTGACGCAGGTACCAGTCTGGACTAGACTGACGCAGGTACCAGTCTGGACAAGACTGACCCAGGTACCGATGTGGACAAGACTGACTCAGGTACTGGTCTGGACTAGACTGATCCAGGTACCGGTCTGGACTAGACTGACCCAGGTACCGGTCTGGACTAGACTGACGCAGGTACCGGTCTGGACTAGACTGACCCAGGTACCGGTCTGGACTAGACTGATCCAGGTACCGGTCTGGACTAGACTGACCCAGGTACCGATGTGGACTAGACTGACTCAGGTACTGGTCTGGACTAGACTGATCCAGGTACCGGTCTGGACTAGACTGACCCAGGTACCGGTCTGGACTAGACTGACGCAGGTACCGGTCTGGACTAGACTGACGCAGGTACCAGTCTGGACTAGACTGACGCAGGTACCAGTCTGGACCATATAAATTCAACTTCCACAGCTATTAAAATATAAAATTAAATACAGTTGATGGTAAAATGCATTTAATTAGATAATTCCAGGGGCATTAAAGTTAGATAAAAGTATGACATTAGATCAGCTGATATATATCTATAATAACCTGATTTAAACCATGTGTTTGACTGGAGTTCAGTTTTATAATAAAGACTGTTATCACTGTTAGAAGTATTAGCATTGTTAGCAGTGTTAGCATTGTTAGCATTGTTAGCAGTGTTAACACTGACAAACACTCACATAGTGCAGTTAAGACAAAATGAGAGATAAAATGTGTGTGTAAGAGAGAGAGAGAGATAAAATGTGTGTGTGAGAGATAG
>CM035803.1:3228812-3261312 GCA_020466265.1 Siphamia tubifer
CATGGTTGTGGTCTGTATCTTCATGGTTGTGGTCTGTATCTTCATGGTTGTGGTCTGTATCTTCATGGTTGTGGTCTGTATCTTCATGGTTGTGGTCTGTATCTTCATGCTTGTGGTCTGTATCTTCATGCTTGTGGTCTGTATCTTCATGCTTGTGGTCTGTATCTTCATGCTTGTGGTCTGTATCTTCATGCTTGTGGTCTGTATCTTCATGCTTGTGGTCTGTATCTTCATGCTTGTGGTCTGTATCTTCATGGTTGTGGTCTGTATCTTCATGGTTGTGGTCTGTATCTTCATGGTTGTGGTCTTTATCTTCACAGTTGTGGTCTGTATCTTAATGGTTGTGGTCCTAATCTTCGTTGTTGTGGTCTGTATCTTCATGGTTGTGGTCTGTATCTTCATGGTTGTGGTCCTAATCTTCGTGGCTGTGGTCTATATCTTCATGGTTGTGGTCTGTATCTTCATGGTTGTGGTCTGTATCTTCATGGTTGTGGTCTTTATCTTCATTGTTGTGGTCTGTATCTTCACAGTTGTGGTCTTTATCTTCACGGTTGTGGTCTGTATCTTCATGGTTGTGGTCCTAATCTTCGTGGTTGTGTTCTGTATCTTCGTGGTTGTGGTCTTTATCTTCATGGTTGTGGTCTGTATCTTCATGCTTGTGGTCTGTATCTTCATGGTTGTGGTCTTTATCTTCATGGTTGTGGTCTGTATCTTCATAGTTGTGGTCTTTATCTTCACGGTTGTGGTCTGTATCTTCACGGTTGTGGTCTGTATCTTCATGGTTCTGGTCCTAATCTTCGTGGTTGTAGTCTGTATCTTCATGATTGTGGTCTGTATCTTCATGGTTGTGGTCTTTATCTTCATGGTTGTGGTCTGTATCTTCACAGTTGTGGTCTTTATCTTCACGGTTGTGGTCTGTATCTTCATGGTTGTGGTCCTAATCTTCGTGGTTGTGGTCCTAATCTTCGTGGTTGTGGTCTGTATCTTCATGGTTGTGGTCTGTATCTTCATGGTTGTGGTCTGTATCTTCATGGTTGTGGTCTGTATCTTCATGCTTGTGGTCTGTATCTTCATGCTTGTGGTCTGTATCTTCATGCTTGTGGTCTGTATCTTCATGCTTGTGGTCTTTATCTTCATGGTTGTGGTCTGTATCTTCACAGTTGTGGTCTTTATCTTCACGGTTGTGGTCTGTATCTTCATGGTTGTGGTCCTAATCTTTGTGGTTGTGGTCTGTATCTTCATGGTTGTGGTCTGTATCTTCATGGTTGTGGTCTTTATCTTCATGGTTGTGGTCTGTATCTTCATAGTTGTGGTCTTTATCTTCACGGTTGTGGTCTATATCTTCATGGTTGTGGTCTGTATTTTCATGGTTGTGGTCTATATCTTCATGGTTGTGGTCTGTATCTTCATGATTGTGGTCTGTATCTTCATGCTTGTGGTCTGTATCTTCATGCTTGTGGTCTTTATCTTCATGGTTGTGGTCTGTATCTTCATGGTTGTGGTCCTAATCTTCGTGGTTGTGGTCTGTATCTTCATGGTTGTGGTCTTTATCTTCATGGTGGCACAACGCACTGTCACTTATAACGCTGGGCTTGTCTCTGGTGATATGTCAGACTATAAGGTGGCAGTTTATAGTTTGAGGAAGATTATCAAAGAGGCAAAGCACCGTTATAAGGACAAAGTGGAAGCTGATTTTAACATGGGAGATCCCGCCCGAGTGTGGAATGGCCTGCGGATTATAACAGACTTTAAGAACAAGCCCTGCTCGGTGAGTGCCTCTGACCGTTCTCTGGCTGATGAGCTAAATGTTTTTTATGCCTGTTTCGACACTTCTGAACCAGCCGTGATGGAGGTCCAAAATGGAGAGCCCCCTTTCACTATCAGTGAGAGTGATGTGAGGAGGGTGTTCAAGGGAGTCAATGGGAGGAAGGCTGCAGGTCCTGACCAGATTTCTGGGAGGGTCATCAGATCCTGTGCCAGCCAACTAGCCCCAGTGTATACAAAGATCTTCAACACATCCCTGGCCCAGGCCGTTGTTCCATCCTGCTTCAAGCGTTCCATCATCGTGCCGGTGCCTAAGAACAACAGTCCATCATGCCTGAACGACTACCGTCCAGTGGCCCTGACGTCTGTCCTGATGAAGTGTTTTGAGAGGCTGGTGAAGGACTACATCTGCTCCTCCCTGCCCAGCTCGTTCGACCCTCACCAGTTCGCGTACAGAGCAAACAGGAGCCGAGACGATGCCATCTGCAACCTACTGCACACCAGCCTTTCCCACCTGGACGGGGGGAGGGGGAACTACGTGAGGATGCTGTTCATTGATTTTAGTTCGGCTTTCAACACCATAGTCCCCCTCCACCTGGTTACCAAGATGAGGTTTCTAGGGATTAACCCCCAGATGTGCAGCTGGGTACTCAGCTTCCTGACTGGCCGCCCCCAGGTCGTGAGAGTGGGAGGAGGAGTCACCTCGGGACCACTGACCCTCAACACAGGTGCCCCCCAGGGGTGCGTCTTGAGCCCGCTGCTCTACAACATCTACACACACGACTGTGTAGCCTCCAGCAGTTCAAATACCATCATCAGGTTTGCTGACGACACCGCAGTGATAGGTCTGATCTCTGAGAACAACGAGCAGGCCTACCTGACACAGGTGGCAGACCTGTCACTGTGGTGTCAGAACAACAGCCTGACCCTGAATGTCAGCAAGACTAAGGAGGTGGTGGTGGACTTCAGGAGGAATAAGAGCAGCGGGTGCACCCCACTCACCATCGGGGGGGAACCTGTGGAGAGGGTCTCCAACTACCTCGGGGTCCACCTCACCGAGGACCTCACCTGGTCCCTGCACGCAGAGGCCACACTCAAGAAGGCCAGGCAGCGGCTGTACTTCCTCCGGCGGCTGAGGAAGTTCAAGGTCTCCCCCTCCATCCTGAAGACCTTCTACTCCTCAGCCGTCGAGAGTGTCCTGACAGGATGCATCACTGCCTGGTTTGGAAATTGCACCGTCCGAGACCAACTCGCCCTACAGAGGGTCGTGCGCTCAGCCGAGCGCATCATCAGAGCCTCCCTCCCCTCCCTGCAAGACATCCACACCAAGAGGGTGAGGTCGAGAGCTCTGAGGATTATGCAGGACGCTTCCCACCCCAATGCTGGTCTCTTTACGATGCTGAGGTCGGGCAGGCGCCTCCGCAGCCTCAAGGCCAAAACAGAGAGACTGAGGAGTAGCTTCTTCCCAATGGCGGTCCGGCTTTTAAACAGCTAGTTGTTTTATCTATTTATACATTCATTTATACATTCATTTAATTCATTTTATATTAATACATTTTTACATCATTTAAGTACTCAGTATTGTACTCATTGCACTTTTATTATTGCACTGTATTGTATTGTGTTGTGTTGAATTGTATTGTGTTGTATTGTATTGTTTTAGCAGTTGTGCACAGTGTTTCCCCTTTTAATTTCACTGCATGGTTTTACTTTGTATTTCCGGTGCATGTGACAAATAAAGAACCTTGAACCTTGAACCTTGAACCTTGGTTGTGGTCTGTATCTTCATAGTTGTGGTCTTTATCTTCACGGTTGTGGTCTGTATCTTCATGGTTGTGGTCTGTATCTTCATGGTTGTGGTCCTAATCTTCGTGGTTGTGGTCTATATCTTCATGGTTGTGGTCTGTATCTTCATGGTTGTGGTCTATATCTTCATGGTTGTGGTCTGTATCTTCATGGTTGTGGTCTATATCTTCATGGTTGTGGTCTGTATTTTCATGGTTGTGGTCTATATCTTCATGGTTGTGGTCTGTATCTTCATGATTGTGGTCTGTATCTTCATGCTTGTGGTCTGTATCTTCATGCTTGTGGTCTTTATCTTCATGGTTGTGGTCTGTATCTTCATGGTTGTGGTCTGTATCTTCATGGTTGTGGTCTGTATCTTCATGGTTGTGGTCCTAATCTTCGTGATTGTGGTCTATATCTTCATGCTTGTGGTCTGTATCTTCATGATTGTGGTCTTTATCTTCATGGTTGTGGTCTGTATCTTCATGGTTGTGGTCCTAATCTTCGTGGTTGTGGTCTATATCTTCATGGTTTTGGTCTGTATCTTCATGGTTGTGGTCTGTATCTTCATGCTTGTGGTCTGTATCTTCATGCTTGTGGTCTGTATCTTCATGCTTGTGGTCTGTATCTTCATGCTTGTGGTCTGTATCTTCATGCTTGTGGTCTGTATCTTCATGGTTGTGGTCTTTATCTTCATGGTTGTGGTCTGTATCTTCATAGTTGTGGTCTTTATCTTCACGGTTGTGGTCTGTATCTTCATGGTTGTGGTCTGTATCTTCATGGTTGTGGTCCTAATCTTCGTGGTTGTGGTCTATATCTTCATGGTTGTGGTCTGTATCTTCATGGTTGTGGTCTATATCTTCATGGTTGTGGTCTGTATCTTCATGGTTGTGGTCTGTATCTTCATGATTGTGGTCTGTATCTTCATGCTTGTGGTCTGTATCTTCATGCTTGTGGTCTTTATCTTCATGGTTGTGGTCTGTATCTTCATGGTTGTGGTCTGTATCTTCATGGTTGTGGTCTGTATCTTCATGGTTGTGGTCCTAATCTTCGTGGTTGTGGTCTATATCTTCATGCTTGTGGTCTGTATCTTCATGATTGTGGTCTTTATCTTCATGGTTGTGGTCTGTATCTTCATGGTTGTGGTCCTAATCTTCGTGGTTGTGGTCTATATCTTCATGGTTTTGGTCTGTATCTTCATGGTTGTGGTCTGTATCTTCATGCTTGTGGTCTGTATCTTCATGCTTGTGGTCTGTATCTTCATGCTTGTGGTCTGTATCTTCATGCTTGTGGTCTGTATCTTCATGCTTGTGGTCTGTATCTTCATGGTTGTGGTCTTTATCTTCATGGTTGTGGTCTGTATCTTCATAGTTGTGGTCTTTATCTTCACGGTTGTGGTCTGTATCTTCATGGTTGTGGTCTGTATCTTCATGGTTGTGGTCCTAATCTTCGTGGTTGTGGTCTATATCTTCATGGTTGTGGTCTGTATCTTCATGGTTGTGGTCTATATCTTCATGGTTGTGGTCTGTATCTTCATGGTTGTGGTCTATATCTTCATGGTTGTGGTCTGTATTTTCATGGTTGTGGTCTATATCTTCATGGTTGTGGTCTGTATCTTCATGATTGTGGTCTGTATCTTCATGCTTGTGGTCTGTATCTTCATGCTTGTGGTCTTTATCTTCATGGTTGTGGTCTGTATCTTCATGGTTGTGGTCTGTATCTTCATGGTTGTGGTCTGTATCTTCATGGTTGTGGTCCTAATCTTCGTGGTTGTGGTCTATATCTTCATGCTTGTGGTCTGTATCTTCATGATTGTGGTCTTTATCTTCATGGTTGTGGTCTGTATCTTCATGGTTGTGGTCCTAATCTTCGTGGTTGTGGTCTATATCTTCATGGTTTTGGTCTGTATCTTCATGGTTGTGGTCTGTATCTTCATGCTTGTGGTCTGTATCTTCATGCTTGTGGTCTGTATCTTCATGCTTGTGGTCTGTATCTTCATGCTTGTGGTCTGTATCTTCATGGTTGTGGTCTTTATCTTCATGGTTGTGGTCTGTATCTTCATAGTTGTGGTCTTTATCTTCACGGTTGTGGTCTGTATCTTCATGGTTGTGGTCTGTATCTTCATGGTTCTGGTCCTAATCTTCGTGGTTGTAGTCTGTATCTTCATGATTGTGGTCTGTATCTTCATGGTTGTGGTATTTATCTTCACGGTTGTGATCTGTATCTTCATGATTGTGGTCCTAATCTTCGTGGTTGTGGTCTGTATCTTCATGGTTGTGGTCTGTATCTTCATGGTTGTGGTCTTTATCTTCATGGTTGTGGTCTATATCTTCATGGTTGTGGTCTGTATCTTCATGGTTGTGGTCTATATCTTCATGGTTGTGGTCTGTATTTTCATGGTTGTGGTCTATATCTTCATGGTTGTGGTCTGTATCTTCATGATTGTGGTCTGTATCTTCATGCTTGTGGTCTGTATCTTCATGCTTGTGGTCTTTATCTTCATGGTTGTGGTCTGTATCTTCATGGTTGTGGTCTGTATCTTCATGGTTGTGGTCTGTATCTTCATGGTTGTGGTCCTAATCTTCGTGGTTGTGGTCTATATCTTCATGCTTGTGGTCTGTATCTTCATGATTGTGGTCTTTATCTTCATGGTTGTGGTCTGTATCTTCATGGTTGTGGTCCTAATCTTCGTGGTTGTGGTCTATATCTTCATGCTTGTGGTCTGTATCTTCATGCTTGTGGTCTGTATCTTCATGGTTGTGGTCTGTGTTTTCATGCTTGTGGTCTGTATCTTCATGGTTGTGGTCTTTATCTTCATGGTTGTGGTCTGTATCTTCATAGTTGTGGTCTTTATCTTCACGGTTGTGGTCTGTATCTTCATGGTTGTGGTCTGTATCTTCATGGTTGTGGTCCTAATCTTCGTGGTTGTGGTCTATATCTTCATGGTTGTGGTCTGTATCTTCATGGTTGTGGTCTATATCTTCATGGTTGTGGTCTGTATCTTCATGGTTGTGGTCTATATCTTCATGGTTGTGGTCTGTATTTTCATGGTTGTGGTCTATATCTTCATGGTTGTGGTCTGTATCTTCATGATTGTGGTCTGTATCTTCATGCTTGTGGTCTGTATCTTCATGCTTGTGGTCTTTATCTTCATGGTTGTGGTCTGTATCTTCATGATTGTGGTCTGTATCTTCATGGTTGTGGTATTTATCTTCACGGTTGTGATCTGTATCTTCATGATTGTGGTCCTAATCTTCGTGGTTGTGGTCCTAATCTTCGTGGTTGTGGTCTGTATCTTCATGGTTGTGGTCTGTATCTTCATGGTTGTGGTCTGTATCTTCATGCTTGTGGTCTGTATCTTCATGGTTGTGGTCTGTATCTTCATGGTTGTGGTCTTTATCTTCATGGTTGTGGTCTATATCTTCATGGTTGTGGTCTGTATCTTCATGGTTGTGGTCTATATCTTCATGGTTGTGGTCTGTATTTTCATGGTTGTGGTCTATATCTTCATGGTTGTGGTCTGTATCTTCATGATTGTGGTCTGTATCTTCATGCTTGTGGTCTGTATCTTCATGCTTGTGGTCTTTATCTTCATGGTTGTGGTCTGTATCTTCATGGTTGTGGTCTGTATCTTCATGGTTGTGGTCTGTATCTTCATGGTTGTGGTCCTAATCTTCGTGGTTGTGGTCTATATCTTCATGCTTGTGGTCTGTATCTTCATGATTGTGGTCTTTATCTTCATGGTTGTGGTCTGTATCTTCATGGTTGTGGTCCTAATCTTCGTGGTTGTGGTCTATATCTTCATGGTTTTGGTCTGTATCTTCATGGTTGTGGTCTGTATCTTCATGCTTGTGGTCTGTATCTTCATGCTTGTGGTCTGTATCTTCATGCTTGTGGTCTGTATCTTCATGCTTGTGGTCTGTATCTTCATGCTTGTGGTCTGTATCTTCATGGTTGTGGTCTTTATCTTCATGGTTGTGGTCTGTATCTTCATAGTTGTGGTCTTTATCTTCACGGTTGTGGTCTGTATCTTCATGGTTGTGGTCTGTATCTTCATGGTTGTGGTCCTAATCTTCGTGGTTGTGGTCTATATCTTCATGGTTGTGGTCTGTATCTTCATGGTTGTGGTCTATATCTTCATGGTTGTGGTCTGTATCTTCATGGTTGTGGTCTATATCTTCATGGTTGTGGTCTGTATTTTCATGGTTGTGGTCTATATCTTCATGGTTGTGGTCTGTATCTTCATGATTGTGGTCTGTATCTTCATGCTTGTGGTCTGTATCTTCATGCTTGTGGTCTTTATCTTCATGGTTGTGGTCTGTATCTTCATGGTTGTGGTCTGTATCTTCATGGTTGTGGTCTGTATCTTCATGGTTGTGGTCCTAATCTTCGTGGTTGTGGTCTATATCTTCATGCTTGTGGTCTGTATCTTCATGGTTGTGGTCCTAATCTTCGTGGTTGTGGTCTGTATCTTCATGCTTGTGGTCCTAATCTTCGTGGTTGTGGTCTATATCTTCATGGTTTTGGTCTGTATCTTCATGGTTGTGGTCTGTATCTTCATGCTTGTGGTCTGTATCTTCATGCTTGTGGTCTGTATCTTCATGCTTGTGGTCTGTATCTTCATGCTTGTGGTCTGTATCTTCATGCTTGTGGTCTGTATCTTCATGGTTGTGGTCTTTATCTTCATGGTTGTGGTCTGTATCTTCATAGTTGTGGTCTTTATCTTCACGGTTGTGGTCTGTATCTTCACGGTTGTGGTCTGTATCTTCATGGTTCTGGTCCTAATCTTCGTGGTTGTAGTCTGTATCTTCATGATTGTGGTCTGTATCTTCATGGTTGTGGTATTTATCTTCACGGTTGTGATCTGTATCTTCATGATTGTGGTCCTAATCTTCGTGGTTGTGGTCCTAATCTTCGTGGTTGTGGTCTGTATCTTCATGGTTGTGGTCTGTATCTTCATGGTTGTGGTCTGTATCTTCATGCTTGTGGTCTGTATCTTCATGGTTGTGGTCTGTATCTTCATGGTTGTGGTCTGTATCTTCATGGTTGTGGTCTTTATCTTCATGGTTGTGGTCTGTATCTTCATAGTTGTGGTCTTTATCTTCATAGTTGTGGTCTTTATCTTCACGGTTGTGGTCTGTATCTTCACGGTTGTGGTCTGTATCTTCATGGTTGTGGTCTGTATCTTCATGGTTGTGGTCCTAATCTTCGTGGTTGTGGTCTATATCTTCATGGTTGTGGTCTGTATCTTCATGGTTGTGGTCTTTATCTTCACGGTTGTGGTCTGTATCTTCATAGTTGTGGTCCTAATCTTCGTGGTTGTGGTCTGTATCTTCATGGTTGTGGTCTGTATCTTCATGGTTGTGGTCCTAATCTCCGTAGTTGTGGTCTGTATCTTCATGGTTGTGGTCTTTATCTTCATGGTTGTGGTCTGTATCTTCATAGTTGTGGTCTTTATCTTCACAGTTGTGGTCTGTATCTTAATGGTTGTGGTACTAATCTTCGTTGTTGTGGTCTGTATCTTCACGGTTGTGGTCTGTATCTTCATGGTTGTGGTCCTAATCTTCGAGGTTGTGGTCTATATCTTCATAGTTGTGGTCTTTATCTTCACGGTTGTGGTCTGTATCGTCATGGTTGTGGTCTGTATCTTCATGGTTGTGGTCCTAATCTTCGTGGTTGTGGTCTATATCTTCATGGTTGTGGTCTTTATCTTCATGGTTGTGGTCTGTATCTTCATGGTTGTGGTCTGTATCTTCATGGTTGTGGTCTGTATCTTCATGCTTGTGGTCTGTATCTTCATGATTGTGGTCTTTATCTTCATGGTTGTGGTCTGTATCTTCATGGTTGTGGTCCTAATCTTCGTGGTTGTGGTCTGTATCTTCATGGTTGTGGTCTGTATCTTCATGGTTGTGGTCTTTATCTTCATGGTTGTGGTCTTTATCTTCATGGTTGTGGTCTGTATCTTCATAGTTGTGGTCTTTATCTTCACAGTTGTGGTCTGTATCTTCATGGTTGTTGTCTGTATCTTCATGCTTGTGGTCTGTATCTTCATGGTTGTGGTCTTTATCTTCATGGTTGTGGTCCTAATCTTCGTGGTTGTGTTCTGTATCTTCATGGTTGTGGTCTGTATCTTCATGGTTGTGGTCCTAATCTTCGTGGTTGTGGTCTATATCTTCACGGTTGTGGTCTGTATCTTCATGGTTGTGGTCCTAATCTTCGTGGTTGTGGTCTATATCTTCATGGTTGTGGTCTGTATCTTCATGGTTGTGGTCTTTATCTTCATGGTTGTGGTCTGTATCTTCATAGTTGTGGTCTTTATCTTCACGGTTGTGGTCTGTATCTTCATGGTTGTGGTCTTAATCTTCGTGGTTGTAGTCTGTATCTTCATGGTTGTGGTCTTTATCTTCATGGTTGTGGTCCTAATCTTCGTGGTTGTGGTCTGTATCTTCATGGTTGTGGTCTGTATCTTCATGGTTGTGGTCTGTATCTTAATGCTTGTGGTCTGTATCTTCATGCTTGTGGTCTGTATCTTCATGGTTGTGGTCTTTACCTTCATGGTTGTGGTCTGTATCTTCATAGTTGTGGTCTTTATCTTCATGGTTGTGGTCCTAATCTTCATGGTTGTGGTCTGTATCTTAATGCTTGTGGTCTGTATCTTCATGCTTGTGGTCTGTATCTTCATGGTTGTGGTCTTTATCTTCATGGTTGTGGTTTTTATCTTCATGGTTGTGGTCTGTATCTTCATGGTTGTCGTCTGTATCTTCATGGTTGTGATCCTAATCTTCATGGTTGTGGTCTGTATCTTCATGGTTGTGGTCCTAATCTTCGTGGTTGTGGTCTTTATCTTCATGGTTGTGGTCTATATCTTCATGGTTGTGGTCCTAATCTTCATGGTTGTGGTCTTTATCTTCATGGTTGTGGTCTGTATCTTCATGGTTGTGGTCTGTATCTTCATGGTTGTGGTCTGTATCTTCATGGTTGTGGTCCTAATCTTCGTGGTTGTGGTCTGTATCTTCATGGTTGTGGTCTTTATCTTCATGGTTGTGGTCTGTATCTTCATAGTTGTGGTCTTTATCTTCATGGTTGTGGTCTGTATCTTCATAGTTGTGGTCTTTATCTTCACGGTTGTGGTCTGTATCTTCATGGTTGTGGTGTTTTTCTTCATGGTTGTGGTCCTAATCTTCGTGGTTGTGGTCTGTATCTTCATGGTTGTGGTCCTAATCTTCATGGTTGTGGTCTGTATCTTCATGGTTGTGGTCTGTATCTTCATGGTTGTGGTCTGTATCTTCATGGTTTTGGTCTGTATCTTCATGGTTGTGGTGTGTATCTTCATGGTTGTGGTCTGTATCTTCATGGTTGTGGTCTGTATCTTCATGGTTGTGGTCCTAATCTTCATGGTTGTGGTCTGTATCTTCATGGTTGTGGTCTGTATCTTCATGGTTGTGGTCTGTATCTTCATGGTTGTGGTCTTTATCTTCATGGTTGTGGTCTGTATCTTCATAGTTGTGGTCTTTATCTTCATGGTTGTGGTCTGTATCTTCATAGTTGTGGTCTTTATCTTCACGGTTGTGGTCTGTATCTTCATGGTTGTGGTGTTTTTCTTCATGGTTGTGGTCCTAATCTTCGTGGTTGTGGTCTGTATCTTCATGGTTGTGGTCCTAATCTTCATGGTTGTGGTCTGTATCTTCATGGTTGTGGTCTGTATCTTCATGGTTGTGGTCTGTATCTTCATGGTTTTGGTCTGTATCTTCATGGTTGTGGTGTGTATCTTCATGGTTGTGGTCTGTATCTTCATGGTTGTGGTCTGTATCTTCATGGTTGTGGTCCTAATCTTCATGGTTGTGGTCTGTATCTTCATGGTTGTGGTCTGTATCTTCATGGTTGTGGTCTGTATCTTCATGGTTGTGGTCCTAATCTTCATGGTTGTGGTCTGTATCTTCATGGTTGTGGTCCTAATCTTCGTGGTTGTGGTCTGTATCTTCATGGTTGTGGTCTGTATCTTCATGGTTGTGGTCCTAATCTTCGTGGTTGTGGTCTATATCTTCATGGTTGTGGTCTTTATCTTCATGGTTGTGGTCTATATCTTCATGGTTGTGGTCTGTATCTACATGCTTGTGGTCTTTATCTTCATGGTTGTGGTCTGTATCTTCATAGTTGTGGTCTTTATCTTTACGGTTGTGGTCTGTATCTTCATGGTTGTGGTCCTAATCTTCGTGGTTGTGGTCTGTATCTTCATGGTTGTGGTCCTAATCTTCGTGGTTGTGGTCTTTGTCTTCATGGTTGTGGTCTATATCTTCATGGTTGTGGTCTGTATCTTCATGGTTGTGGTCTATATCTTCATGGTTGTGGTCTGTATCTTCATGCTTGTGGTGTGTATCTTCATGGTTGTGGTCTTTATCTTCATGGTTGTGGTCTGTATCTTCATAGTTGTGGTCTTTATCTTCACGGTTGTGGTCTGTATCTTCATGGTTGTGGTCCTAATCTTCGTGGTTGTGGTCTGTATCTTCATGGTTGTGGTCTGTATCTTCATGGTTGTGGTCTGTATCTTCATGGTTGTGGTCCTAATCTTCGTGGTTGTGGTCTTTATCTTCATGGTTGTGGTCTATATCTTCATGGTTGTGGTCCTAATCTTCATGGTTGTGGTCTTTATCTTCATGGTTGTGGTCTGTATCTTCATGGTTGTGGTCTGTATCTTCATGGTTGTGGTCTGTATCTTCATGGTTGTGGTCCTAATCTTCGTGGTTGTGGTCTGTATCTTCATGGTTGTGGTCTTTATCTTCATGGTTGTGGTCTGTATCTTCATAGTTGTGGTCTGTATCTTCATGGTTGTGGTCTGTATCTTCATAGTTGTGGTCTTTATCTTCACGGTTGTGGTCTGTATCTTCATGGTTGTGGTGTTTATCTTCATGGTTGTGGTCCTAATCTTCGTGGTTGTGGTCTGTATCTTCATGGTTGTGGTCCTAATCTTCGTGGTTGTGGTCTGTATCTTCATGGTTGTGGTCTGTATCTTCATGGTTGTGGTCTGTATCTTCATGGTTTTGGTCTGTATCTTCATGGTTGTGGTGTGTATCTTCATGGTTGTGGTCTGTATCTTCATGGTTGTGGTCTTTATCTTCATGGTTGTGGTCTGTATCTTCATAGTTGTGGTCTTTATCTTCACGGTTGTGGTCTGTATCTTCATGGTTGTGGTGTTTATCTTCATGGTTGTGGTCCTAATCTTCATGGTTGTGGTCTGTATCTTCATGGTTGTGGTCCTAATCTTCGTGGTTGTGGTCTGTATCTTCATGGTTGTGGTCTTTATCTTCATGGTTGTGGTCTGTATCTTCATAGTTGTGGTCTTTATCTTCATGGTTGTGGTCTGTATCTTCATAGTTGTGGTCTTTATCTTCACGGTTGTGGTCTGTATCTTCATGGTTGTGGTGTTTATCTTCATGGTTGTGGTCCTAATCTTCATGGTTGTGGTCTGTATCTTCATGGTTGTGGTCCTAATCTTCATGGTTGTGGTCCTAATCTTCATGGTTGTGGTCTGTATCTTCACGGTTGCCGTCTGTATCTTCTGTGGGTGTCGTCCTTTCTGCTTCAAATCTGCAGCTTTTGTTTAGTTATTTTTCATCTTCTATGGTGTAGAACAGGGGTGTCAAACTGTGGTCCACGAGGGCCGGTGTCCTGCATGTTTTAGATGTTTCCCTCTTCCATTCCACCTGGAGGTCATTACATCATTATCAGTCTGATGAGGAACTGATTATTAACTCTTTAAGTGTCAGTGCTGATGCGTTCTGAATGGATGATTTAGTTTAAATATTCAGAAAAATTCAACCATTTTTCTTTTAGTTTTGTTCACGGACAAGGTGCCAATTTTTTTACATTTTATTTAAAAATTTTTTTAAAGGAAACATTAAAATTGCTGGGACCAAATTTCAATAGTAGTTTTCTTCTTTAGTAATTTTTTTTCAAAATTTTCCACATTATTTGTCATTTTGTAAATATTTATTAGTTTTTGTCGCTCATTTTGTTTATTTTTCTACATTTAGTTTTTTTTTATTGTAGTATTTTTCTTTGATTTTCTGCCATTTTGTGTCTTTACTTTGCTCATGTTAACAATTATTTTGTTAGTTCTCAGGAGTCAAAGGGTTAAACTGAATCACATGGAAGAGGGAAATATCTAAAACATGCAGGACACCGGCCCTCAAGGACTGGAGTTTGACACCCCTGGTGTAGAACCACCGAGTGTCTGGGAGTCAAACATACTTTACTCAGTGATTTGAGTAAGTGAATGTAAACATACTGTTTGTTTGCAGTTTTAATCAGCTGTTTGTTTGTTTGTTTGCTTGCAGTCGTAATCAGCTGTGCGTTCTACCAGCCTGTCTGTGTGGTTTACCTCTGAGGGTCCTCAACGCCAGTAACAACAAACTGGTCAGTCTGCCGGAGACCATCGGACAACTGGACCACCTGATGGAACTGGTGAGACCATGTTCTGTCATTACATTTATTTGGATCTTTAGTAGCTTAATTAGCTTTGTTTGCTTTATTTGCTTCATTAGCTTTACTGGCTTCATTAGTTTCGTTAGCTTCATTCGCTTTGTTAGCTTCATTAATTGAATTAGCTTCATTAATTTAGTTATTTCATTAGCTTCATTAGCTGCATTAGCTTCATTAGCTTCAGTAGCACCCAACACGATCACCTGTAGTGGTTTTTGGGACAAAATTAAGTGAATTCACAGAAAAATAATCTGTATATATTTGTGATATGAATTTATCTTTGGTTGCAGTAAAATAAATATTTACAAATTCTAAAATGGTTCCATTTGTACTGATTGTGTGTGTGTGTGTGTGTGTGTGTGTGTGTGTGTGTGTGTATGACTGTTGGCAAATAGTCCACTGATTATTGGTCGGACAAAAAATCATTAGACGACCACAATTCCGTTGGTCGATTAGTTGCAGGAAAAAGTGATACGTAAAGTCTAAAAGTCACAAAGAACAAGCAGAATGAATCCACATTTAAGACACACTGTGGTTTTTGTAGAAAATGAGTCTTTTAAAGGGACAGTTCAGTATTTTTCAGATGAATGTGTTTGTCATCAGTGTCTTTACTCTGGTGCATCCACACTGACTCCGCCCCTCTCTTCGGACTCCGCCCCTTTACTCTGGTGCACCCACAGTGACTCCGCCCCTCTCTTCTGACTCCGCCCCTTTACTCTGGTGCACCCACACTGACTTACCCCCCACAGAGTCCTGTGAGCCCAGTTCTGGTCTGGTTTTGGTCAAAGTCAAAGTAGTCCCGGCAGGTTTCCTGGGGTCAACAAAATAAAACCTGTTTCTTCTCAAAACAGTACGTGTTGGAATGAGTGATTTATTTACATAAAATGGTAAATGTTCTGTATTTATATAGTTCTTGTCCACCTTCATGGTGCTCAAAGCTCTTTACATTAGCCTCACATTCACACTCATACACCAGTAGGTTTCTATGGTCTAAAGGCAGTCCTACTGGGGGCCTAAGTGAGTGTCTTGCCCAAGGACACTTCGACATGTGGACAGCCAGAGCTGGGACGCGAACCGCCAACCTCCCGGTCATTGGGCGACCCACTCTACCAACTGAACCACAGCCGCCCTAACAACTCATAATTGTTTGGAGCTAATTTCTCTCAATAGTGATCAATGCATTAGTGTTGTCACTGCTAACAGCTGTGCACCTGCACGTAGCAGCTGCTAACACTGACCAACAACTGATGAAAGTAGTTTGATAAGTGTGTTTATGTGTTTGTGTTTGTGTGTTTTTCCAGGACATCAGTTGTAATGAGATCACAGCTCTTCCTCGTCACATTAACAGACTCAGAGCTCTGAGGGAACTGAACGTCAGACGGAACCTGCTCTGTGTTCTACCTGAAGGTCAGTTTATGGACCATGACCACAGCAGAACCAGAACCACAGCAGAGCCATTTATATAAAAATATTTATATATAAATGTAGGCAGTAAAAGGTTTCCAGAAAAATAAATACTTAAGTAAAGTACAGATACTTAAAAACTATACTTAAGTACAGTAAAGGAAGTACTTCTACGGAGTTTCTTCCACCTCTGATATTAGCACTGCGCTAATGCTAACATTAGGCTAATGCTAACATTAAGCTAATGGGCAGCCTAGCTTGGACAAACACATTCAGTGCAGAAATATTATGTTCTTGCTCAAGAAAAAGGTAATTAATGTGGAAAATTAAAATTAAAATATAAAAATGAATAATCAGAAAATAATCAAATAATTAGAAAAGTCTTTAGTTTCCTCTTCCTGTAACAGCTGTGACCTTTGACCCCTGTGCTGCTACACAAACATAAATGACAGATATTTTTACACCAAATGTGATTTAATTAAATGTGACATCAGATGTGCAACAAAACAGAGAAATAGGACAGACCTGCACACAACTGCACTGACAGCAGGGTGACCTCTGACCCCTGGAGGTCTGACCCCAGTCACAGATCAGGAAGTGGAGTTCTGGACGGGACACTTTTATGATGATCAACTTTGTTTTAGCGATAACGTCAACACGTCGACTCCAGCTGAGCTTTAGGACCTCATAAAGCAGAGGTGGTAAAAGTACTCACATCCTGTACTTAAGTAGAAGTACCGCTACTGCACTGATTCAACCCTTTTACTGAAGTAAAAGTAAAAAAGTATGAACGTAATAATATTTATTTAAGCAGGAAAAAATCTGAAAAGTTTCAGAAGTATCTAAAATAAATCCTTTAAGTGTGAGTTAGCATGAGTTAGCATGAGTTAGCATGTAGATAATGTGTTTGATCAGGCCACTGTTATCAGTTTTGTGGATGCGGGCACTTTAGGAAAAACATCATGAAATATTTAAAATAAATGATAGAAATATGAGATTTAAACAAAAAATGCATAATTTTTACTCAATCACTGAAAGGTGAATGAGTAGAGAATATTGACTCTGAATATATTCTTTATTTAATATTATATATCACTCACTCACTCACTCACTCACTCACTCACTCACTCACTCACTCACTCACTCACTCACTCACTCACTCACTCACTCACTCACTCACTCACTCACTCACTCACTCGTCTGTGTGTGTTTTTTCCAGATCTGTCAGAACTTCCTCTGGTTAAATTTGATTTCTCCTGTAACAAAGTCTCCACCATCCCAGTGTGTTATCGAAACATGAAGCATCTGCAGGCGCTGCAGCTGGAGAACAACCCCCTGCAGAGCCCACCTGCACAGGTGAGTGAGAGACACCTGCACAGGTGAGTGAGAGACACCTGCACAGGTGAGTGAGAGACACCTGCACAGGTGAGTGAGAGACACCTGCACAGGTGAGTTCCAAACTGATCCAGGATCTGTTCTGAACCAACACGTAATAATTTCTTCCCTATGACGCCAGCAACACACGCTGAACATTTGATCAAAATCTGTTCAGAACTTTTTGAGTAATCCTGTTGAAAGACACACACACACACACACACACAGACACACACACACACACAGACAGACACACACACACACACACACACAGACAGACACACACACACACACACACACACACACAGACAGACACACACACACACAGACACACACACACACACACACACACACAGACACACACACACACACACACACAGCCACACACACAGACACACACACACACACACACACACACACAGACACACACACAGACACACACACACACAGACACACACACACACACACACACACCAACTAGAAGTTGAGTAGATATTTGACCAAATGGACGTTCGGTCCGTTTCGTCCTTATGTCCATGTCCTTATTTACACCAAATTTCAGAATCCGTCCACAATTGGCGATGCTAGAGTGCAAAGAAAAAAAGTTCAATATTTGGTGACCTTTGACCTTGGGCACCGGCCATGAAGGTCAAGTCTTTTTCAGTCTAATATTCAGTGTGATGAACTTTCAAATCAAATCTATATTTACCAAAGAAGTTTGAAAAGAATCACATTAAAACTGAACTATTTATTATATACCTTGACCTTTGACCTAGATCCCATACTGCAGGTGACATGGACAAATCTTCTCATGAAATTACAGACAATTTGCTCCAGAAATGTGGTTGATAGAGTGAAAACAAACAAACAAACAAACAAATGCAACTGATCAACATATTTGACCAAATCACGATTTGGTCAAATAAGAAACAAACAAAAAACATAATCCTTCTTTGGTGGAGGTACAAAGACCATCACAGATCAGTGACAGCATAAATAAAGCAGAAGGTAAAAGAACAAACACATACCAAAACAAACAAACAAACATTAACAATGGAAACAGAATATTGACGTAACCTCATCATTAAAAACCCTCCACATTTATACTGAGACTGAACCAATGGAAAGATCGTTGCTCTTTGGTTCATGAAGTTATTTATTTCTCCTCCTCTGTGGCGTGTGTCCTGGTGTGTTTCAGATCTGTATAAAAGGGAAAGTTCACATATTTAAGTACCTGAGCATGGAGGCGTGTCGCAGCGATAAGATGATGCCAGACTCTCTTTACCTGCCTGTGGTGGAGAGACTCAGCCTATCACGACCCTCCGCTGGAAGGTCAGTCCAACACTGCACCTCACAGCACCATGGTCTGTGGGGGGGGGGGGGGGGGGGGGGGTAAATGTGGTACTAACCATTAGTGGTAACCATGGTTACCATCTGCTTTTCCATTGTTTCAGCACAGAACAATTACAAATGTTAGTTTTCCTCCTTAACTTTTCAGACACTCACTGAAAAATGATCTGTTACATGTAATAAATGGTTACAAAGGCATTATGACATCATTATCTTATTCTATCTTGGTGCATGCTTAGCGTTTGTTTTATACTATATGTATAATATATATAATTCTTTTTTTTCTCTTTTTCTTTTTATTCATATACTATATGTTGAATGTTGCAGCGTTACACTGAGACAAATTCCTAGTTGTATACTACATGTGTACTATACGAACAATGGCAATAAAACTCTTTCTGATTCTGATGTTACCATCGAATTACCACCTTATTAGTGATCTGTAATGTAAAGTGTTACTGACACACACACACACACACACACACACACTTCCATCATTAGAGTTGATCATGTGACTAAAACCTCAGGAGAGTGTGAATGAGTTCAGTTCATCAGTGTTATAGTGAAGGAAGCGTCATGAGGATAGACATGTAACTGTGTGTGTGTGTGTGTGTGTGTGTGTGTGTGTGTGTGTGTGTTCAGTGTGGAGGACATGGAGCAGCAGAAGAAACAGGACAGTGATTCAGGAGTCGGAAGCGACAATGGAGACAAAAGGCTGTCAGCGACAGAGGTACAGTACCTTTATATACTTATATGTACTATATTTATACTTATATATACTACATTTATAGTTTTATATACTACAATTATAGAGTTGTATATATACTATGTCTATAAATGTGTATATACTACGATTATTTATTTGTTCATTTATAGATTTACACATGTACATTTTTAGATGTAGACATAGTACATGTATATATAGTATTATTGTTGTTGTTAATCTCAGCTAACATTGGTGTTGGGTAGATTATTGTAATCTGTGTGACATATACTATCACTAAATTACTATTCACAGATTTTCTAGCCTCTATTTTGTTCCAATCTCCAGTTTCTATGACAACCTGTTCTTGAATTAGAGCCAATAATGTGATTTTGACCTTTCTGCTAAATGTGACCTTGACCTTTGACCTTGTGCAATATTGATAATATCGTTATGTATATATGTGTCAGTGTGTGTAATATTATGATAATATATCCAGTATTGATTAAGTTATTGTGTGATATGTCTATGTTTGACACAAACAGATGTCACCTTTGACCTCCAGAGATCTGAAAAACTATTGGTCGTAGGTGATAACACTAATTATTAGAATTGTATAAATCTTCATTCAGCTTCGTTTGGTACCAATTTGAAAGTTCTGTGACCCTCTGTTCTGGAGTTATAACCAATAATGTGATTTTGACCTTTTAGTTAATTGTAACCTTGACCTTTGACCTTTACTCAAATGGATCATTGCATCTGATGCACATTATCTATCTGTATATGTCCATGTAATTTAATGGTGATATCTACAGTATTCATTGAGTTATAGAATGATATGTCTGTGTGGGGACTTGATATCAAAAGGAACATTGAGGAGAAGTACAGATAAATAATTATGATTGATGTTAAATATAGTCAGGGAGACCTATCATCAACTGAAGACAATAAATTATATTAGATATTTTAAGATATTTTTCAGAAGCGGTTTTAAACATCAGTTTGATTATTTATAGATTATTCATCCTCTGAATACTGTTTTTTTTTCTTGTTCTTTTCGTACTCAGCCGTCTGATGAAGACAGTCTGAGTCTGAATGTCCCCATGAGTCACATCACAGAAGAAGAAGGAATCAGTAAAGACGACTCCAGTGAACACATCAGCTCCCTCACAGGTCCACACACACACACACACACACACACACACACACACACACACACACATGACCGTCTGTTTGTTTACACTTTATATATGTGAATAAACTGAACACATATAAAAACCTGACAGAAAACTAAACACAATGTGACCAATATTCAGTCTGTAGACCTGTAGATGTAGACTATGTTTAGACCTGTGGACTATGTGTAGTCCTGTAGATGTAGACCAGTGTGTGCTGGTTCAGTCTTGCTGTTCCCCAGACTATATAAAAATAAAACCTTAATCAGTTTCATTCAGGTCAGAACTGATGAGGAACACATTATTCTACTGAGATGAAACAGAAACAGGCTAATGATACTATAACCTGCTAGTACTATAACCTGCTAGTACTATAACCTGCTGGTACTATAACCTGCTAGTACTATAACCTGCTAGTACTATAACCTGCTGGTACTATAACCTGCTGGTACTATAACCTGCTGGTACTATAACCTGCTGATACTATAACCTGCTAGTACTATAACCTGCTGGTACTATAACCTGCTGGTACTATAACCTGCTGGTACTATAACCTGCTGGTACTATAACCTGCTGGTACTATAACCTGCTGGTACTATAACCTGCTGATACTATAACCTGCTGATACTATAACCTGCTGGTACTATAACCTGCTGGTACTATAACCTGCTGGTACTATAACCTGCTGGTACTATAACCTGCTGGTACTATAACCTGCTGATACTATAACCTGCTGGTACTATAACCTGCTGGTACTATAACCTGCTGGTACTATAACCTGCTGGTACTATAACCTTCTGGTATTATAACCTGCTGGTACTATAACCTGCTGATACTATAACCTGCTGGTACTATAACCTGCTGGTACTATAACCTGCTGATACTATAACCTGCTGGTACTATAACCTGCTAGTACTATAACCTGCTAGTACTATAACCTGCTGCTACTATAACCTGCTGCTACTATAACCTGCTGCTACTATAACCTGCTGGTACTATAACCTGCTGGTACTATAACCTGCTGGTACTATAACCTGCTGGTACTATAACCTGCTAGTACTATAACCTGCTAGTACTATAACCTGCTGGTACTATAACCTGCTGGTACTATAACCTGCTGGTACTATAACCTGCTGGTACTATAACCTGCTGGTACTATAACCTGCTAGTACTATAACCTGCTGCTACTATAACCTGCTGGTACTATAACCTGCTGGTACTCTAACCTGCTGGTACTATAACCTGCTGGTACTATAACCTGCTGGTACTATAACCTGCTGGTACTATAACCTGCTGGTACTATAACCTGCTGGTACTATAACCTGCTGGTACTCTAACCTGCTGGTACTCTAACCTGCTGATACTATAACCTGCTGGTACTATAACCTGCTGGTACTATAACCTGCTGGTACTATAACCTGCTGGTTCTATAACCTGCTGGTACTATAACCCGCTGGTACTATAACCCGCTGGTACTATAACCCGCTGGTACTATAACCCGCTGGTACTATAACCTGCTGGTACTATAACCTGCTGGTACTATAACCTGCTGGTACTATAACCTGCTGGTACTATAACCTGCTGGTACTATAACCTGCTGGTACTATAACCTGCTGGTACTATAACCTGCTGGTACTATAACCTGCTGGTACTATAACCTGCTGGTACTATAACCTGCTGGTACTATAACCTGCTGGTACTATAACCTGCTGGTACTATAACCTGCTGGTACTATAACCTTCTGGTACTATAACCTGCTGGTACTATAACCTGCTGGTACTATAACCTGCTGGTACTATAACCTGCTGGTACTATAACCTGCTGCTACTCTAACCTGCTGCTACTCTAACCTGCTGGTACTCTAACCTGCTGGTACTATAACCTGCTGGTACTATAACCCGCTGGTACTATAACCCGCTGGTTCTATAACCCGCTGGTACTATAACCCGCTGGTACTATAACCCGCTGGTACTATAACCCGCTGGTACTATAACCCGCTGGTACTATAACCCGCTGGTACTATAACCCGCTGGTACTCTAACCTGCTGGTACTCTAACCTGCTGGTACTATAACCTGCTGGTACTATAACCCGCTGGTACTATAACCCGCTGGTACTATAACCCGCTGCTACTATAACCCGCTGGTACTATAACCCGCTGGTACTATAACCCGCTGGTACTATAACCCGCTGGTACTATAACCCGCTGGTACTATAACCCGCTGCTACTATAACCCGCTGGTACTATAACCCGCTGGTACTATAACCCGCGGGTACTATAACCCGCTGGTACTATAACCCGCTGGTACTATAACCCGCTGGTACTATAACCCGCTGGTACTATAACCCGCTGGTACTATAACCCGCTGGTACTATAACCCGCTGGTACTATAACCTGCTGGTACTATAACCTGCGGGTACTATAACCTGCTGGTACTATAACCTGCTGGTACTATAACCTGCTGGTACTATAACCTGCGGGTACTATAACCTGCGGGTACTATAACCTGCTGGTACTATAACCTGCTGGTACTATAACCTGCTGGTACTATAACCTGCTGGTACTATAACCTGCTGGTACTATAACCTGCGGGTACTATAACCTGCTGGTACTATAACCTGCTGGTACTATAACCTGCTGGTACTATAACCTGCTGGTACTATAACCTGCTGGTACTATAACCTGCTGGTACTATAACCTGCTGGTACTATAACCTGCAACTCAGTTAAATAAAAGTCTGTTGTCCATTCATATAATTTGTAATTTAGTTTTATTAAAATCTCGTCTCATCTCAATCTCGTGAACTGAGATATATCGTAGCATTTTTCAGTAAATAGGAAAAATTCATCAGATTGTCCCAGAGATTAAACTTGTGGTCTCATAATTCCGATATATCGTACAGATTTCACATTATTATACCAAATAAAACTCCATTCATTCTTAATGGGACCAACCAAAAATTGGCCTTTTTTCCAACACTCCTGCTTCTTCATACTTTGTGGCACAGACTTCATTTAAACTTTCAAACACAGTCATTTTTGTGGTGTCTTTAGGATGTGATTGTCATGAGGGTGTGATTTACGGTTGTCGATAGAGAACTCAGTAAATCCACCCTGAAAAGACCAAAATCTGACTTTTTATCAGTGGGTGATGTCATCGCTAGAGCACGAGAGAAGAAAAAATTAAGCTGAAAAATGTCTCAATAACTCGTCCTCACGGCAAAACCATAAATAGTAGACAAACAATCTTTTCCACAAATGTTGCCATGGTTGTGAGAATTCAAACAAACCAGGGTTTGAAGATCTAGCTCTTTTTAAAGTGAAATGACAGGAACCTGTTTGGGATGATGTCAGGGATTTCTGTCAATAGACTTCTATTGGAAAAATCATTTCTGTCTCATGTTGAGTTCAGTGTTTTTGAAATTGTTCTAACTCACTTATTTTTCACAGTACACACATAAAAAGTACATGTACTTGTTCCTCAGACCCTCCTGTCGCTCATCATCAACTTTGTTTTCACCAATTATTTACACTTTTACCAAAAATCACAGTAGTTCAGAGGCATGGTTTAACATTCAGACAGACTTTACTCCAGTCAGCTCTGTGTGTCTGCGTGTGGAACTACAGGCTGGTTTCCATGGCAACGGGGAAAGTCCCTTACTCACAGAAAATGGGAGGAGCTTTAACATAAAATGTAGATGTATGTAACATTAAAATCGTTTTAATAGAAGTGACTCAGTCCACAAACAGTAACAAACAGATTCACATATGAAGTGAACACAGATATTTCTTCCTTTCACCAGAAACAACTACAGCGACAAGAAACAAACACACGGATACAACCACTACTGATGCTGTGCTGTTTACGTGTGTGTGTGTGTGTGTCTGTGTGTGTGTGTGTGTGTTGAATGCTTAGTGGCTGTCCTCTAGTGTTTAGTGTTTGCTGTATAGCTGGGTTTCAGTCACGTGGTTCTGATGATGTGCGGAGGCGGCGCGAAATTTGAGTGGAGGTCGGAAGTAAACACGGAGGAGATGCAAGAGAGCTAGGAGAGCAGCTATTGTTCCACTTTAGACCCAGTTTCTCGGAAGAGGTATAAACAGCTTGTGGAAAAATATATCGGACGTGATCCGTATTCAATGAAAATGTCCGAATACACAACTGATTTCAACTATCTGCCAACTATCAAAGCTGTGGATATCACTAATGACTTGGTCCTCCAGACTTCTTACTACACTAGGCAGCAAATGAAAGCCTTGGGGTGTACAATTTTTTTTGTCAGGGGGTGGGTTCACAACCTTGGAATAAAAGGTCTGCGTGATGGATACAGTTTGGTGTTTGCTAGGGTGAATGTTTGTTCTTATATTGCTTTATATCTTAAACATGCTAACAGTTAGCGGTAGCGGCTTTAATGTCAACAAACACGGCAGCTGTGGTTCAGGGTTCTCCACCGTCCACGCCAGATCTAGGATCAAATCCGGGCTCTCAGTCGTCTGTTTCAGATCCAAAATCACCTTTACACATTTGTAAACGTTGATGTTGTTTTGTCTTAAGCTTCATCCTTTTCTCACGTTTGACGGCAGATTCCGATTTTGGCTTTCGTTCGTAACAAAGTTTGACCGTAGGAGCCCAGTCCTCCGACTCTTCATCCCAATCAAGTCAACATTAGACTAGTGGTAACTTTAAATCACTAAGTAGAAGAGAATTTAACGACAATCTAATGCTAATAAGTTTGTTTGCAAACACAATATTACCTCTGAAGAAGTGGTCGCTGCAGACACGAGCATTGAGGGACTCTGCTCCTCCGGATTGAAGACGGAGATTTAAAATCCATTTTTTTCCGACCTTTTTCTGTAAGCTTCCTTCATTTTTCTCCTCTTCGTTCGGTGATTTTTGGTACCCTAAAATACCGTTTGTCAGTTTCCCGGCTCGATCTACTGGAGCATCCATAAACACAACAATACATAGACATTTAACACTTTGACTAGGCTTTGTCTTTGTGCTTATCTTTCTCACTTCCGACCTCCGTTCATACTTTGCGCCTTACGTCGACGTCACGTCTACGTCAAACGAAACCAAGCTATTTACTGTATTTATAATTTATGTACATTATTCTCTCTTGGTATATGTGTATGTATGTTTGGATGTATGTGAGCTGACAGACACCTTAATTCCCCTTGGGATAAATAAAAGGACTCTACTCATTTCCTTCAACTGATGGATGGAAGTCTAGTTTATTGTGTTTTATTCTGCTCTATTTAGTTATTTTTTGTTTTACTCTGTTCTAGTGTCAGTTCTGTTGAGTAAATATTGAATCAATAATCATTAATCACATATAAACACTGTTTCACTCAGTACGTTTACATCGTTAAGTTTAAATTATTGCTTTCGGCCGATTACAGTCCAAGGTCCCTTCAGAAAGTGACTACAGTCACCATGACAACATGTCCATTACTATAATAAATGAGAGTTTGAAACAGTTTGTACCAAATATACTGAGCTGATGCATGGTTATGGTCCGTATCTTCATGGTTATGGTCCGTATCTTCATGGTTATGGTCCGTATCTTCATGGTAGTGGTCCATATCTTCATGGTAGTGGTCCATATCTTCATGGTTGTGGTCTGTGTTTTCATGGTTGTGGTCCATATCTTCATGGTAGTGGTCCGTATCTTCATGGTTGTGGTCTGTGTTTTCATGGTTGTGGTCCATATCTTCATGGTAGTGGTCCATATCTTCATAGTTATGGTTCATATCTTCATGGTTATGGTTGATATCTTCATGGTTGTGGTCTGTATCTTCATGGTAGTGGTCTGTGTTTTCATGGTAGTGGTCCGTATCTACATGGTAGTGGTCCATATCTTCATGGTTGTGGTCTGTGTTTTCATGGTTGTGGTCTGTGTTTTCATGGTTGTGGTCAGTATCTTCATGGTTGTGGTCTGTGTTTTCATGGTTGTGGTCAGTATCTTCATGGTTGTGGTCTGTGTTTTCATGGTTGTGGTCAGTATCTTCATGGTTGTGGTCTGTGTTTTCATGGTTGTGGTCTGTATCTTCATGGTTGTGGTCTGTGTTTTCATGGTTGTGGTCAGTATCTTCATGGTTGTGGTCTGTGTTTTCATGGTTGTGGTCTGTGTTTTCATGGTTGTGGTCAGTATCTTCATGGTTGTGGTCTGTGTTTTCATGGTTGTGGTCTGTGTTTTCATGGTTGTGGTCAGTATCTTCATGGTTGTGGTCTGTGTTTTCATGGTTGTGGTCAGTATCTTCATGGTTGTGGTCTGTGTTTTCATGGTTGTGGTCTGTGTTTTCATGGTTGTGGTCTGTGTTTTCATGGTTGTGGTCTGTATCTTCATGGTTGTGGTCTGTGTTTTCATGGTTGTGGTCTGTATCTTCATGGTTGTGGTCAGTATCTTCATGGTTGTGGTCTGTGTTTTCATGGTTGTGGTCAGTATCTTCATGGTTGTGGTCAGTATCTTCATGGTTGTGGTCAGTGTCTTCATGGTTGTGGTCTGTGTTTTCATGGTTGTGGTCTGTGTTTTCATGGTTGTGGTCTGTATCTTCATGGTTGTGGTCTGTGTTTTCATGGTTGTGGTCAGTATCTTCATGGTTGTGGTCTGTGTTTTCATGGTTGTGGTCTGTGTTTTCATGGTTGTGGTCTGTGTTTTCATGGTTGTGGTCTGTGTTTTCATGGTTGTGGTCAGTATCTTCATGGTTGTGGTCTGTGTTTTCATGGTTGTGGTCAGTATCTTCATGGTTGTGGTCAGTATCTTCATGGTTGTGGTCAGTATCTTCATGGTTGTGGTCTGTGTTTTCATGGTTGTGGTCTGTGTTTTCATGGTTGTGGTCTGTGTTTTCATGGTTGTGGTCTGTGTTTTCATGGTTGTGGTCTGTATCTTCATGGTTGTGGTCTGTGTTTTCATGGTTGTGGTCAGTATCTTCATGGTTGTGGTCTGTGTTTTCATGGTTGTGGTCAGTATCTTCATGGTTGTGGTCTGTGTTTTCATGGTTGTGGTCTGTGTTTTCATGGTTGTGGTCAGTATCTTCATGGTTGTGGTCTGTGTTTTCATGGTTGTGGTCAGTATCTTCATGGTTGTGGTCTGTGTTTTCATGGTTGTGGTCCACATGTTCGTAGTTGTGGTCCAGATTCTCATGTAGTTTTATTGTTTGTTCTTCCAGCAGATTCTCACTGTGACTCCGTTCGTCTCATCGAGGAGAGTCCTACAGAAGCTCTGAAGGATCATCTGGGTTCTCTGTCCGGCCTCAGCTCACGCTTCGTCAGCTACATCAGGGTATGAACTTGTGTCTGATGCACTAAAGCAGGGGGGCGGGGCTTCCATTTACTAGAATACATTCATATTGTTGTACAAACATCCATACACACATGTTCAGTGCAGATATTCACTTGTTTAATGAGTCTGTTCATTGAAAATTACAATTAGATTAAAAATGAATATTTAATCATGATTAATCTAAATTAATCCAAAACAACCCTGTGATTAATCTGATCAAAAACATCAGCCATAAAAATTATATAAAGGTCTGATTAATCATTTATCGTGTATTTCATGTCAATTGTCTTTTTTGTAATAAATCATTTAGAATTAAGGATGTGTTTTAGAAACACTGTAGTGATACGACTGGGATCAGGATCCAGTTTGTTGCAGTTTGTCATGATACTGTTACCAGGGTCATCTGGGTTACACTGGTTTTAAAGTGTGTGTGTGTGTGTGTGTGTGTGTGTGTGTGTGTGTGTGTGTGTGTGTGTCCACCCAGACATATCATACTATCACGCAATGAACACTGTTGATATCACCATTAAATTAAATGGACATTTACATATATGATATACATCAATGATCCATTTGAGTTAAGGTCAAAGGTCAAGGTCACAATTAACTAAAAGGTCAAAATCACATCATGGGTTATAACTGAAGGACGGAGGGTCACAGAACTTTCAGATTGGTACAGCGTTCATTCGTTTTGAATACATTTGGAAACGTTTTGGAAAAGTCATGGATAAATAATGTGTAATTAATAATAATAATAATAATAATAATAATAATAATAAAAATGAATAAAAAATTTATTTAACGTCGTCTTAATCTTAACGTTTTATTCAGTGAACAGGAAGTGAACTTCCAGGTCACTTCCTGTTCACTCACTTGTTGGGATGTATCGTGCCTCATGTAGTGAAGTGTTTATGGACTTAAATCTGCCCAAAATAAATATAAATGTCAGGAAAATGTTGATTTAACAAAGTGTGTCTTCACTGGGATGCGAACATTAATGTTAATTTAATGTTGAACCAAACATTGTCAAACTTTAACTTTTTGTCATTTTTTAAAGTTCACTGGTATTTTTGAGTTACCGGCCTGGGCCGATACTGGCCACACCTGAAATCCAAATGCCCAAAACAAACATGCAAGTGGTTTCCATGGTCCCCCATCCAAGTGTCATGTGACTTTTTATATTGGTAGATCTAATGTCTAATGTCCGTCCATGGGAGTGGATCTGTCCTTCAATGTGGTTCTCCTCAAGATTTCTTCTTTTTCCCACTGGGTTTGGAAGTTTTTTCTGCTGAGAAGGAGGGTCTAAGGACAGGGGGAGGGTCTAAGGACAGAAGGAGGGTCTAAGGACAGGGGGAGGGTCTAAGGACAGAAGGAGGGTCTAAGGACAGAAGGAGGGTCTAAGGACAGAAGGAGGGTCTAAGGACAGGGGGAGGGTCTATAAGGACAGGGGATGCCTGGGACTTTTCATGTATTTCTGTAGTTGATTGTGTTTTTGTAACCTCTAACCCTAAAGCCCTCTGAGACGACTTTGTTGTGATTTAGGGCTTTATAAATAAAATAAGAAAATAAGATCTATTCATGCTTGTTTCTGTTTGTATTTATTCGGTATGACATGTATCAAAAATTTGAATAAAGTGAATCTCATACTAGTCTTTATTATATCTGTTTTGTGCACGATATGACAATCAGGCTTATTTCTAACCCACACAGCACAAGCGTAACAAGCCATAAAAAATGGGAAAAGATAATCAGATTTCCCCAACTTTGGCAGATCCCCATGACCCTAAAGAGCCACACACTCTATGATCCAATCCTTTACTGGTAACTCACAGTGTCCTTGGCGCTCTGGTTAGGACTATGTAGTCATGGTCATATGTGACCCCCCACCAGTAAACCAGGCATAAGTGTGTGTAAATCCAAACAGAGTTATGTGTGTAGCTTGGTAGAGTGGAAACTAAGGTTTAAGATGGTGAAAAAATGAAATGATGTTTCTATCACAAGTAGAACCAAAGTTATGGTCATTTTAATATCCACATTTGGACATATTTTACAATTTGCATATTTTTAGATATTGTCCGTTAAAGTTTTGGACTGTTTTGGGGTAGGAAGTCCTTAGCAACGCATAATAATTTGTATCCGATTGACACAAATTGTTGACAGATGTTAAAGGACACTCTGATGGACATGTCACAGAAGTTTTATATATTATAATAATAGGACAGAAGTGTGACGTATTATAATCATTTGGCTTACACCATTGGACAGAACATTCAATATAAGCTTTTACCTCGTACCAAACACTTGGGTGTTTACCCACGGAACGGAGATCGTTTTGTTCGGCGAAAAGAGGTGGAAGTCGTCTTTGTCTTTGCTCAGCAATACCTGAACTTTTGTCACCGCTTAAATAATTGACTCAATAAACACCTTTATTGATTGGATTTCAATGTAATGACCACAGGAAGTGAACATAGAGGTGTTAAGGTACCGTTTTTTGATAAGGTGTAAACACTAATAACAAATCACCTTCCAGCCTAAATTTGGCTGTAGCTCTGAACGGCTCAGTGCGACTTATGCCTGGTTTGGTGGTGGGTCACATATGACCAAACGTCATGGGAAAGTATTGGTTAAAGTGTGTTTGAACCCTGTACGGTAAAACATTTTTTAAAAATGTCATTTTCATATCAGTAGGACTTCAGAATTAAATGAACACGAATAATTCCTTATGTTGGCGTATTTTTTCCGTCTACGTTATTGGATTTACAGAATGTTAAGAGGTCAAACTTTATGCTCGCACACTGGTTAATGATGACACGTGCAACAGATGAATACGCGTAAATTCTGTAACTGAGTCCAACCCTGTCAGTTTAAACCAGTGTCCAGATGAATGAGCAGCAGAACATAAACCAAGTTTTATTATTCCTACATGTGTGTCATGTGACCTGTTCTATTCCATTAGTGTTTATATAGGAATTATTATGGAAACAAGGCTTTTATTGTGAAAAAAATGTAATGACACCATAAATACTAAAGACATTTTTACTTGATCAGATCTGATCAACATGAAAAGATCAATAACTGTATTTTACAGCATTTATTGATCTATATTGATGGTTTGAAGTGATCAGCAGGTATTGAACAGTTGTGATCATTTAGTTTGTGTGTTCAGTTAACGCAGGGTTAACCTCCTTTTGGGTCAGAGTCAGCTGATCTGAGCGCAGCACAAGAGTCGTCTGGTTAGAGACGCTGACGTCCCACTGTGGACGCACGTCTGTGACCAAATAAGGACTAAATATGTTCAAACTGGACTGAAACAGCAGAGTGTCAGCAGTTAATAAACCTGTTTACAGGAGAGGGTTGGTTCACAAGAAGGGTTCATTACGCTTTCAGAATAAAGGTCCATTCCTCTTTCAGAATAAAGGTTCATTACGCTTTCAGAATAAAGGTTCATTATGCTTTCAGAATAAAGGTTCATTATGCTTTCAGAATAAAGGTTCATTACGCTTTCAGAATAAAGGTTCATTCCTCTTTCAGAATAAAGGTTCATTACGCTTTCAGAATAAAGGTTCATTATACTTTCAGAATAAAGGTTCATTACGCTTTCAGAATAAAGGTCCATTCCTCTTTCAGAATAAAGGTTCATTCCTCTTTCAGAATAAAGGTCCATTCCTCTTTCAGAATAAAGGTTCATTACGCTTTCAGAATAAAGGCCCATTCCTCTTTCAGAATAAAGGAACAAAGGAATAAAAGAAGAGACAAGGGGGTAAAGGACAGAAAAGAAAACCTGAAAAACTGCTTTGAAATTAAAATCAAAACTCATACAAATGATCAACATTATATTAACTGAAAACACAGAAAGAAATCATGGTGTTGTAATTTTTGTAACTGAAATAAACGAACTATTCTTAGATAATATCTTCAACCATTTTTTCCAAAATTCAACCAGTTTGAAAATAATTTACTATTAAAGTGAATTCAAAATAAAGTCACAGGTTTATTCTGATCTGAATTAAATAATTAAATAATTCCTCTGACATGGAAACACTTCATTCTTATGACATTATTCCTGTCGTTCTGCACATGCTCCTGGTCTGGTCGCTATGACGATGCACATATTTGGTGTTGATGTTTTACCACTGAAATACAAAAACAGAATGAGTTTCAGTTTATTATTATTTATTATCAACTTTTATCACATTGTGAGTTTCTATGTAGATGAGTTCATAAGTTAATAAGTTTTTATATTATATTATGTACAAAGACATTATTATGTTTTACGCTGATGATTTTATTATATTCTAAACTTTTATTATATTTAACTTATGATATAAGTTGTGACACCAGGTCAGTGAATGGTGTCCCCACACAGACATATCATGCTATAATACTGTAGATATCACCATGAAATGACATGGACACATACATATAAATAATGTGCATCAGATGCAATGATCCATTTCAGTAAAGGTCAAAGGTCAAGGTTGCATTTAGCAGAAAGGTCAGGCTCTAATTCAAGAACAGGTCGTCATAGAATCTTGAGATTGACACAAAATAGGAGCGAGATTAGTCGTTCTGACACCAGTTGGTTCTGAATGATGGTTGGATATTAAAAAAATGTATGAGTTTTTCATTTTGAAGCAGTTTTTTCTGGTTTCCTTTTCTCTCCTTGTTTGTTCCTTTGCCCCCTTTTCTATTTTTACTTTGCTTTTTTTTCCTTTTTCTGCCAAGGAAGTAGTACATTCTAGTCTGTCTGTCTGTCTGTGTCTGTCTGTTTGTCTGTCTGTGTCTGTCTGTTTGTCTGTCTGTCTGTCTGTCTGTGTCTGTCTGTTTGTCTGTCTGTGTCTGTCTGTTTGTCTGTCTGTGTCTGTGTTTGGTCACTGGATCTAAATAAACATACATAAACACTTTCTTCAATGGTTTCCTCCATAGCAACAGTCTCCATGGTTACTTCCTGCCCTCCAGCTGAACTTGTGACATCACCATAGTCATGTGACTGAAACCTACCTATTGAAGTGAATGAGTTTGAATGACAATCATTAGTAGAAACTCTTGACACTGAGCTTATTGTTGTTGTGTGGACGAGGTGACGGCGCTAACGTCTCCAGGCTGCTGCTAACAGCTGAGCTGGGTCATGTGACCTGCACAGCCGCTGACCCACGGTCTGTTTGTTTGTTTGTTTGTTTGTTG
>CM035803.1:3266312-3274822 GCA_020466265.1 Siphamia tubifer
CTAAACCCCCAATGATACCCCCTAAACCTTCAATGCTACCCCCTAAACCCCCAATGCTACCCCCTAAACCTCCAATACTACCCCCTAAACCCCCAATACTACCCCCTAAACCTCCAATACTACCCCTAAACCTCCAATACTACCCCTAAACCTCCAATACACCCCCTAAACCCCCAATGATACCCCCTAAACCTTCAATACTACCCCCTAAACCTCCAATACTACCCCTTAAACCCCCAATACTACCCCCTAAACCTCCAATACTACCCCCTAACCCTTCAATAGTACCCCGTAATCCATTTAAAAATGATAAAAGTACACACATTTAGTATAAACATGTGTTTTCAGTTTTATAAACAGTATATTATAGATGTAATGTATTGGTGTCAGTGGGTAAATGTGTCACTGACTGAACATTTAACATTAAACCATTAAATGAACCAGACATGTGGGTCATTTTCATACCATTGGGTTTGTTTTTTTCACTTTCACCTTCAGTAGTTTTTGTTGACGTTTGGTGTTAGGGTGGTTGACTTTGACTTTGGCCACTTATAATAATCTTACATGCAAGACATACATATTCAAACAATTTTTCGGGATGTTTTTTTTTCTAGGAGTTGGGGAAGTTGATGAAATGTGTCCAGCATGTCTTTAATTGGTGCTGATGGAATGATAACTGAGATAAAAAGACTAAATTATCAGATAAATAGTCAAAATGGCTCCTCCTCCTTTTTTAATCATCTCCTGTTTCTCTTCTATTAATAACTTTTTCTTCTCCTTTTCATTTTCATCAGAATCACTTTCTTTGGGCTCATGATCAATAATGAATACGTTCTGTATTAAAGTTTAAATGAACACTGGGAAAAACTCACCAAACAACAGTAACTCTGTGATGAATGAGGGTCAAAGGTCACCAAAAGCATCATGGGTAACTCCCTCATAGTCAATGTGATGATACTTAAAGTACTGTATTTATGTCTGGGGGGTTTAGTTTTCTTTCGTAAATAGAATTTTCTTTTGTATTCAGAGACGAAAAATGTAGGTAAAGGTTTTTCGTAACTTGGGTTATTGGTGAACATGTCGGTGGTCAGTAGAGGTACGACTATAGCTTGTTTTTGCTGTGACGGTTGTGTTGATGGTGTTTTCTTGTTGTCTCTCCTCAGTGGACAGGACAGTGATGACGCCTCCTTTACTCCAAAGGTACAGTCGCCGCTCACTTCCTTTAACTCACACTAAACCAGAGGGTCAAAGTAATTTTAGTTCAGGGACCACATTCAGCCTAACATGATACAAAGTGGGCCGCACCAGTAAAATAATGGAATAAAAACCTAGAAATTATGTCAACTCCAAAGTTATCTCTGTCTTTGAGCAAAAAAAGTTATATTCCACAATGAAACTCTTTACATCAACGAACTGTACGTGAACATAACATGAACAAAAATATTAACCTGAAAACTATTAAGAAAAATAATTCAATTCAATTTTATTTATAAAGCCCTAAATCACAACAAAGTCGTCTCACAGGGTTTTACAAAAACACAATCAACTACAGAGATATATGAACAGTCCCAGGCATCCCGTGTCCTTAGACCCTCCTTATGTCCTTAGACCCTCCCCCTGTCCTTAGACCCTCCTTTTGTCCTTAGACCCTCCCCCTGTCCTTAGACCCTCCTTTTGTCCTTAGACCCTCCCCCTGTCCTTAGACCCTCCTTCTGTCCTTAGACCCTCCTTCTGTCCTTAGACCCTCCCCCTGTCCTTAGACCCTCCCCCTGTCCTTAGACCCTCCCCCTGTCCTTAGACCCTCCCCCCTGTCCTTAGACCCTCCTTATGTCCTTAGACCCTCCCCCTGTCCTTAGACCCTCCTTCTGTCCTTAGACCCTCCCCCTGTCCTTAGACCCTCCCCCTGTCCTTAGACCCTCCTTATGTCCTTAGACCCTCCCCCTGTCCTTAGACCCTCCTTCTGTCCTTAGACCCTCCCCCTGTCCTTAGACCCTCCTTCTGTCCTTAGACCCTCCCCCTGTCCTTAGACCCTCCCCCTGTCCTTAGACCCTCCTTCTCGGCAAGAAAAAACTTCCAAACCTAGTGGGAAAAAGAAGAAATGTTGAGGAACCACATTGAAGGACAGATCCACTCCCATGGACGGACAGACTATAGATGAACGTCCATGTATAAATGCAGGAGGGGGGGGACGGGTTATTTAAGAAAAATAAGTGCAATGTTACACTTAAAGGGGACAGTTCAGTATTTTTCAGATGAATGTGTTTATCATCAGTGTCTTTACTCTGGTGCACCCACACTGATTTACCCCCCACAGTGTCCTGTGAGCCCAGTTCTGGTCCGGTTTTGGTCAAAGCCAAAGTAGTCCCGGCAGGTTTCCTGGGGTCAACAAAATAAAACGTGTTTCTTCTCAAAACAGTATGTGTTGGAATGAGTGATTTATTTACATAACAAAACTGTCACTGAACAAAAACTCACACCTCGTAATTACTTGGAGCTACTTTCTCTCAATAGCGATCAATGTGCTCGCATTGTCACTGCTTGATATGGGTTCCTAAACAAAATGGACCAAAGTGTAAAACTCAGAAACAGGAATAGGATTTTAAGTGTTTTATTATGAAAACGGTAATTCACTGGAGACTAGGTTACTATATGGTGGATCGTCAGGTGTCATGTGATAACAACAGAGGTGTTAGGCAAAATGGCAGTCACAATCCAGGCAAAGGTCAGAACGTGGATCCAAAAACCAGAATGGGGTGACAAGGTTACGACAAACTTTCAGTCAGGATCAGGCGCAGAAACCAGAAAATCAAACAAAGTCACACATGGACGATACAAGATCACTTATTTGGTCCAGGAAAGGCAGACAAACTCACACCAGACAAAGACACAGGAGGAGTTTATATAACAACCAAAACAGGTGACCCACATGGGGCTACATTAAAGTGGCCGGACAACACCAGTGACAGGACATAAAACAAGTCAGAGTGAACATGACAAAATAAAAGCCCAAACACGAACAATGACAGAAAAACAGGAAGACAAACAGAAAAGTTACAAAACAGGACAATGGAAGTCTACAGTACGACACTAACAGCTGTGTACCTTATCAAACTACTTTTATCAGTTGTTGGTCAGTGTTAGCAGCTGCTATGGGCAGGCGCACAGCTGTTAGCAGTGACACCGCTAGCTCATTGATCGCTATTGAGAGAAAGTAGCTCCAAGTAATTACGAGGTGTGAGTTTTATTTCAGTGACGGTTTTGTTTTGTAAATAAATCACTCATTCCAACACATACCGCTTTGAGAAGAAACAGGTTTTATTTTGTTGACCCCAGGAAAACTGCCAGGACTGTATGATCAAAACCGGACCAGAACTGGGCTCACAGGACACTATGGGGGGTAAGTCAGTGTGGGTGCACCAGAGTAAAACACTGATGACAAACACATTCATCTAAAAAATACTGAACTGTACCTTTAAGTTTATTATTTATACGTGTACATCAAAACTTAAAGATAACAGTAGAACTACACAACAGTAGTAGTGGCTCCGCCCCCCCAATTGTTCCACCATATACTGACCATAAATAAATAAATAACTGAAGTCATCTTGAACTGTTTGTACTTTAAAAGTATGATTTGCTATTATTTATTTAATTTTATTGGCTGTTTTCAGACCTAAAAAATAAGACAATTGACCAAAAATTGGTTGAAGTTCATATTTTAACATAAAAAATCTTTCATTTTCCATCAATGTCACATTAATACTAGTTGAATATCGTTTATGAGTTGAAATTGTACCAAATATTGTTTTAGGTTTTCACAGTTTGCATTAATCGTCATTATTGTTTGGAAAAGAAAAACCTGGATTCAAAGTGTCCCCATACTTATGTCCATGAAGTCTTTAAGTTAAGTTAAGTAAAGTTAAGTAAAGTTAAGTTAAGTTAAGTTAAGTTAAGTTAAGTAAAGTTAAGTAAAGTTAAGTAAAGTAGAGTAAAAGCCCTTAAAGCCTAAAGGTGTGATGCCTTCTGTAGCAGCACACGGAGGAAGGAGGCTATGAGTTCCAGAAGAAGAGACAGATGATACTAGGGAGGGGCCAACATGACACCCAGGTAAACGCACATGGCCCCACCCCAAACCATCAGCTGGACAATTAGGCCCAACCCTAAACCATCAGCTTTAGCCTTTGTCCCACCCTAAACCATCAGCTGGCGCCTTTGTCCCATCCTAAACCATCAGCTGGCGCCTTTGTCCCATCCTAAACCATCAACTGTAGCCTTTGTCCCATCCTAAACCATCAACTGTAGCCTTTGTCCCACCCTAAACCATCAGCTGGCGCCTTTGTCCCATCCTAAACCATCAACTGTAGCCTTTGTCCCATCCTAAACCATCAACTGTAGCCTTTGTCCCACCCTAAACCATCAGCTGGCGCCTTTGTCCCATCCTAAACCATCAACTGTAGCCTTTGTCCCACCCTAAACCATCAGCTGGCGCCTTTGTCCCACCCTAAACCATCAGCTGGAGCCTTTGTCCCACCCTAAACCGTCAGCTGGAGCCTTTGTCCCACCCTAAACCGTCAGCTGGAGCCTTTGTCCCACCCTAAACCGTCAGCTGGAGCCTTTGTCCCACCCTAAACCATCAGCTGGAGCCTTTGTCCCACCCTAAACCGTCAGCTGGAGCCTTTGTCCCACCCTAAACCATCAGCTGGAGCCTTTGTCCCACCCTAAACCATCAAATGTACCCTTTGTCCCATCCTAAATCACCTGTGTCTGTTTGTTTGACATCACTCCTCTGTTACCTAGGAAACAAATGGTCTGATGTGTCCTATTTCATCCAGCGGAGGGTTACACATGTGACACTGTTCCAGTATAAGGAGTTAAAGTCCCCTTCACTGGACCTCCTAGATTGTCCACTTTTTTTCTGAACTAAAATAATCTGGTTTCCAGCGTTAAGTGTGAAGTGTGTTTAATATTCTCACCCTGATGCCTGAAGGTCAAAGGTTAAAAGGGGTGGGGCTTGTCTGTGTGTGCAGTCATTGGTCAGTCTACATGTCCCACATGGGTCAGTGTTCATAACAGCTGAATATTGACAGTGTTTATGTCCGGCCCTGCAGAGGGACAACAGATCCCCAGTGGGCGGGGCTCCGTCTTTCTGCTCAGGACCGCCGTTTGGACTGAAGCCACGTTCAGGTGAGTGGAACACCTGAGCTGAAGGGGTGGTCCTGAAGGGGCCCCTCATATCTGGTCTACATGCGACTTTATTTTGAAGTGAATCTTTATGAAACCATTGAAACATGAAGCAGCTGTAACTAGAAAAGCACTCTGAGAGCGCAGACCTCCGCCAAGGTAGACCCCCTCCCCCCACACCCCGATCACCCCCAAAATGAAATCACTACTTCCTGTTCACGTTTCCAACATATCCTGAAAATTTAATCAAAATCCGTCCATAAGTTTTCGAGTTATCTTGAACAAAGACAAACAAACAAATAGACAAACAAATAGATCAAACAAATAGACAAACAAACAACAAACAAACAAACAGACAGACAAACAAACAAACAGATAAACAAACAAACAGACAAACAAATAGACAAACAAACAAATAGACAAACAAATAGATCAAACAAATAGATAGACAAACAAACAACAAACAAACAGACAGACAAACAAACAAACAGATACACAAACAAACAGACAAACAAATAGACAAACAAACAACTAGACAAACAAATAGATCAAACAAATAGATAGACAAACAAACAACAAACAAACAAACAGATAAACAAACAAACAGACAAACAAATAGACAAACAAACAGACAGACAAACAAACAAACAGATAAACAAACAAACTGACAAACAAATAGACAAACAAACAAATAGACAAACAAATAGATCAAACAAATAGATAGACAAACAAACAAACAAACAGATAAACAAACAGATAAACAAACAAACAGATAAACAAATAGACAAACAAACAAATAGACAAACAAACAGACAGACAAACAAGCAAACAGATAAACAAACAAACAAACAAACAGATAAACAAACAGATAAACGCCACCAAAAACATAACCTCCTTGGCGGAGGTAATAATGTTTTGTTACTAAACACACGCTGAGGTTCGGTTACTGCATCATTTACTTCAACTCTTTCACCTCAAAACAAATAAGTGTGTTTAATTTAAACCAGTCTAATGGGGTCATGGACAATAAGACCAAACTTTAAATTTAGCACCATAGACGTGGATTCACTCTGGTCGTGTTTGTGTTAAGGACTTCGTGTCCATTTTCAAAACAACACCTTTCCACTTGTCAAACCTGACTAAAGTTTTAGCTAATGCTACACAAAAGAGCGCAGGACACTTATTTTTTTATTTATTTTATCGTCACCTGTCGACCCCATGTGACGTAGCTTCATGGTTTTGCTCATGACGTTCCAGTTCTTTTGCTTGTGCTTCCATAGCGCTAGCGTCCGTTGGGTCTGTTTGCTAACCGTGACCAATCTGTGACATGTGGCTTATACTGCTAATGTGATGCTAACATGATGCTAACAGCCTGTTGAAGTTCTGTATGATGCCATGCAGCTAATAACTACTTTATTTTTGTGCTGTTTGTATTTTTTTACATGTCACCCCCTCCCCCTCCTCTGCTCTGGTTTTCCTCTTCTCGTTTCCGTGTTTTGCTAACGCTGTCGTCTTGTCGCTTGCTTTGCTATAAATCACGTTGGTCTTGTATTTTCGTCCTGCATGTTTGTGTTTGTGTTTGATGTTCTTGGTGTTTATGGGATGGATTTTTACTGAAATGGACGATGCCGTGCTGTTCTTGGTTCTCCCTTGACCCCTCCCCCTTCCTTCCCTTCCTTCCTTGCACTACTCATGCCACACCCACTTCCCATACTTCTGACTACGCCCACCTCCTGGTTGTAGCCCCGCCCTCACTGCCCTGCTCGCCCCCTCCTTCCTGTCTCAACCCCTCCCTCCTCTCGCAGGCGTCGCCCCCGTATAGAGAAACGCTTGGTAGCCATGACGACGGAGGCTGGCACGGCCGCGGTAGGTCGTCCCTCTTGACCCTGAGTGGACTCTGGGGTCTGAAGGGGTCTATGGGTTCTGTGGGGTCTCTGGGATCTGGAGGATCTGTTGGGTCCGGAGCGACTGGTTGGGGGCTGTGGTGTCTAGAGCATCTGGGGGGTCTGGAGGATCTGTGGTGTCTAGAGGGGCTGGAGGGACTGGGGGGTCTGGAGGGTCTGTGGGGTCTTGAGGGTCTGGGGGAGTCTGTGGTGTCTGGAGGGTCTGTGGGGTCTAGAGGGTCTGGAAGGACTGGGAGGTCTGGGGGGTCTGTGGTGTCTGGAGGGTCTGTGGGGACTGTGGGATCTGGAGGGACTGGAGGGACTGGAGGGACTGGGAGGTCTGTGGGTTCTGGAGGGACTTGGGGGGTCTGTGGGGTCTGTGGGGTCTAGAGGGTCTGGGGGGGTCTAGTGATGTGTTTAAGGCTTCTGTAGGTTTAAAGGTTTCCAGACACTTTAATTAAAGTTGTCTGAAAAATGTTGTACAAACACACACACACACACACACACAGACACACACACACAGACACACACACACAGACACACACACACAGACACACACAGACACACACACACAGACACACACAGACACACACACACAGACACACACACACAGACACACACAGACACACACACACAGACACACACAACAGACACACACACACACACACACACAGACACACACACACAGACACACACACAGACACACACACACACACACACAGACACACACAGACACACACAACAGACACACACACACACACACAGACACACACACACACACACACACACACACACACACACACACACAGACACACGCAGACACACACACACACACACACACAGACACACACACACACACACACAGACACACACACACACACACACACACACACACAGACACACACAGACACACACAGACACACACACACAGACACACACAACAGACACACACACACAGACACACACAACAGACACACACAACAGACACACACAACAGACACACACAACAGACACACACACACACACAGACACACACACACACAACAGACACACACACAGACACACACACACACACACACACACACACAGACACACACAGACACACACACACACACAGACACACACACACACACACAGACACACACACACAGACACACACAACAGACACACACACACACACACAGACACACACACACACACACACACACACACACAGACACACACACAACAGACACACACAACAGACACACACACACACACAGACACACACACACACACACAGACACACACAGACACACACAGACACACACACACAGACACACACAACAGACACACACACACACACACACACAGACACACACACACACACAGACACACACCACACACACAGACACACACACACACACAGACACACACAGACACACACAACAGACACACACAACAGAC
>CM035803.1:3274922-3294922 GCA_020466265.1 Siphamia tubifer
GAAAGTGTGTGTGTTTGAATGTTTTCACTGTTTACAGTTGAATTCAGTCTGAGGTTGAAACTCTAACTCACAGGTGTCAAACATGCGGCCCGGGGCCACCTGAGGGTCCAGTCCGGCCCTGTGGACGAATATGTAAAATACAAAAGTAGTTTTTATTTTAGGTTCTACATTCAGACGTTAGTGGGGTCAGAACCAGTCAAATACTATCAATAATAATCTAGAAATACTCACAAATACACACTTTTGTCTTTGTAAATGTTACTATTTTCACATATTTACACTAAAACAAAGTACAATTTAGTCAAAAAAATGTAAGTAATCTGAACAAATATGAAGAATCTGAAACATTTTAACCATATTCTGACTGGTATTAAATATTTTAGGGTTTAAACCCATAGACGTGTGTCGTGTGTTTCTTGGTTTAACTTTCGCCATGTCCTTTTTTTTATTTCCTCCAGTTTTTCTCCGAAGCCACAAAAGTTTGGAGTCGATGGATCCTCAGTTCACCATGAGGAGGAAGATGGAGCAGCTGCGAGAGGAGCTGGAGCTGATGGAGCAGCTGCGAGATGTGAGACATGACTCACTGACGTCCATTAATAGTTGTATTTACTGACAGAAGCACATGAAAAACTACTCACTTTTTATCAATGAATGGGTGATTTTAGATGAGTTTGTTAAGTGAAACACAACAGATCAAACTTTATTAAACATCTTCACAACTACTATGGACCTTTGTCACAACGTCCACATTTCTCACCACACATACGTAAGCTCAGCGTAGCCCTACGTCTGCACCAGTAAAAGTTAAATGCCACAGATGACAGTGCAGACCAACAGTTATTGTAACATAGCAGGATGTTGTTGTCATGTCCAGAAGCATCTTATATTTCCTTCCACTCCTTCCCTGTTAACGGTGAAGCTAGAGGAAAATGGGTCCAGGCTATTCAGTGTTATGAAGGGCCCAGTTTTATCATTAAAACAGGAGCACTTCCGTCTGCAGCAGACACTTCACATCAGAACACTACATCTGGGGATGACGGTTTGAAACCCTAGCATTTTTCCTTAGAATGATTCTATTCCTACAGGAAAAAGGAGCCAGTATATGAACGCTGTCAAAAACGGCAGCTGTTAACGTCGCTATGAGTTGAGATTAAACAAATGTCCATGGTTTTAAAGTTATGGTGAACACAAATAAGTAATGTTGTCCTTAAACTGTAGTTGTGACCTTTAACCTTTCCATGCCAGTACATCAGTGTCAGCAGTAAACAACAGTAGCATTGGAAGGAAAGAGTGTAAATAGTGATAGAACAGTGAACAGTAGTTAGTGCAACAGCAGTAAGTCACAGTAAATGTATGAACACTGATCAAACCTGGAGTTTGGGACCATCGTCTTTTTTTATTTGTCATGGGTAACATCTAACCCTCACAAAAACCTGCCCGTCTACTACATTAAATATTATGACAAACAAACACTAACATAAACACACACTGCCAGAGACAAATGGGAACGGATTATGATAGCATTGGGCTAACGTTAGCATTATGCTAACGAGACGTTGACTCGAACCATAGACAGAACAAATATAAAATAGTCAAATAGTCCATGTCCTTTATACTGTCCATACAGAACCCTAGAACCCTAGTCCTAGGTAGAAGTGGACAGACTAATGACTGGTGGACAGACTAATGACTGGTGGACACACTAATGACTGGTGGACAGACTAATGACTGGTGGACACACTAATGACTGGTGGACAGACTAATGACTGGTGGACAGACTAATGACTGGTGGACAGACTAATGACTGGTGGACACACTAATGACTGGTGGACAGACTAATGACTGGTGGACAGACTAATGACTGGTGGACAGACTAATGACTGGTGGACAGACTAATGACTGGTGGACAGACTAATGACTGGTGGACAGACTAATCACTTCAGTAGAATTCATCTCTATTTACTTTGATACTTTTTACTCAATGAAAAATTTTAGCCTTTATCAAGTTTGTTTTCGTTCGTGAATTTTCCTCCACGATTCTTCCAATATGGATGTTTAACAGGAAGTTCGGTAACGCTGCTCTGACGTATTTACACTTATTGTGAAAATGGTTCATTCACAGAATGTTTAACCCCGCCCCTATTTTTGTGTCAATCTCCAGTTTCTATGACAACCTGTTCTTGAATTAGAGCCAATAATGATATTTTGACCTTTCTGCTTAATGTGACCTTGACCTTTGACCTTTTGCAATATTGATAATTTCATTATATGTGTCAGTGTTTGTAATATTATGATAATATATCCAGTATTGATTAAGTTATAGCGTGATATGTTTATGTTTGACACAGTGTTACACATGTGACCTTTGACCTCCAGAGATCTGAAAAACTATTGGTCGTAGGTGATAACACCAGATTTGACAATTGTATAAATCTTCATTCCACATCGTTTGGTCCCAATTTGAAAGTTCTGTGACCCTCTGTTCTGGGGTTATATGATTTTGACCTTTTAGTTAATTGTGACCTTTACCTTTGACCTTTACTCAAATGGATCATTACATCTGATGCACATTAACTACTGTATATGTCTGTGTGGGGACACACAAACACACACACACACACACACACATACACACAAACACACACACACACAAACACACACACAAACACACACACACACACTCAAACACACACAAACACACACACACAAACAAACACACACACAAACAAACACACACACAAACACACACAAACACACACACACACTCAAACACACACACACAAACACACAAACACACACAAACACACACACACAAACACACACAAACACACAAACACACACAAACACACACACACAAACAAACACACACACAAACACACACAAACACACAAACACACACAAACACACACACACAAACACACACAAACACACAAACACACACAAACACACACACACAAACAAACACACACACAAACAAACACACACACAAACACACACACACACTCAAACACACACACACACACACACTCAAACACACACACACACACACACACACAGTGTGTGTTTACATATAAAACATTATAAAGAAGAACATTTGTGTGTGAATGTCAAATCCAAACTAAACAGTTATCAAACAGACGCTCACATGTGTCTTTCTATTATTCTGCTTCTGTTGTTGTTCTCAGAGCATTGAAAGCAGACTGAAGGTGGTTCTTCCTGAAGACCTGGGCTCATCTCTGATGGACGGAGTCGTACTCTGTCATCTGGCCAATCACATCCGCCCTCGCTCTGTCGGCAGCATCCACGTCCCCTCACCTGCAGTGGTACGTGTTATTAAAAGTAACTGTTATTAAAAGTAACTGTTATTAAAAGTAACTGTTATTAAAAGTAACTGTTATTAAAAGTAACTGTTATTAAAAGTAACTGTTATTAAAAGTAACTGTTATTAAAACTGTTATTAAAAGTAACTGTTATTAAAAGTAACTGTTATTAAAAGTAACTGTTATTAAAACTGTTATTAAAAGTAACTGTTATTAAAAGTAACTGTTATTAAAAGTAACTGTTATTAAAACTGTTATTAAAAGTAACTGTTATTAAAAGTAACTGTTATTAAAAGTAACTGTTATTAAAAGTAACTGTTATTAAAACTGTTATTAAAAGTAACTGTTATTAAAAGTAACTGTTATTAAAAGTAACTGTTATTAAAAGTAACTGTTATTAAAAGTAACTGTTATTAAAAGTAACTGTTATTAAAACTGTTATTAAAAGTAACTGTTATTAAAAGTAACTGTTATTAAAAGTAACTGTTATTAAAAGTAACTGTTATTAAAAGTAACTGTTATTAAAACTGTTATTAAAAGTAACTGTTATTAAAAGTAACTGTTATTAAAAGTAACTGTTATTAAAAGTAACTGTTATTAAAAGTAACTGTTATTAAAAGTAACTGTTATTAAAACTGTTATTAAAAGTAACTGTTATTAAAAGTAACTGTTATTAAAAGTAACTGTTATTAATAGTAACTGTTATTAAAAGTAACTGTTATTAATAGTAACTGTTATTAAAAGTAACTGTTATTAATAGTAACTGTTATTAAAAGTAACTGTTATTAAAAGTAACTGTTATTAATAGTAACTGTTATTAAAAGTAACTGTTATTAAAAGTAACTGTTATTAAAAGTAACTGTTATTAAAACTGTTATTAAAAGTAACTGTTATTAAAAGTAACTGTTATTAAAAGTAACTGTTATTAATAGTAACTGTTATTAAAAGTAACTGTTATTAATAGTAACTGTTATTAAAAGTAACTGTTATTAATAGTAACTGTTATTAAAAGTAACTGTTATTAAAAGTAACTGTTATTAATAGTAACTGTTATTAAAAGTAACTGTTATTAATAGTAACTGTTATTAAAAGTAACTGTTATTAATAGTAACTGTTATTAAAAGTAACTGTTATTAAAAGTAACTGTTATTAAAAGTAACTGTTATTAAAACTGTTAATAAAAGTAACTGTTATTAATAGTAACTGTTATTAAAAGTAACTGTTATTAAAAGTAACTGTTATTAAAAGTAACTGTTATTAAAAGTAACTGTTATTAAAACTGTTAATAAAAGTAACTGTTATTAATAGTAACTGTTATTAAAAGTAACTGTTATTAATAGTAACTGTTATTAAAAGTAACTGTTATTAAAAGTAACTGTTATTAATAGTAACTGTTATTAAAAGTAACTGTTATTAATAGTAACTGTTATTAAAAGTAACTGTTATTAAAAGTAACTGTTATTAATAGTAACTGTTATTAAAAGTAACTGTTATTAAAACTGTTATTAAAAGTAACTGTTATTAAAAGTAACTGTTATTAAAACTGTTATTAAAACTGTTATTAAAACTGTTATTAAAACTAACTGTGTTTTTAAAACTGTATATTTAAGGTCGTATTCACATAGTAAAGTCCAGACCAAGGTTCGGACCAGAACTTTTTTTTTGCCTTTTCACACTGTACTTATAATCCAGACTTTATTTACAGTCTTCATTCACACTGTATTGAATCAAATGGACCAACGGACTTTAGAACGTCATGTCGTCAGTGCGTGTACAGTGTGCGTCTCTCTATACTCGACCCTGATTGGTTAGTAGATGAGCGTGCTACACTGTTGCAGGAAATGGACCCAGATAATGGACCCAGATAATGGACCCAGATAATGGACCCAGATAATGGACCCAGTTACTAGTTTCATAACTTTTGTTCTATTTTGTCCATGTTACTAACTCTCGTACCAGTGTTCCCACCAGCGGCTTGTCTCTAATTCAGTCTTTATAGAATCATCATCCGACCAAATTTTAATTAAATACCTGCTTTCCTCGTCTCCCCATGTATTGATGCGACTCATGCTTGGACGTTGACTAGATTCCGCGCACGTGACTGTGACGTAATTGTTTTTTTTGTTTTTTGTTTTTTTTTACTACATAGATATCGAGATATAGCGAAAACATAGAGATTTTTTTTCTCCATATCGCCTAGCCCTAATGGACAGTATAAAGGACATGGACTATTTGACTATTTTATATTTGTTCTGTCTATGGTTCAAGTCAACGTCTCGTTAGCATAATGCTAACGTTAGCCCAATGCTATCATAATCCGTTCCCATTTGTCTCTGGCAGTGTGTGTTTATGTTAGTGTTTGTTTGTCATAATATTTAATGTAGTAGACGGGCAGGTTTTTGTGAGGGTTAGATGTTACCCATGACAAATAAAAAAAGAGGATGGTCCCAAACTCCAGGTTTGATCAGTGTTCATACATTTACTGTGACTTACTGCTGTTGCACTAACTACTGTTCACTGTTCTATCACTATTTACACTCTTTCCTTCCAATGCTACTGTTGTTTACTGCTGACACTGATGTACTGGCATGGAAAGGTTAAAGGTCACAACTACAGTTTAAGGACAACATTACTTATTTGTGTTCACCATAACTTTAAAACCATGGACATTTGTTTTATCTCAACTCATAGCGACGTTAACAGCTGCCGTTTTTGACAGCGTTCATATACTGGCTCCTTTTTCCTGTAGGAATAGAATCATTCCAAGGAAAAATGCTAGGGTTTCAAACCGTCATCCCCAGATGTAGTGTTCTGATGTGAAGTGTCTGCTGCAGACGGAAGTGCTCCTGTTTTAATGAGAAAACTGGGCCCTTCATAACACTGAATAGCCTGGACCCATTTTCCTCTAGCTTCACCGTTAACAGGGAAGGAGTGGAAGGAAATATAAGATGCTTCTGGACATTACAACAACATCCTGGTATGTTACAATAACTGTTGGTCTGCACTGTCATCTGTGGCATTTAACTTTTACTGGTGCAGACGTAGGGCTACGCTGAGCTTACGTATGTGTGGTGAGAAATGTGGACGTTGTGAAAAAGGTCCATAGGATTTCTCATTATTGTAATCAGATTACTCTGTGTGTGTTTTTTCAGCCCAAACTCAGCATGGCCAAGTGTCGGAGAAATGTGGAGAACTTCCTGGACGCCTGCCGGAAGATTGGAGTTCCAGAGGTAAGCCCGGCCCCCTCCCCACTAACTCCGCCTCCTCCCTCCCCATGCTGCTGTGAAGATAGTAATGGTTGATTTTCTGAGCTGGGGGGGGCGGGGGGTTCAGGTCCTGAACACTTTGTGCTTCTATCAAACTGATTTGAATCATTTAGTTTTTGTGCAGATTTTCAGTTTGAACTTTTCATTAATGACTCTGAATACTTTAATACAGTGGTTTTGAAACAGTGGGGTGGGGCCTCACTGTCTAAAGTATGAGACAGCTGGTTTTTGGTTCCTTTAGGGGGTGGGGGGGGCTCATTATCACACACTTTGAAAACAACAGCTTTAATAATAAATGAAATAAATGAAAATGCAACTGGAACCTGAAAACTCCCCCAGTTCACCTCAACCACTGGTCACTTCCTGTAACCTTGGTCCACTGTGGAAAAGGTGGAGGAAGTGTGGGCGTGTCTTGCAGAAAAGGTGGGTGTGTCCTGCAGAAAGACCACCCATGAGCCTGTAATAACAGGAAGTGGAAGGAGGCATTTGGCTGTTCCTGTTCTGACCTGAGGTCAGCGCTCATGCTTTCACTTAGTTTTTTCAGCAGCAGATTGTGACATGGTGGTCTGCGTAAAAACATCATCCTGTAAATGTTACATCAGTCAAAAATAAAATCTGAGATAGAAATGATCCAACTGTGAAATAATAGTGTCAAACATGCAGCGAAAAGTAAAACATGACATTTGTAATAGACAGTTCCAGGACGTCCTGCAGACGTCTGGAGTAAAAAGGTGTCGAACAGCTGTTAAACACTAGTGTTATTAAAAACACTAGTGTTATTAAAATACAAACACTAGTGTTATTAAAATACAAACACTAGTGTTATTAAACACACTAGTGTTATTAAAATACAAACACTAGTGTTATTAAACACACTAGTGTTATTAAAATACAAACACTAGTGTTATTAAAATACAAACACTAGTGTTATTAAAATACAAACACTAGTGTTATTAAAATACAAACACTAGTGTTATTAAAATACAAACACTAGTGTTATTAAAATACAAACACTAGTGTTATTAAAATACAAACACATGTTTTTTTTTTCAGGTTATTCTCCTTTTGTTGTTTACATTTTTTGGAAATATAAGATTTATTGTTTTTTTTTTGTTTTGTTTTGCACTAAACCAAAGAAAAACATTTTGTCATTATTGTCATTATTTAAAGCTTATTATTATATTATTATTATTTGACCATTTGGCCGTTTTCAGATCCAATTGAATGTAGAACCTGTTGGAAAATGTTTGACGGTCCTGTTAAAAGTCTGCTGCTGAAAAAGTTTTCCTGTTTTTGACGTTGATCCTCCACCGCTGCCGTCACCCGCCTGTGGCTTCCAGCTTCTTCCATCAGGATAAAAGTGTTTAAATGTGAATGTTTTTAGTCTGTGTGTGTGTGAGCGTCTGCTACATGGGGGGGGGGGGGGCTTTGGTCCAGGAACATGTGAATATCTGAATGAAACATATTTGTGGTGGTGACAGTGAAGCTGTTTTCAGATGTTCATTAGAAGGATTATCTGGAGTAAAAATGAGTTTATGTCATTGTTCAGATGATTGGAGTACATTCAAATAGTTAACATTAAAATGAAAGCGTTCAGATGAACACTGACAAATATTTGACTGTTTTGATCCAAACTGTGTTAACATGGAAGTGATTAGGACATGTTTTAACCGACACCAAACTCTGTTTTCAGACTAACTCTTCTAAAGTTCTAAACATCACACTTCAGTGGTAGGAAGTAGAGGGTCCCTAAAGACAAACCCAGGTGTCCTGAGGTCTTCATGTCCTCAGATAGTGTGTCCACAGACTGGTGGACCAGTCTTATCTATGGACCTGGTAATTCACAATAACGACAGAGCATGTCTGAGTTCTTAGTCCCGTGCGAATGCTCAGGAATAATTCCTCTGACCTACTGTGTTTGGACCAAAGACAGATGTCCAGTGATAATTCAAATAATCCATTTAAGGATAAAATTATTCTAATTTGAGTTTGAACGAAAGTGTCCATGCTCTTTTATTTGACTGTGGTTATAATTACTGTTTATGTTAAGATTTTCCCTTAATAAAGTCAGTATTGACATTTTCTGCATTCTGTTTAGTCGAAAAAGTATTGAAAATGATTGAAAATATCAAAGTACAGGTTGGTACCGATACCGGTACCAAAATATTGGTATCATGACAACACTAGAAACCATCTGTTCCAATGACATGATCCAGAAGGGGCCCCAGCACTGACCATGAGACCATGTGAGAACGCATCAGTGTAAACGTGTCCCCATTAGGCCATGTGAGGATGCATCAATGTAAGTGTGTCCCCATTAGACCATGTGAGAACGCATCGGTGTAAATGTGTCCCCATCAGACCATGTGAGGATGCATCACTGTAAATGTGTCCCCATCAGACCATGTGAGGATGCATCAGTGTAAACATGTTCCCATCAGACCATGTGAGACGTATCAGTGTAAACGTGTCCCCATTAGACCATGTGAGGATGCATCAGTGTAAACTTGTCCCCATTAGACCTTGTGAGGATACATCGGTGTAAACCTGTACCCATTAGACCATGTGAGGATGCATCAGTGTAAACGTGTCCCCATTAGACTATGTGAGGATGCATCAGTGTAAACGTGTCCCCATTAGACCATGTGAGGACGCATAAGTGTAAACGTGTCCCCATTAGACCATGTGAGGATGCATCAATGTAAACGTGTCCCCATTAGACCATGTGAGGAAGCATCACTGTAAACGTTTCCCCATTAGACCATGTGAGACGTATCAGTGTAAACTTGTCCCCATTAGACCTTGTGAGGATACATCGGTGTAAACCTGTAACCATTAGACCATGTGAGGATGCATCAGTGTAAACGTGTCCCTATTAGACCATGTGAGGATGCATCAGTTTAAACTTGTCCCCATTAGACCTTGTGAGGATACATCTGTGTAAACCTGTACCCATTAGACCATGTGAGGATGCATCAGTGTAAACGTGTCCCCATTAGACCATGTGAGGATGCATCAGTGTAAACGTGTCCCCATTAGACCATGTGAGGACGCATCAGTGTAAACGTTTCCCCATTAGACCATGAGACGTATAAGTGTAAACTTGTCCCCATTAGACCTTGTGAGGATACATCGGTGTAAACCTGTACCCATTAGACCATGTGAGGATGCATCAGTGTAAACGTGTCCCCATTAGATTATGTGAGGGTGTATCAGTGTATACGTGTCTCCATTAGACCATGTGAGGATGCATCAGTGTAAACTTGTCCTCATTAGACCATGTGAGGACGCATCACTGTAAACGTGTCCCCATTAGACCATGTGAGGACACATCAGTGTAAACGTGTCCCCATTAGATTATGTGAGGGCGTATCAGTGTAAACGTGTCCTCATTAGACCATGTGAGGACGCATCAGTGTAAATGTGTCCCCATTAGACCATGTGAGGACGCATCAGTGTAAACCTGTCCCCATGAGACCAGGGACTATGACATAAAAGGTGTTTTTTCTTCCAGTTGATGTTGCTTCATCTTTTCTTTTCCATCTGCTGTTGGACTGCTGCTAACTCTGAGCTGCTTGCTGACCACCGTCGCTTCTGCTAGCTTAATGCGCTAACGGCTGTTCCGGGCTAACGCTGCTGCTAGCACTGCTGCTGCTAGCACTGCTGCTGCTAGCACTGCTGCTGCTAGCGCTGCTGCTACTGCTGCTGTTGCACTGGCTCTTTTCCCATCAGCCCTTTCACTTCCCCATGTGGGCGGGCTTTTGGTCTCTCCGTGCACTAAGTTAGCATCCCTGCTTGTTGCCATGGTAACCCTGGTCTGCTCCATCTGCCTTTCCCACAACTACGCTTTTTTTTTCTGTGACCTTTGACCTCTTCTGCTCATTGGTTAACCTCCTGCCTTTTCTTTTCTTTCTGGATTGAACCACATCCTCCTCCCTTTGGCTTCCTTTCATTCTTCTCATTCCTCCTCCTCCTCATTCTTCCTCCTCTTCCTCATTCTTCCTTATTCCTCCTCCTTCTCATTCTTCCTCCTCTTCCTCATTCTTTCTTATTCCTCCTCCTCCTCATTCTTCCTCCTCTTCCTCATTCTTCCTTATTCCTCCTCCTTCTCATTCTTCCTCCTCTTCCTCATTCTTCCTTATTCCTCCTCCTTCTCATTCTTCCTCCTCTTCCTCATTCTTCCTTATTCCTCCTCCTCCTCATTCTTCCTCCTCTTCCTCATTCTTCCTTATTCCTCCTCCTCCTCATTCTTCCTCCTCTTCCTCATTCTTCCTTATTCCTCCTCCTCCTCATTCTTCCTCCTCTTCCTCATTCTTCCTTATTCCTCCTCCTTCTCATTCTTCCTCCTCTTCCTCATTCTTCCTTATTCTTCCTCCTTCTCATTCTTCCTCATTCTTCCTTATTCCTCCTCCTTCTCATTCTTCCTCCTCCTCTTCCTCATTCTTCCTTATTCCTCCTCCTTCTCATTCTTCCTCCTCTTCCTTATTCCTCCTCCTTCTCATTCTTCCTCCTCTTCCTCATTCTTCCTTATTCCTCCTCCTTCTCATTCTTCCTCCTCTTCCTCATTCTTCCTTATTCCTCCTCCTCCTCATTCTTCCACCTCTTCCTTATTCCTCCTCCTCATTCTTCCTCCTCTTCCTCATTCTTCCTCATTCCTCCTCCTTCTCATTCTTCCTCCTCTTCCTCATTCTTCCTCATTCCTCCTCCTTCTCATTCTTCCTCCTCTTCCTTATTCCTCCGCCTCCTCATTCCTTCTCCTCTTCCCCATTCTTCCTTATTCCTCCTCCTTCTCATTCTTCCTCCTCTTCCTCATTCTTCCTTATTCCTCCTCCTCCTCATTCTTCCTCCTCTTCTTTATTCCTCCTCCTCCTCATTCTTCCTCCTCTTCCTCATTCTTCCTTATTCCTCCTCCTTCTCATTCTTCCTCCTCTTCCTCATTCTTCCTTATTCCTCCTCCTTCTCATTCTTCCTCCTCTTCCTCATTCTTCCTTATTCCTCCTCCTCCTCATTCTTCCTCCTCTTCCTCATTCTTCCTTATTCCTCCTCCTCCTCATTCTTCCTCCTCTTCCTCATTCTTCCTTATTCCTCCTCCTCCTCATTCTTCCTCCTCTTCCTTATTCCTCCTCCTCCTCATTCTTCCTCCTCTTTCTCATTCTTCCTTATTCCTCCTCCTTCTCATTCTTCCTCCTCTTCCTCATTCTTCCTTATTCCTCCTCCTTCTCATTCTTCCTCCTCCTCTTCCTCATTCTTCCTTATTCCTCCTCCTTCTCATTCTTCCTCCTCTTATTCCTCCTCCTTCTTATTCTTCCTCCTCCTCCTCATTCTTCCTTATTCCTCCTCCTTCTCATTCTTCCTCATTATTTCTTATTCCTCCTCCTCATTCTTCCTCCTCTTCCTCATTCTTCCTCATTCCTCCTCCTTCTCATTCTTCCTCCTCTTCCTCATTCTTCCTTATTCCTCCGCCTCCTCATTCCTCCTCCTCTTCCTCATTCTTCCTTATTCCTCCTCCTTCTCATTCTTCCTCCTCTTCCTTATTCCTCCTCCTCATTCTTCCTCCTCTTCCTCATTCTTCCTTATTCCTCCTCCTCCTCATTCTTCCTCCTCTTCCTCATTCTTCCTTATTCCTCCTCCTTCTCATTCTTCCTCCTCTTCCTTATTCGTCCTCCTCATTCTTCCTCCTCTTCCTCATTCTTCCTTATTCCTCCTCCTTCTCATTCTTCCTACTCTTCCTCATTCTTCCTTATTCCTCCTCCTTCTCATTCTTCCTCCTCTTCCTCATTCTTCCTTATTCCTCCTCCTCCTCATTCTTCCTCCTCTTCCTCATTCTTCCTTATTCCTCCTCCTTCTCATTCTTCCTCCTCTTCCTCATTCTTCCTTATTCCTCCTCCTTCTCATTCTTCCTCCTCTTCCTCATTCTTCCTTATTCCTCCTCCTTCTCATTCTTCCTCCTCCTTCTCATTCTTCCTCCTCTTCCTTATTCCTCCTCTTCCTCATTCTTCCTTATTCCTCCTCCTCCTCATTCTTCCTCCTCTTCTTTATTCCTCCTCCTCCTCATTCTTCCTCCTCTTCCTCATTCTTCCTTATTCCTCCTCCTTCTCATTCTTCCTCCTCTTCCTCATTCTTCCTTATTCCTCCTCCTTCTCATTCTTCCTCCTCTTCCTCATTCTTCCTTATTCCTCCTCCTTCTCATTCTTCCTCCTCTTCCTCATTCTTCCTTATTCCTCCTCCTCCTCATTCTTCCTCCTCTTCCTCATTCTTCCTTATTCCTCCTCCTTCTCATTCTTCCTCCTTTTCCTTATTCCTCCTCCTTCTCATTCTTCCTCCTCTTCCTCATCGTTCTTCACCTTCTTCCTTTTCGTCACTTTTCGTTTCCTACATCGACATGTTTTTTCCCGCCTTTCATCGTTTCTTCGACTCCACTCCTCTGTCCTTCCTGTTTCCCGCCTCCTTTGGCCCCTCCTCCTCTTCCTCCTCCTCTTCCTCCTCCTCTTCCTCCTCCTCTTCCTCCTCCTCTTCCTCCTCTGTTTCCAGTCTTCTCTCTGTTCGCCCTACGACATCCTCCAGTGTCGCCTGCAGCCGGTTCGTGCCGCTGTTCGGGCACTGGTTGCCATGGATACAAGCTCTGCTGACAGCAAACAGGAAGTGGCGACCCAAAATGCTAGCCCCACCTCCACTTTGGTTTCTGTCACTACTCAAACCCCGCCTCCGGCCTGGCAGATGTGGGACCTGATTGGCTCCAGCCTGGTTCACATCCTGTGTCTCGTTCTGCTGTTCGTGGCCTACAGCTGGAGCGAGCTCACGTAACTGTGGCAACAGCTCTGTCAATCACCTGCAGCCCCGCCCCTTTCTCTTCTGTCACTGAAATGTGGTCATTTATTTTAGTTTATTTTAGTTTATTTTAACATTTTTATAATGTTTTTTCCTCCACATTTGACTTTTTTCAAGTTTATTTTCATGGATTTTAGTTTGTTTTATGGTTTTTTTGTCCCTATTATTTGTTTTTTAGTTCATTTTAATGCATTTTAAAATGTTTCGTGTATGTTTTTCTCTACATTTTTAATTGTTTTTATTTTAGTGGATTTTAACATGTTTTGTGTATTTTTATGTCCATATTTTAGTTTTTTTTTCTATACTGTTTTTAGTTGATTTCATAATGTTTAGTTTGGTTGTTTTATTTTATTTTTGTCTATGTTTTAGCATGTTTTGTATATTTATTTTCTCCAAATTTAAATTTTTATTATTTTTGTGGATTTTTACTGGGTTTTTTTCTGTCTTTATTTTTTTTCAGTTTTAGTACGTTTTAACATTTTTTCTTTTTTTTTTTCACATATTTTATTTTAGTGTATTTTAACATGTTTTGTATATATTTTTCTCCACATTTTAATTTTTTTGTTTATTTTTGTGTATTTTAGTAGGTTGTAGCTTGTAGTTTTAGATATTTTTTCTCCATATTTTTTTTCGTGAATATTTTAGCCAATATTTTCATCACCAGATGAAACCGTAGTAATATTAAAGTTTGTGACTTAAAACCAGGCCGGTGATATATATATATATATATATATATATATATATATATATATATATATATATATATATATATATATATATATATATATATATATATGCATTTTTAAAGTTATTTGTGTCGAATGAGTAAAGTTTGTATTATGTTTAAAGGGGGCGGGGCTTGTCTACTCTTCGTCTTATTGGATGCCTCCTCCTCTTCCTCTCCTTGGTCTGTTTTCTTTTATCTTCTGCTTCTTTTTCCACTCACAGACTTTTGCATCTATGCAATAAAATAAAAATATAAGTCAAACTGTAACAAAGGCAGGAAATGTGCAGCGTTAGTTTAGTTTACTGCTTTGTATTATTTATCTGTTGAAACGGAGCATCATGGGAATTCTTATTTTATTCCATTTTCTTCATTTTTTGCCTCATTTAATCCATTTACGGTTAAATTATTATACATTGTTAGTCATTTTATTGATTAGGTTAACTATTTTGTCACTTATTATATTCTTTTTTTAACAAAATTGTTGTCCATTTGTTGCTCATTTTTGATACCATTTAATATTTTGTAAATTATTTATTTTTTGCCCATGCTCAGATGTTTGCGTATTGTATAATATTTTTTTTACTTAATTTTTTGTCTATTTTTGTTTTTTTTTTGTTATTTAATATTCAGTCAATTATTTTATTTATTTTTTTTTGCCCATGGTTCAGATGTTTGTCTATTGTATTATTATTCATTTAACTTAACTTGTTTCAATTTTTTGCTTTTTTTTTAACATTATAAACATTTTTTGTAAATGATTTATTACGTTTTTTGCTCATGTTTCAGATGGTTGCTGATTGTATACATTTTTTTTATTACTTAATTTTTGTCCATTTTTTGCTTTTTTTTCTACGTCATTTAATATACTCTTAAAATTATTTATTTATTCTTAAGCATTTAATTTACATATGTAACCCTTAATCTGTCCATCCACTGTCATTGATCCAAATCCATTACTGCTGAATCAATGTTGCAGAACATGACTGTGTTTCCATGGTAACTGCAGAGCCTCTGAACGTCCAAATATGGTCATTTCTTCAGAAGTGGATTTTACACCAATTATTTACTTGAATTGATGGAATTAATGGATCATGATTTTTTTTTTTTTTTTTTTTTTTTAATCTATGAGAATGACTTTAAATTCCTGAAACTGGAGTTCTAGAACATAACAACGTGTGTTTGGACAAAAAGATCGTTCTCCACCTGAATGACTGAAGTTGTCCTAAATTCTAGGTGGTGAAATGGGCATTAAATTCAGTGTTTTTGGATCATTTACAGAAACACAAACCTTTTTTTCATTCTTTTCTGCTGTTTGAGAGCGACGGCGATGCAATAATACTACTCCCTCCCTTCTAGAGGAGTGAAAAGGTCTTAAAAGGTTTTAGAAGTAAGTAAATTTGCACTTAAATATGCAGAAATAAAACTTTGGAATGTATGAGAAGATGAAAGTTTCCACAGTGAATTGAAAGCACATGATAATAATAATAATAAACATGTGGAGATTATTTAAAGGTGAATTTTAAGCAAACAAAAGTATGAAAAAGTAAAAATACCTCAATTAAATAAATAAATAATCGCTAAATAATGAGTTAAATGTGTCATTAATTCATTAAAATTGGAATTAAATAGATACATTTGGCCACTCGACTGGATTGGACTAGATTGACCTTAGCCCCGCCCACTGACTTTGATGGATGAAGTTGACAGATAAAATAAATTCATCATCCACTGCGACACAAGGACCAAGAAATACTTAATTCATTCATTCATTCATCAAATTTTTTTTCCCTCAAATGAATTAATATTTTAATAAATTAATGAGTTATTTATCTATTTAATTCAAATTTTAATTAATGACATTTAATTAATTATTTAATTAATTAATAATGATGTATTTATTTATTTTGGGTACTTTTAGTCCTTCATAAAAAGCCATAATCAGATGTAATATTTGATTAAGTTTTTATTTTCCCTGACATTTAATGATGATGTTTGGAAACTGGATGAGTTTGTTTGTTTGTTTGTTTGTTGTTGTTTGTGTGATTAAAGGTCAAGTGTGTTGAAGGACTAGACCTGGGTTTGTCCTGGAACGCTTTAGTCTGGATCTGGTTCACACTAAAACCACATTCATCACATATGTGACCCCCCACCACCAAACCAGGCATAAGTCGCACTGAGCCGTTCAGAGCTACAGCCAAATTTAGGCTGGAAGGTGATTTGTTATTAGTGTTTACACCTTATCAAAAAACGGTACCTTAACACCTCTATGTTCACTTCCTGTGGTCATTACATTGAAATCCAATCAATAAAGGTGTTTATTGAGTCAATTATTTAAGCGGTGACAAAAGTTCAGGTATTGCTGAGCAAAGACAAAGACGACTTCCACCTCTTTTCGCCGAACAAAACGATCTCCGTTCCGTGGGTAAACACCCAAGTGTTTGGTACGAGGTAAAAGCTTATATTGAATGTTCTGTCCAATGGTGTAAGCCAAATGATTATAATACGTCACACTTCTGTCCTATTATTATAATATATAAAACTTCTGTGACATGTCCATCAGAGTGTCCTTTAACATCTGTCAACAATTTGTGTCAATCGGATACAAATTATTATGCGTTGCTAAGGACTTCCTACCCCAAAACAGTCCAAAACTTTAACGGACAATATCTAAAAATATGCAAATTGTAAAATATGTCCAAATGTGGATATTAAAATGACCATAACTTTGGTTCTACTTGTGATAGAAACATCATTTTTTCACCATCTTAAACCTTAGTTTCCACTCTACCAAGATACACACATAACTCTGTTTGGATTTACACACACTTATGACTGGTTTACTGGTGGGGGGTCACATATTTGCTTTTTATCTGCGACTGGACTGACATGACTTCTGCCTGGATACTGGCAGAGCTGGCAGCTGATTGGCTGACACATGAAATGACACGGGTCACTTTTCCATTGACCCTTAAAGTTTACACTGAAAACCATCTAAATCTGACCCAGTGTACTTTCCTCATTTCTAGTCCAAATATGTGATTCAGTTCAGTTATTTTTATTAAAGCAGTTCATGTTAAAAATAAATAAAATACAGAACAAAGAAACAAAAGACCAAATAAAGATTTTAGAGTCAACGTTTAAAAGGAGGAGGTTGAAGATCAGACAACTTATAAAAATTCTATTTAACAATTTTACATGACAATGATAACAATTTTAAATATTTAATTTCCATCACTCATTTCATTAAAACTGAACCTGCATTATTACAGCTGGTCTATTTTTACAACATTTACACATTTTTATTTACTTTATAATAAAGTAAAAGAAAAATGAAGAGCTTCCTCCCACATTTTACATTTATTTTATTTTATTTTATTCTTTATTTTTGTCAGTAAGGGAAATGTAATGGTTTCCTAAAGTCTAATGTGTTCTTCCTTCTTCTAGAACGTTTTGAATTGAAGCAGTTTTTATTTCCACCAGTTTCCACACACTGGTTACAGCTGAGGTTTTTTTTTTTTTTTTTTTAAATACGGTTGTCAAGTCACATGACTTTCTTCCTTTTTGTGCTTTTATGAAGCTAGAAAATATTTTCCCTCCCGTTTTTATGCTAGCTGGTGTGTGATGTTGGATTTATACTGGTTTAAACAGTTTCAAGTATACCATGGGTGTCACACCTGTGGGGGATGGGGGTGTTGTGACACCCACACTTCTCCACCCAGATGATTTCACACCCCCCACTTTTTTCTGAGTTTATATCGTGTATTTTTACTGGATCCAGGAAACAGACACAGAGTTGGTCTCATGTACTTTTTATTTCAGAATAAACAGTTACTGTCGGTCAATCACAACAAACAAACATCAATAACATTTCGGGGCTGTTACAATATCTATGGTTTAAACTGTTTACCCGCCCGGGCGGCACAACAGCATATATAAATGAAGCGCACCTCAGTTCAGTGGTAATGTAAACAGTTCTTCTTCACAGTGTTAGTAAACAATCATTAACCAGTAAATAATAACAAATGTTACTGTTGTTAAACTAAGTTAAATAAACTATGTCTTGTTCTGTGACATTTACCCTAAGACACTGATGTTCCCCCCTGAGGAACATGTTCCCCCCTGAGGAACATGTCCCCCCTGACATGGACAAAACATTTTTGTAATAAAAAAGAGGAACAGTGTCTGTAAAATCAGTGTCTGATTTTTAAAATCTTTTTTATCTCATAATTTTTATTTGTGAATTGAATAAATGTTTGAGGAAAAACATTTTTGTTATTTTCGACCATATATTACTTTTTTAATATAAAAAATGTAATCATTAATGGATAATTGTTTGTTAATTTTCTTACGATAGACTCATGTGCCACAACCTAGAACCCCCCCCCCCATTTTAAATACCTGTGACGTCCTTGAAATCTACAATAAAAGTTTAAAACGTTTGACATGATGAACCACGATGAACAAAGACGACAGGATGATTTCCGTCTCCTTGGCAACACGACTTTCTGCTGGTAAGGTACGATCTGGTCTCCAGCGGCTAAAGTCCTTAAAGGGACGGGATCAGTGTAAACACTGGTGTCAACTTCCTGTAGTAGTTTGTGTGTAGAATCACTTCCTGTTTACAAAGTAAAAGCCCAGACTTATCAGTGTGGTTTTTCGTATTGGAAAAAGAAAAGTCTGTTTTATTTTGTGGAAATAACCAGAAGTGTGTTGCTCAATAGCTAGAGTTCCGTCTAATTTCTTTGAACAAAATGAAAAATAGTTTGAATTTAGACAAAAAAGACGAAACATTCTGCATCTGAAGAAGAAGTGTCTGATTATTTTGAAACAATCAATAAACTGATGGATTTAAAGAGTTTCGATCAGAAGTGTCAACACTTCTGTAAATGTGCAGACATGTCTGATGAACTAATGTCATTGGTCGTTTGATGTAAATATGTAAATATTCACTGAAAAAAAGAAAACTGGGAATCAACTTAAAACTTCTTCAATTCTGACTTTTTATGGAAAAAAAACGTAGTTGAATGAATTAAATTGAAATGTTTAGAATGAGAGTTATTACCTTCACCAGAGAGGGTCTGTCTGTCTGTCTGTCTGTCTGCCTGACTGTCTGTCTGCCTGTCTGTCTGTCTGTCTGTCTGACTGTCTGACTGCCTGACTGTTTGTCTGACTGTCTGTCTGCCTGACTGTCTGTCTGCCTGTCTGTCTGTCTGCCTGTCTGACTGTCTGTCTGCCTGACTGCCTGTCTGTCTGACTGTCTGTCTGACTGTCTGTCTGTCTGTCTGACTGTCTGACTGCCTGACTGTTTGTCTGACTGTCTGTCTGCCTGACTGTCTGTCTGCCTGTCTGTCTGTCTGCCTGTCTGACTGTCTGTCTGCCTGACTGTCTGTCTGCCTGCCTGCCTGTCTGTCTGACTGTCTGTCTGACTGTCTGTCTGTCTGTCTGACTGTCTGACTGCCTGACTGTTTGTCTGACTGTCTGTCTGCCTGACTGTCTGTCTGCCTGCCTGTCTGTCTGACTGTCTGCCTGTCTGTCTGCCTGTCTGACTGTCTGTCTGCCTGCCTGTCTGTCTGACTGTCTGTCTGACTGACTGGCTGTCTGACTGCCTGACTGTTTGTCTGACTGCCTGTCTGACTGCCTGACTGTTTGTCTGTCTGATGGTCTGACTGCCTGCCTGTCTGTCTGTCTGACTGACTGCCTGTCTGTCTGTCAGCAGGATTATGCAAAAATTCTCAACAGATTTTGATGAAACTTTCAGGGATGATAGATAATGGGTCAAGGAAGAAGCCAGTCAATTTTGAGCAATGAAGGTCAAAGGTCAAGGTCAAACTAAAGGTCAACAGCTAAAACACTCACTCA
>CM035803.1:3299922-3302422 GCA_020466265.1 Siphamia tubifer
TGTGATAAATTAGAAAAACACCTGATGAAAGCGTGAAAACTTTTGATCCATGTTTGAGTTGTTTTTTTGTTGTTTTTATGACCGGTTTTTATAGATATTTATATTTTCAGAATTTCCAAAGGTAATGGAACCACATTTATGAAGTTAAAGTGTTAAACTTTAACACTTAAACTTTTTATTGTCATTTTTAACAGTACGTGAAAAAGTGTTAAAGTGAATGAACAGTTATTTAATAGAAAGTACATGGTGTCAGAGGTGGAAAAAGAGTTAATTAATGAGTGTGTTAATAAACCCATTAATTAACCTTATGACATTTTTACTGTTGATTTTCTTACATTTTCTGAAAATTAGTTCATTTCCAGGAAAATCCACATCAGAGCAGAAATAAAAAACATCACTTATTTCAACTCAATCTGTGTATCATTGTTTTTCAAAATAAAACCAAAAATAAGACAATGAAAAAAACAACAAATCGTTTCTTCACTATTTGTTTCCAAAACCAAAATGAAAAAACAGACAATAATGCATTTTTTCATGTTTTCCTTTTTGTGTTTAAATGAATAATAGAAATAAATGATAACGTGTCGAGTTTTATCTCATTTTGACCTGAAGTCAAATATAGTAAAAATGAATGTTAACGACCATAGAAACACGTTCATTATGGTCTGGTACCGTGGTCTTATTTTACACTAACGTAGGTTTACATCCGTGTCACTGAGGGTCAAAGGTCACTTCTGTTTGTTTATATATAAGACACATTAAGTGACGTCAAAATAATGAGATAAAAAGTCAAAATAATGAAATAAAAAGTCACAGAAACTGACAGAATAGAATTTAAACAATAAATGTCTTCATTCAGTGACAGATGAAAGGAAAAACAACAATTAAAAATAAAGGAACAAAAAAGAAAAAGGAGGGAGGAGAAAAACCACATCGTTATCTGGTTTTGGAAACAAATAATAAAGAAACGACTTTTTTTTCATTGTTTTATTTTGAAAAACTCTTGAATTCAACTGAATGACTTAGTTATTACCTGGTATAAGCAGTTATAAAGATATTATTACTATAAACTAAACATGAATTTACCAGCGTTAATGATCTGTGCTTTAAAATGTTACTGTTCTTTCTATTTGACGCTAAATATTTCACCTTTTCTTGGAACCTGTTGACGTACTGTAGAAAAGCAGCTGCAGGGACTGGGATTCACAGCTGATTTATCAGTCACATGACGTGTGTTTTTTTAGGATGAACTCTGCACATGGACGTCAGGTGTCAAACTGCTGTTAATTCACTTCCACCTTCAGCTCAATATGATCTGAAAAATGAACCAAACCAGTTAAATAATGAGTGAAAAGAGTCACATTTTATTTCACTAACGTTTATATCAACAACGTTTCCTTAAAAATGTCAACAACTTCAAATGTCTGAAAAAAAACAAATGTCATTTTAATCATTTTGGTCACAATTACAACGTATGTTAGAGTTGTAAATGTTTAAGTAAAGGCAGAATATTGGTTCAAATCATTACACATTTAAACATGTCAGGTTATTATTATTATCAAATTATTCACATTTTTCTGTTGAAGAAAGATTCATATAAATATTTTCATGTAATTTTCCTTTTGTTATCAGTAAAACAAAGATAAAATCATTGTTTTTTTTACTGGTCGTAACCTGGGACATGAATCCATTTGATTCATTTGAGTTCATTGTTGTGGACGATCGAAAAAATAAAAAGTCCACTTTCCTTTTTTTTCCTCCTTTTGTAGTTTTTGGATCTTCCACAGCCACAAGTTTATTTGATAAAAATCTAACGTGTAAGTAATAGTAATACTCCAGTAAAGTACAAATACCCAATAATATCTGCTTAAGTACAGTAACAAAGTACTTGTACTTTATATTTGCATTCCATCATAAACTATTAAAGGGAGACGTTAATGATCCACCTTTGATTAACCTTTGACCTCCTGAGACGTTCCACAGTCAAAAAAAAAGAATAAAATAAAAAACAAAATGATCAAAGTGATCAATGAAAAGCAATGAAAATGAAAAATAAACCAACGTAACAGAGCGTCCCAGCAGCAGATCGAAAGTGTTACCGTGGGCGTCCACTTCAATGGAACCTTTGGCCCCGCCCCAAATTTTAATTTCAAATCTTTAAAAAAAGTTCAAGATTTTACACGAAATCAAACAGAAAATGTTTTATTTATAAATATTTACTGCACTATAGGTGGCACCATCAATGAATGGGTTATTTTTGAGAGTTTTTCATATATAGGGTTCATTAAGTGAAAAGTCAAAATGATCAGATAAAAAGTCATATATATATATATATATATATATATATATATATATATATATATATATATATATATAAATACAGGCTCACTGTGTAGAAAATGAAAGTCTTTTAAGTGTACTCCAGTGAATCCATATAATTATTTAAATAAAATCATATTTTACTGGTCGGAGTCGTTCCAGATCGTATTGATCTGTCTGT
>CM035803.1:3308637-3328637 GCA_020466265.1 Siphamia tubifer
TAGCCTGGACCCATTTTCCTCTAGCTTCACCGTTAACAGGGAAGGAGTGGAAGGAAATATAAGATGCTTCTGGACATGACAACAACATCCTGCTATGTTACAATAACTGTTGGTCTGCACTGTCATCTGTGGCATTTAACTTTTACTGGTGCAGACGTAGGGCTACGCTGAGCTTACGTATGTGTGGTGAGAAATGTGGACGTTGTGAAAAAGGTCCATAGGATTTCTCATTATTGTAATCAGATTACTCTGTGTGTGTTTTTTCAGCCCAAACTCAGCATGGCCAAGTGTCGGAGAAATGTGGAGAACTTCCTGGACGCCTGCCGGAAGATTGGAGTTCCAGAGGTAAGCCCGGCCCCCTCCCCACTAACTCCGCCTCCTCCCTCCCCATGCTGCTGTGAAGATAGTAATGGTTGATTTTCTGAGCTGGGGGGGGCGGGGGGTTCAGGTCCTGAACACTTTGTGCTTCTATCAAACTGATTTGAATCATTTAGTTTTTGTGCAGATTTTCAGTTTGAACTTTTCATTAATGACTCTGAATACTTTAATACAGTGGTTTTGAAACAGTGGGGTGGGGCCTCACTGTCTAAAGTATGAGACAGCTGGTTTTTGGTTCCTTTAGGGGGTGGGGGGGGCTCATTATCACACACTTTGAAAACAACAGCTTTAATAATAAATGAAATAAATGAAAATGCAACTGGAACCTGAAAACTCCCCCAGTTCACCTCAACCACTGGTCACTTCCTGTAACCTTGGTCCACTGTGGAAAAGGTGGAGGAAGTGTGGGCGTGTCTTGCAGAAAAGGTGGGTGTGTCCTGCAGAAAGACCACCCATGAGCCTGTAATAACAGGAAGTGGAAGGAGGCATTTGGCTGTTCCTGTTCTGACCTGAGGTCAGCGCTCATGCTTTCACTTAGTTTTTTCAGCAGCAGATTGTGACATGGTGGTCTGCGTAAAAACATCATCCTGTAAATGTTACATCAGTCAAAAATAAAATCTGAGATAGAAATGATCCAACTGTGAAATAATAGTGTCAAACATCCAGCGAAAAGTAAAACATGACATTTGTAATAGACAGTTCCAGGACGTCCTGCAGACGTCTGGAGTAAAAAGGTGTCGAACAGCTGTTAAACACTAGTGTTATTAAAAACACTAGTGTTATTAAAATACAAACACTAGTGTTATTAAAATACAAACACTAGTGTTATTAAAATACAAACACTAGTGTTATTAAAATACAAACACTAGTGTTATTAAACACACTAGTGTTATTAAAATACAAACACTAGTGTTATTAAAATACAAACACTAGTGTTATTAAAATACAAACACTAGTGTTATTAAAATACAAACACATGTTTTTTTTTTCAGGTTATTCTCCTTTTGTTGTTTACATTTTTTGGAAATATAAGATTTATTGTTTTTTTTTTGTTTTGTTTTGCACTAAACCAAAGAAAAACATTTTGTCATTATTGTCATTATTTATAGCTTATTATTATATTATTATTATTTGACCATTTGGCCGTTTTCAGATCCAATTGAATGTAGAACCTGTTGGAAAATGTTTGACGGTCCTGTTAAAAGTCTGCTGCTGAAAAAGTTTTCCTGTTTTTGACGTTGATCCTCCACCGCTGCCGTCACCGCCTGTGGCTTCCAGCTTCTTCCATCAGGATAAAAGTGTTTAAATGTGAATGTTTTTAGTCTGTGTGTGTGTGAGCGTCTGCTACATGGGGGGGGGGGGGCTTTGGTCCAGGAACATGTGAATATCTGAATGAAACATATTTGTGGTGGTGACAGTGAAGCTGTTTTCAGATGTTCATTAGAAGGATTATCTGGAGTAAAAATGAGTTTATGTCATTGTTCAGATGATTGGAGTACATTCAAATAGTTAACATTAAAATGAAAGCGTTCAGATGAACACTGACAAATATTTGACTGTTTTGATCCAAACTGTGTTAACATGGAAGTGATTAGGACATGTTTTAACCGACACCAAACTCTGTTTTCAGACTAACTCTTCTAAAGTTCTAAACATCACACTTCAGTGGTAGGAAGTAGAGGGTCCCTAAAGACAAACCCAGGTGTCCTGAGGTCTTCATGTCCTCAGATAGTGTGTCCACAGACTGGTGGACCAGTCTTATCTATGGACCTGGTAATTCACAATAACGACAGAGCATGTCTGAGTTCTTAGTCCCGTGCGAATGCTCAGGAATAATTCCTCTGACCTACTGTGTTTGGACCAAAGACAGATGTCCAGTGATAATTCAAATAATCCATTTAAGGATAAAATTATTCTAATTTGAGTTTGAACGAAAGTGTCCATGCTCTTTTATTTGACTGTGGTTATAATTACTGTTTATGTTAAGATTTTCCCTTAATAAAGTCAGTATTGACATTTTCTGCATTCTGTTTAGTCGAAAAAGTATTGAAAATGATTGAAAATATCAAAGTACAGGTTGGTACCGATACCGGTACCAAAATATTGGTATCATGACAACACTAGAAACCATCTGTTCCAATGACATGATCCAGAAGGGGCCCCAGCACTGACCATGAGACCATGTGAGAACGCATCAGTGTAAACGTGTCCCCATTAGGCCATGTGAGGATGCATCAATGTAAGTGTGTCCCCATTAGACCATGTGAGAACGCATCGGTGTAAATGTGTCCCCATCAGACCATGTGAGGATGCATCACTGTAAATGTGTCCCCATCAGACCATGTGAGGATGCATCAGTGTAAACATGTTCCCATCAGACCATGTGAGACGTATCAGTGTAAACGTGTCCCCATTAGACCATGTGAGGATGCATCAGTGTAAACTTGTCCCCATTAGACCTTGTGAGGATACATCGGTGTAAACCTGTACCCATTAGACCATGTGAGGATGCATCAGTGTAAACGTGTCCCCATTAGACTATGTGAGGATGCATCAGTGTAAACGTGTCCCCATTAGACCATGTGAGGACGCATAAGTGTAAACGTGTCCCCATTAGACCATGTGAGGATGCATCAATGTAAACGTGTCCCCATTAGACCATGTGAGGAAGCATCACTGTAAACGTTTCCCCATTAGACCATGTGAGACGTATCAGTGTAAACTTGTCCCCATTAGACCTTGTGAGGATACATCGGTGTAAACCTGTAACCATTAGACCATGTGAGGATGCATCAGTGTAAACGTGTCCCTATTAGACCATGTGAGGATGCATCAGTTTAAACTTGTCCCCATTAGACCTTGTGAGGATACATCTGTGTAAACCTGTACCCATTAGACCATGTGAGGATGCATCAGTGTAAACGTGTCCCCATTAGACCATGTGAGGATGCATCAGTGTAAACGTGTCCCCATTAGACCATGTGAGGACGCATCAGTGTAAACGTTTCCCCATTAGACCATGAGACGTATAAGTGTAAACTTGTCCCCATTAGACCTTGTGAGGATACATCGGTGTAAACCTGTACCCATTAGACCATGTGAGGATGCATCAGTGTAAACGTGTCCCCATTAGATTATGTGAGGGTGTATCAGTGTATACGTGTCTCCATTAGACCATGTGAGGATGCATCAGTGTAAACTTGTCCTCATTAGACCATGTGAGGACGCATCACTGTAAACGTGTCCCCATTAGACCATGTGAGGACACATCAGTGTAAACGTGTCCCCATTAGATTATGTGAGGGCGTATCAGTGTAAACGTGTCCTCATTAGACCATGTGAGGACGCATCAGTGTAAATGTGTCCCCATTAGACCATGTGAGGACGCATCAGTGTAAACCTGTCCCCATGAGACCAGGGACTATGACATAAAAGGTGTTTTTTCTTCCAGTTGATGTTGCTTCATCTTTTCTTTTCCATCTGCTGTTGGACTGCTGCTAACTCTGAGCTGCTTGCTGACCACCGTCGCTTCTGCTAGCTTAATGCGCTAACGGCTGTTCCGGGCTAACGCTGCTGCTAGCACTGCTGCTGCTAGCACTGCTGCTGCTAGCACTGCTGCTGCTAGCGCTGCTGCTACTGCTGCTGTTGCACTGGCTCTTTTCCCATCAGCCCTTTCACTTCCCCATGTGGGCGGGCTTTTGGTCTCTCCGTGCACTAAGTTAGCATCCCTGCTTGTTGCCATGGTAACCCTGGTCTGCTCCATCTGCCTTTCCCACAACTACGCTTTTTTTTTTCTGTGACCTTTGACCTCTTCTGCTCATTGGTTAACCTCCTGCCTTTTCTTTTCTTTCTGGATTGAACCACATCCTCCTCCCTTTGGCTTCCTTTCATTCTTCTCATTCCTCCTCCTCCTCATTCTTCCTCCTCTTCCTCATTCTTCCTTATTCCTCCTCCTTCTCATTCTTCCTCCTCTTCCTCATTCTTCCTTATTCCTCCTCCTTCTCATTCTTCCTCCTCTTCCTCATTCTTTCTTATTCCTCCTCCTCCTCATTCTTCCTCCTCTTCCTCATTCTTCCTTATTCCTCCTCCTTCTCATTCTTCCTCCTCTTCCTCATTCTTCCTTATTCCTCCTCCTTCTCATTCTTCCTCCTCTTCCTCATTCTTCCTTATTCCTCCTCCTCCTCATTCTTCCTCCTCTTCCTCATTCTTCCTTATTCCTCCTCCTCCTCATTCTTCCTCCTCTTCCTCATTCTTCCTTATTCCTCCTCCTTCTCATTCTTCCTCCTCTTCCTCATTCTTCCTTATTCTTCCTCCTTCTCATTCTTCCTCATTCTTCCTTATTCCTCCTCCTTCTCATTCTTCCTCCTCCTCTTCCTCATTCTTCCTTATTCCTCCTCCTTCTCATTCTTCCTCCTCTTCCTTATTCCTCCTCCTTCTCATTCTTCCTCCTCTTCCTCATTCTTCCTTATTCCTCCTCCTTCTCATTCTTCCTCCTCTTCCTCATTCTTCCTTATTCCTCCTCCTCCTCATTCTTCCACCTCTTCCTTATTCCTCCTCCTCATTCTTCCTCCTCTTCCTCATTCTTCCTCATTCCTCCTCCTTCTCATTCTTCCTCCTCTTCCTCATTCTTCCTCATTCCTCCTCCTTCTCATTCTTCCTCCTCTTCCTTATTCCTCCGCCTCCTCATTCCTCCTCCTCTTCCCCATTCTTCCTTATTCCTCCTCCTTCTCATTCTTCCTCCTCTTCCTCATTCTTCCTTATTCCTCCTCCTCCTCATTCTTCCTCCTCTTCTTTATTCCTCCTCCTCCTCATTCTTCCTCCTCTTCCTCATTCTTCCTTATTCCTCCTCCTTCTCATTCTTCCTCCTCTTCCTCATCGTTCTTCACCTTCTTCCTTTTCGTCACTTTTCGTTTCCTACATCGACATGTTTTTTCCCGCCTTTCATCGTTTCTTCGACTCCACTCCTCTGTCCTTCCTGTTTCCCGCCTCCTTTGGCCCCTCCTCCTCTTCCTCCTCCTCTTCCTCCTCCTCTTCCTCCTCTGTTTCCAGTCTTCTCTCTGTTCGCCCTACGACATCCTCCAGTGTCGCCTGCAGCCGGTTCGTGCCGCTGTTCGGGCACTGGTTGCCATGGATACAAGCTCTGCTAACAGCAAACAGGAAGTGGCGACCCAAAACGCTAGCCCCACCTCCACTTTGGTTTCTGTCACTACTCAAACCCCGCCTCCGGCCTGGCAGATGTGGGACCTGATTGGCTCCAGCCTGGTTCACATCCTGTGTCTCGTTCTGCTGTTCGTGGCCTACAGCTGGAGCGAGCTCACGTAACTGTGGCAACAGCTCTGTCAATCACCTGCAGCCCCGCCCCTTTCTCTTCTGTCACTGAAATGTGGTCATTTATTTTAGTTTATTTTAGTTTATTTTAACATTTTTATAATGTTTTTTCCTCCACATTTGACTTTTTTCAAGTTTATTTTCATGGATTTTAGTTTGTTTTATGGTTTTTTTGTCCCTATTATTTGTTTTTTAGTTCATTTTAATGCATTTTAAAATGTTTCGTGTATGTTTTTCTCTACATTTTTAATTGTTTTTATTTTAGTGGATTTTAACATGTTTTGTGTATTTTTATGTCCATATTTTAGTTTTTTTTTCTATACTGTTTTTAGTTGATTTCATAATGTTTAGTTTGGTTGTTTTATTTTATTTTTGTCTATGTTTTAGCATGTTTTGTATATTTATTTTCTCCAAATTTAAATTTTTATTATTTTTGTGGATTTTTACTGGGTTTTTTTCTGTCTTTATTTTTTTTCAGTTTTAGTACGTTTTAACATTTTTTCTTTTTTTTTTTCACATATTTTATTTTAGTGTATTTTAACATGTTTTGTATATATTTTTCTCCACATTTTAATTTTTTTGTTTATTTTTGTGTATTTTAGTAGGTTGTAGCTTGTAGTTTTAGATATTTTTTCTCCATATTTTTTTTCGTGAATATTTTAGCCAATATTTTCATCACCAGATGAAACCGTAGTAATATTAAAGTTTGTGACTTAAAACCAGGCCGGTGATATATATATATATATATATATATATATATATATATATATATATATATATATATATATATATATGCATTTTTAAAGTTATTTGTGTCGAATGAGTAAAGTTTGTATTATGTTTAAAGGGGGCGGGGCTTGTCTACTCTTCGTCTTGTTGGATGCCTCCTCCTCTTCCTCTCCTTGGTCTGTTTTCTTTTATCTTCTGCTTCTTTTTCCACTCACAGACTTTTGCATCTATGCAATAAAATAAAAATATAAGTCAAACTGTAACAAAGGCAGGAAATGTGCAGCGTTAGTTTAGTTTACTGCTTTGTATTATTTATCTGTTGAAACGGAGCATCATGGGAATTCTTATTTTATTCCATTTTCTTCATTTTTTGCCTCATTTAATCCATTTACGGTTAAATTATTATACATTGTTAGTCATTTTATTGATTAGGTTAATTATTTTGTCACTTATTATATTCTTTTTTTAACAAAATTGTTGTCCATTTGTTGCTCATTTTTGATACCATTTAATATTTTGTAAATTATTTATTTTTTGCCCATGCTCAGATGTTTGCGTATTGTATAATATTTTTTTTACTTAATTTTTTGTCTATTTTTGTTTTTTTTTTGTTATTTAATATTCAGTCAATTATTTTATTTTTTTTTTTTTGCCCATGGTTCAGATGTTTGTCTATTGTATTATTATTCATTTAACTTAACTTGTTTCAATTTTTTGCTTTTTTTTTAACATTATAAACATTTTTTGTAAATGATTTATTACGTTTTTTGCTCATGTTTCAGATGGTTGCTGATTGTATACATTTTTTTTATTACTTAATTTTTGTCCATTTTTTGCTTTTTTTTCTACGTCATTTAATATACTCTTAAAATTATTTATTTATTCTTAAGCATTTAATTTACATATGTAACCCTTAATCTGTCCATCCACTGTCATTGATCCAAATCCATTACTGCTGAATCAATGTTGCAGAACATGACTGTGTTTCCATGGTAACTGCAGAGCCTCTGAACGTCCAAATATGGTCATTTCTTCAGAAGTGGATTTTACACCAATTATTTACTTGAATTGATGGAATTAATGGATCATGATTTTTTTTTTGTTTTTTTTTTTTAATCTATGAGAATGACTTTAAATTCCTGAAACTGGAGTTCTAGAACATAACAACGTGTGTTTGGACAAAAAGATCGTTCTCCACCTGAATGACTGAAGTTGTCCTAAATTCTAGGTGGTGAAATGGGCATTAAATTCAGTGTTTTTGGATCATTTACAGAAACACAAACCTTTTTTTCATTCTTTTCTGCTGTTTGAGAGCGACGGCGATGCAATAATACTACTCCCTCCCTTCTAGAGGAGTGAAAAGGTCTTAAAAGGTTTTAGAAGTAAGTAAATTTGCACTTAAATATGCAGAAATAAAACTTTGGAATGTATGAGAAGATGAAAGTTTCCACAGTGAATTGAAAGCACATGATAATAATAATAATAAACATGTGGAGATTATTTAAAGGTGAATTTTAAGCAAACAAAAGTATGAAAAAGTAAAAATACCTCAATTAAATAAATAAATAATCGCTAAATAATGAGTTAAATGTGTCATTAATTCATTAAAATTGGAATTAAATAGATACATTTGGCCACTTGACTGGATTGGACTAGATTGACCTTAGCCCCGCCCACTGACTTTGATGGATGAAGTTGACAGATAAAATAAATTCATCATCCACTGCGACACAAGGACCAAGAAATACTTAATTCATTCATTCATTCATCAAATTTTTTTTCCCTCAAATGAATTAATATTTTAATAAATTAATGAGTTATTTATCTATTTAATTCAAATTTTAATTAATGACATTTAATTAATTAATTAATAATGATGTATTTATTTATTTTGGGTACTTTTAGTCCTTCATAAAAAGCCATAATCAGATGTAATATTTGATTAAGTTTTTATTTTCCCTGACATTTAATGATGATGTTTGGAAACTGGATGAGTTTGTTTGTTTGTTTGTTTGTTGTTGTTTGTGTGATTAAAGGTCAAGTGTGTTGAAGGACTAGACCTGGGTTTGTCCTGGAACGCTTTAGTCTGGATCTGGTTCACACTAAAACCACATTCATCACATATGTGACCCACCACCACCAAACCAGGCATAAGTGGCGCTGAGCCGTTCAGAGCTACAGCCAAATTTAGGCTGGAAGGTGATTTGTTATTTGTGTTTACACCTTATCAAAAAACGGTACCTTAACACCTCTATGTTCACTTCCTGTGGTCATTACATTGAAATCCAATCAATAAAGGTGTTTATTGAGTCAATTATTTAAGCGGCGACAAAAGTTCAGGTATTGCTGAGCAAAGACAAAGACGACTTCCACCTCTTTTCGCCGAACAAAACGATCTCCGTTCCGTGGGTAAACACCCAAGTGTTTGGTACGAGGTAAAAGCTTATATTGAATGTTCTGTCCAATGGTGTAAGCCAAATGATTATAATACGTCACACTTCTGTCCTATTATTATAATATATAAAACTTCTGTGACATGTCCATCAGAGTGTCCTTTAACATCTGTCAACAATTTGTGTCAATCGGATACAAATTATTATGCGTTGCTAAGGACTTCCTACCCCAAAACAGTCCAAAACTTTAACGGACAATATCTAAAAATATGCAAATTGTAAAATATGTCCAAATGTGGATATTAAAATGACCATAACTTTGGTTCTACTTGTGATAGAAACATCATTTTTTCACCATCTTAAACCTTAGTTTCCACTCTACCAAGATACACACATAACTCTGTTTGGATTTACACACACTTATGCCTGGTTTACTGGTGGGGGGTCACATATTTGCTTTTTATCTGCGACTGGACTGACATGACTTCTGCCTGGATACTGGCAGAGCTGGCAGCTGATTGGCTGACACATGAAATGACACGGGTCACTTTTCCATTGACCCTTAAAGTTTACACTGAAAACCATCTAAATCTGACCCAGTGTACTTTCCTCATTTCTAGTCCAAATATGTGATTCAGTTCAGTTATTTTTATTAAAGCAGTTCATGTTAAAAATAAATAAAATACAGAACAAAGAAACAAAAGACCAAATAAAGATTTTAGAGTCAACGTTTAAAAGGAGGAGGTTGAAGATCAGACAACTTATAAAAATTCTATTTAACAATTTTACATGACAATGATAACAATTTTAAATATTTAATTTCCATCACTCATTTCATTAAAACTGAACCTGCATTATTACAGCTGGTCTATTTTTACAACATTTACACATTTTTATTTACTTTATAATAAAGTAAAAGAAAAATGAAGAGCTTCCTCCCACATTTTACATTTATTTTATTTTATTTTATTCTTTATTTTTGTCAGTAAGGGAAATGTAATGGTTTCCTAAAGTCTAATGTGTTCTTCCTTCTTCTAGAACGTTTTGAATTGAAGCAGTTTTTATTTCCACCAGTTTCCACACACTGGTTACAGCTGAGGTTTTTTTTTTTTTTTTTTTAAATACGGTTGTCAAGTCACATGACTTTCTTCCTTTTTGTGCTTTTATGAAGCTAGAAAATATTTTCCCTCCCGTTTTTATGCTAGCTGGTGTGTGATGTTGGATTTATACTGGTTTAAACAGTTTCAAGTATACCATGGGTGTCACACCTGTGGGGGATGGGGGTGTTGTGACACCCACACTTCTCCACCCAGATGATTTCACACCCCCCACTTTTTTCTGAGTTTATATCGTGTATTTTTACTGGATCCAGGAAACAGACACAGAGTTGGTCTCATGTACTTTTTATTTCAGAATAAACAGTTACTGTCGGTCAATCACAACAAACAAACATCAATAACATTTCGGGGCTGTTACAATATCTATGGTTTAAACTGTTTACCCGCCCGGGCGGCACAACAGCATATATAAATGAAGCGCACCTCAGTTCAGTGGTAATGTAAACAGTTCTTCTTCACAGTGTTAGTAAACAATCATTAACCAGTAAATAATAACAAATGTTACTGTTGTTAAACTAAGTTAAATAAACTATGTCTTGTTCTGTGACATTTACCCTAAGACACTGATGTTCCCCCCTGAAGAACCTGTTCCCCCCTGAGGAACATGTTCCCCCTGAGGAACATGTTCTTAGTCGTCCCCCCTGACATGGACAAAACATTTTTGTAATAAAAAAGAGGAACAGTGTCTGTAAAATCAGTGTCTGATTTTTAAAATCTTTTTTATCTCATAATTTTTATTTGTGAATTGAATAAATGTTTGAGGAAAAACATTTTTGTTATTTTCGACCATATATTACTTTTTTAATATAAAAAATGTAATCATTAATGGATAATTGTTTGTTAATTTTCTTACGATAGACTCATGTGCCACAACCTAGAACCCCCCCCCCCATTTTAAATACCTGTGACGTCCTTGAAATCTACAATAAAAGTTTAAAACGTTTGACATGATGAACCACGATGAACAAAGACGACAGGATGATTTCCGTCTCCTTGGCAACACGACTTTCTGCTGGTAAGGTACGATCTGGTCTCCAGCGGCTAAAGTCCTTAAAGGGACGGGATCAGTGTAAACACTGGTGTCAACTTCCTGTAGTAGTTTGTGTGTAGAATCACTTCCTGTTTACAAAGTAAAAGCCCAGACTTATCAGTGTGGTTTTTCGTATTGGAAAAAGAAAAGTCTGTTTTATTTTGTGGAAATAACCAGAAGTGTGTTGCTCAATAGCTAGAGTTCCGTCTAATTTCTTTGAACAAAATGAAAAATAGTTTGAATTTAGACAAAAAAGACGAAACATTCTGCATCTGAAGAAGAAGTGTCTGATTATTTTGAAACAATCAATAAACTGATGGATTTAAAGAGTTTCGATCAGAAGTGTCAACACTTCTGTAAATGTGCAGACATGTCTGATGAACTAATGTCATTGGTCGTTTGATGTAAATATGTAAATATTCACTGAAAAAAAGAAAACTGGGAATCAACTTAAAACTTCTTCAATTCTGACTTTTTATGGAAAAAAAAACGTAGTTGAATGAATTAAATTGAAATGTTTAGAATGAGAGTTATTACCTTCACCAGAGAGGGTCTGTCTGTCTGTCTGTCTGTCTGCCTGACTGTCTGTCTGCCTGTCTGTCTGTCTGTCTGTCTGACTGTCTGACTGCCTGACTGTTTGTCTGACTGTCTGTCTGCCTGACTGTCTGTCTGCCTGTCTGTCTGTCTGCCTGTCTGACTGTCTGTCTGCCTGACTGCCTGTCTGTCTGACTGTCTGTCTGACTGTCTGTCTGTCTGACTGTCTGACTGCCTGACTGTTTGTCTGACTGTCTGTCTGCCTGACTGTCTGTCTGCCTGTCTGTCTGTCTGCCTGTCTGACTGTCTGTCTGCCTGACTGTCTGTCTGCCTGCCTGCCTGTCTGTCTGACTGTCTGTCTGACTGTCTGTCTGTCTGTCTGACTGTCTGACTGCCTGACTGTTTGTCTGACTGTCTGTCTGCCTGACTGTCTGTCTGCCTGCCTGTCTGTCTGACTGTCTGCCTGTCTGTCTGCCTGTCTGACTGTCTGTCTGCCTGCCTGTCTGTCTGACTGTCTGTCTGACTGACTGGCTGTCTGACTGCCTGACTGTTTGTCTGACTGCCTGTCTGACTGCCTGACTGTTTGTCTGTCTGATGGTCTGACTGCCTGCCTGTCTGTCTGTCTGACTGACTGCCTGTCTGTCTGTCAGCAGGATTATGCAAAAATTCTCAACAGATTTTGATGAAACTTTCAGGGATGATAGATAATGGGTCAAGAAAGAAGCCAGTCAATTTTGAGCAATGAAGGTCAAAGGTCAAGGTCAAACTAAAGGTCAACAGCTAAAACACTCACTCATCATCTGAACCCGCTTTATCCTCACTGGGGTCATGGGGGTCACTGGGGGCCTAATCCAGCTACGGTGGGTGAAGGCGGGGTCAGAGGTCACCCTGTATGAGTCTCCAGTTCATCTCAGGACTGAACATTTATAAACAAACAATCACTGTCACATTCACACCTATGGGTGATTTACATTAACCAGTTAACTAGTTAATTAGTTAACTGGTTAACCCACACAGACACGAGGAGAACATGTAAACTCTACACAGAAAGGTCTGGTGTGGGAATAGAACCAACAACCTGGGCGGCTGTGGTTCAGTTGGTAGAGTGGGTCGCCCAATGACCGAGAGGTTGGCGGTTCGCGTCCCAGCTCTGGCTGTCCACATGTCGAAGTGTCCTTGGGCAAGACTTAGACTTAGTCTCCCAGTAGGACTGACCTTTGACCTTAGAAACCTACTGGTGTATGAGTGTGTGTGAATGGGTGAATGAGAGGCTAATGTAAAGAGCTTTGAACCATGAAGGTGGAACAGAACTATATAAGTGAAGAACATTTAACCTTCTGTCTGTGAGGCACCAGTGTTAACCACTGCACCACCCTGTTAACTACTGCACCACCCTGTTAACTACTGCACCACCCTGTTAACCACTGCACCACCCTGTTAACCACTGCACCACTCTGTTAACCACTGCACCACCCTGTTAACCACTGCACCACCCTGTTAACCACTGCACCACCCTGTTAACCACTGCACCACCCTGTTAACTACTGCACCACCCTGTTAACCACTGCACCACCCTGTTAACTACTGCACCACCATGTTAACCACTGCACCACCCTGTTAACCACTGCACCACTCTGTTAACCACTGCACCACCCTGTTAACCACTGCACCACCCTGTTAACCACTGCACCACCCTGTTAACTACTGCACCACCCTGTTAACCACTGCACCACCCTGTTAACTACTGCACCACCATGTTAACCACTGCACCACCCTGTTAACCACTGCACCACCCTGTTAACCACTGCACCACCCTGTTAACCACTGCACCACTCTGTTAACCACTGCACCACCCTGTTAACCCACTGCACCACCCTGTTAACTACTGCACCACCCTGTTAACCACTGCACCACCATGTTAACTACTGCACCACCCTGTTAACCACTGCACCACCCTGTTAACCACTGCACCACCCTGTTACCACTGCACCACCCCTGTTAACCACTGCACCACCCTGTTAACTACTGCACCACCCTGTTAACCACTGCACCACCCCTGTTAACTACTGCACCACCCTGTTAACCACTGCACCACCCTGTTAACTACTGCACCACCCTGTTAACCACTGCACCACCCTGTTAACTACTGCACCACCCTGTTAACTACTGCACCACCCTGTTAACTACTGCACCACCCTGTTAACTACTTGCACCACCCTGTTAACCACTGCACCACCCTGTTAACTACTGCACCACCCTGTTAACCACTGCACCACCCTGTTAACTACTGCACCACCCTGTTAACCACTGACTAGATGTTTTTTTATGTGACCTATTAAAGACTTTAAATTGATTCAGTGTTTTGCTTTTTTCAGTGAATGAACCACAAACTAGTTTCATAGTTAAACTTAGTGACTAACGCAGCATCACTGACTGATCACTAACATCAGATAATAAATAATTTTATTTATCAATATTTTTATTGATCATGCTTTGGTGCCAACACTGGCAACATCCAGGAAAGAGTGTGTGTGTGTGTGTGTGTGTGTGTGTGTGTGTGTGTGTGTGTGTGTGTGTGTGTGTGTGTGGTGTGTGTTCTTATACATGTTTACAGTCACACCATGGGGACCAAAATTCAGGTCCCCATGACGGTTAAATATGAATAAAGTATGTATATATATATATATATATATATATATATGTGTGTGTGTGTGTGTGTGTTTTTAATTTTTTTATTCAGAATTTTTTATTAATTTTAGTTTTTTAATTATTTTTTATTCATTCATTTTCTCTCTCCTCCCCCTCCTCTTCCTCCTCTTCCTCCTCTTCCTCCTCTTCCTCTTCTTCCTCCCCCTCCTCTTCCTCTTCCTCCTCCTCTTCCTCCTCCTCTTCCTCCTCCTCTTCCTCCTCCTCTTCCTCTTCCTCCTCCTCTTCCTCCTCTTCCTCCTCCTCTTCCTCTTCCTCCTCCTCTTCTTCCTCCCCCTCCTCTTCCTCTTCCTCTTCCTCCTCTTCCTCCTCCCCCTCCTCTTCCTCCTCCTCTTCCTCCTCCTCTTCCTCTTCCTCCTCCTCTTCCTCCTCCTCTTCCTCTTCCTCCTCTTCCTCCTCCTCTTCCTCTTCCTTCTCTTCCTCCCCCTCCTCTTCCTCCTCCTCTTCCTCCTCCTCTTCCTCTTCCTCCTCTTCCTCCTCCTCTTCCTCTTCCTCCTCCTCTTCCTCTTCCTCCTCTTCTTCCTCCCCCTCCTCTTCCTCCTCCTCTTCCTCCTCGTCTTCCTCTTCCTCCTCCTCTTCCTCCTCCTCTTCCTCTTCCTCCTCTTCCTCTTCCTCTTCCTCCTCCTCTTCCTCTTCCTCCTCTTCCTCCCCCTCCTCTTCCTCCTCCTCCTCTTCCTCCTCCTCCTCTTCCTCAGGACAAACTGTGTCTTCCTCACCACATCCTGGAGGAGAAAGGTTTGGTGAAGTTGAGCGTCACCGTTCAGGCTCTGGTGGACGAGGCTTCCTGTACGTGAGCCACGCCCCCTCACAGACGGACGGATGGACAGCGGCTTCCTCCTTCAAGCTCCGCCTCCTCCTGCATGCTCCGCCTCCACAGCAGGAAGTTCCTTATTTTGTGACGGATGCGTAACACTGTAAATGCAGCTAAAGGCGGCAGAAGTGAGTTTGATCTGAAATGGTTGGGGGCGGGGTCAGGGGGAGGAGGTGGGACAGAGGGAAACCCCGCCCCCTGAGTAGCAGCACATGACAGATGTGCAACAGGAAGGCTCTGCCGCCGCTTCTGCAGGAAAAGTTAGCGATAAAACGCCTTCTGTAACATAATTTATTAACCCTATGACGGGAAAGTTTGGAAATTTTTAAGGAAAAGTCGAATCATGAGGGAAGATTTAAGTTTGAACTGTACATTTTCTAAAGCCATACCACTGAAAATTAAACACAATCATATAAACACTTTTTCTTTTGCTATAGTTGTAGTGACATCCAATCAGATTCTTCAGTAACACTTTACAGATCGTTAATAAACAGGTAATTTATGGTAATAGTGCCTTTAGAACTGCTTATTACAAGTTATTACTCTACACTTTCCAGGTAATAGTGAGGTTTTCATTTCAAATATAATAAAATAGTCATTATTTTAAATTAATCTGCCGTTTTCACTCCCAGAGAAGTGATCATGTGACCATATACGTCACTTCCTGTCAAAGTGTTTCCTTTGTTCTTTTGTGATAAATTAGAAAAACACCTGATGAAAGCGTGAAAACTTTTGATCCATGTTTGAGTTGTTTTTTTGTTGTTTTTATGACCGGTTTTTATAGATATTTATATTTTCAGAATTTCCAAAGGTAATGGAACCACATTTATGAAGTTAAAGTGTTAAACTTTAACACTTAAACTTTTTATTGTCATTTTTAACAGTACGTGAAAAAGTGTTAAAGTGAATGAACAGTTATTTAATAGAAAGTACATGGTGTCAGAGGTGGAAAAAGAGTTAATTAATGAGTGTGTTAATAAACCCATTAATTAACCTTATGACATTTTTACTGTTGATTTTCTTACATTTTCTGAAAATTAGTTCATTTCCAGGAAAATCCACATCAGAGCAGAAATAAAAAACATCACTTATTTCAACTCAATCTGTGTATCATTGTTTTTCAAAATAAAACCAAAAATAAGACAATGAAAAAAACAACAAATCGTTTCTTCACTATTTGTTTCCAAAACCAAAATGAAAAAACAGACAATAATGCATTTTTTCATGTTTTCCTTTTTGTGTTTAAATGAATAATAGAAATAAATGATAACGTGTCGAGTTTTATCTCATTTTGACCTGAAGTCAAATATAGTAAAAATGAATGTTAACGACCATAGAAACACGTTCATTATGGTCTGGTACCGTGGTCTTATTTTACACTAACGTAGGTTTACATCCGTGTCACTGAGGGTCAAAGGTCACTTCTGTTTGTTTATATATAAGACACATTAAGTGACGTCAAAATAATGAGATAAAAAGTCAAAATAATGAAATAAAAAGTCACAGAAACTGACAGAATAGAATTTAAACAATAAATGTCTTCATTCAGTGACAGATGAAAGGAAAAACAACAATTAAAAATAAAGGAACAAAAAAGAAAAAGGAGGGAGGAGAAAAACCACATCGTTATCTGGTTTTGGAAACAAATAATAAAGAAACGACTTTTTTTTCATTGTTTTATTTTGAAAAAACTCTTGAATTCAACTGAATGACTTAGTTATTACCTGGTATAAGCAGTTATAAAGATATTATTACTATAACTTAAACATGAATTCACCAGCGTTAATGATCTGTGCTTTAAAATGTTACTGTTCTTTCTATTTGACGCTAAATATTTCACCTTTTCTTGGAACCTGTTGACGTACTGTAGAAAAGCAGCTGCAGGGACTGGGATTCACAGCTGATTTATCAGTCACATGACGTGTGTTTTTTTTAGGATGAACTCTGCACATGGACGTCAGGTGTCAAACTGCTGTTAATTCACTTCCACCTTCAGCTCAATATGATCTGAAAAATGAACCAAACCAGTTAAATAATGAGTGAAAAGAGTCACATTTTATTTCACTAACGTTTATATCAACAACGTTTCCTTAAAAATGTCAACAACTTCAAATGTCTGAAAAAAAACAAATGTCATTTTAATCATTTTGGTCACAATTACAACGTATGTTAGAGTTGTAAATGTTTAAGTAAAGGCAGAATATTGGTTCAAAATCATTACACATTTAAACATGTCAGGTTATTATTATTATCAAATTATTCACATTTTTCTGTTGAAGAAAGATTCATATAAATATTTTCATGTAATTTTCCTTTTGTTATCAGTAAAACAAAGATAAAATCATTGTTTTTTTTACTGGTCGTAACCTGGGACATGAATCCATTTGATTCATTTGAGTTCATTGTTGTGGACGATCGAAAAAATAAAAAGTCCACTTTCCTTTTTTTTTCCTCCTTTTGTAGTTTTTGGATCTTCCACAGCCACAAGTTTATTTGATAAAAATCTAACGTGTAAGTAATAGTAATACTCCAGTAAAGTACAAATACCCAATAATATCTGCTTAAGTACAGTAACAAAGTACTTTGTACTTTATATTTGCATTCCATCATAAACTATTAAAGGGAGACGTTAATGATCCACCTTTGATTAACCTTTGACCTCCTGAGACGTTCCACAGTCAAAAAAAAAAGAATAAAATAAAAAACAAAATGATCAAAGTGATCAATGAAAAGCAATGAAAATGAAAAATAAACCAACGTAACAGAGCGTCCCAGCAGCAGATCGAAAGTGTTACCGTGGGCGTCCACTTCAATGGAACCTTTGGCCCCGCCCCCAAATTTTAATTTCAAATCTTTAAAAAAAGTTCAAGATTTTACACGAAATCAAACAGAAAATGTTTTATTTATAAATATTTACTGCACTATAGGTGGCACCATCAATGAATGGGTTATTTTTGAGAGTTTTTCATATATAGGGTTCATTAAGTGAAAAGTCAAAATGATCAGATAAAAAGTCATATATATATATATATATATATATATATATATATATATATATATATATATATATATATATATTATATATATATTATATATATATAAATACAGGCTCACTGTGTAGAAAATGAAAGTCTTTTAAGTGTACTCCAGTGAATCCATATAAATTATTTAAATAAAATCATATTTTACTGGTCGGAGTCGTTCCAGATCGTATTGATCTGTCTGTAGAATCTGAATTGAAATCATTTTGACATCGTTAATATCTTTAGTGTATTTTTTGGATTTCACTAATTCATCCCCAGGGCCAGACCGGACCCTGGGGCGGGTGGGATTTGGCCCCTGGGCCGCATGTTTGACACCTGTGCTTTTATCTAGTGTTAAACGGACTCTAAATATTTAAACATGAACATATTTATGCTCAGACGTGTTTGGACGTTTGTAAACATTCAAGACAAATATTCCCCAGATATTTTTCTCTAATATATTTTGGCTAAATGTGTTTTTTCTAATGTGGGTGGAGTCCTTTGTTTGTTTATTTGTTTGTTTGTCCCTGAACCAGAACAAATGGACGTTAACGGTGACACTAAAGCGTTTTCACAGACACTTTGTTCTGTTTTTTCTTTTTTCCCCTAATCCACGTTCTTCCCAACGGCAGCGTTCGTCACAAACACACGCAGTTGAATAATGTGCCAAAAAAAAAAAGTGTAAATATGACGGGAAAACGTTTTTTAAAAAATAAATACGTTTGTTACATAAAAAATGACTTTTAATAAACGTCTGTAACTATAAACATGGTTTCCATCTACAAACATCCTGACATCAAAATAAGAAGAAAAAAACCTCAAAACATACGTCATTCTGTCGCCATGATGGCAGCAACGCCACGCCTTCGTGGCTCAGCGTCACATGACTTCACCTGAAAAGTTCAATATTTTCAACTCCAGCGTTTACGTGTTTGCAGCAAAACATGCAGCTGTAACGTGCGTCTGCGTTGACATGAATGTCAACATTTGCGTTGGGTGTCGACGTAGCGTGAGGAGGAAGATACTTCTGAAAATGTCGTAAAATTAGGATTTAATTAAACCATAATTAAACCATAATTAAACCAAAATTAATCCATAAATAAACCATAAATATGTGCAGCGTGCACTGGGACGGTTTGGAGCCGAGTGTGAAGCGAGTGGGATGAGGATCAGCACCTCCAAATCTGAGACCATGGTTCTCGACCGGAAAAGGGTGGCTTGCCCCCTCCGGGTTGGTGGGGGAGTCCTTGTCCCAAGTGGAGGAGTTTAAGTATCTTGGGGTCTTGTTCACGAGTGAGGGAAGGATGGAACGGGAGATCGACAGGCGGATCGGTACGGCGTCTGCAGTGATGCGGACGTTGTATCGGTCCGTCGTGGTGAAGAAGGAGCTGAGCCAAGAGGCGAAGCTCTCGATTTACCGGTCGATCTACGTTCCTACCCTCACCTATGGTCATGAGCTTTGGGTCATGACCGAAAGGACAAGATCCCGGATACAAGCGGCCGAAATGAGTTTTCCTCCGTAGAGTGGCTGGGCGCACCCTTAGGGATAGGGTGAGGAGCTCAGTCACCAGGGAGGAGCTGGGAGTAAAAGCCGCTCCTCCTCCACATCCAGAGGGGTCAGCTGAGGTGGCTCGGGCATCTGTTTCGGATGCCTCCTGGACCGCCTCCCTAGAGAGGTGTTCCGGGCATGTCCCATCGGAAGGCGGCCGCGGGGAAGACCCAGGACACGCTGGAGAGACTATGTCTCTCGGCTGGCCTGGGAACGCCTCGGGGTCCCCCCCTGAAGAGCTGGAGGAGGTGTCTGGGGGAGAGGGAAGTCTGGGCCTCCCTGCTTAGGCTGCTACCCCCCGCGACCCGGCCCCGGATGAAGCAGTTGTTATAATGAATGAATGATAAACCATAAATAAACCATAAATAAACCATAAATATGTCCATCATTAAAGCAGTGGT
>CM035803.1:3333637-3393830 GCA_020466265.1 Siphamia tubifer
TTCTGGTCCTGGTCAGGGTTCTGCGGGTTAGGGTTAGGGTGAGGGTTGGGGTGAGGGTAAGGGTTAGAGTGAGGGGGTGAGTGAGTAGTGGTGTTGGATGAGCGAGAGGGAGCGAGGCTGGCCAATGTGCTGGATTTCTTTCACCTGCGCAACATTAGCCAAAATTAGGAATATTCTGTCTAAAACGACTGCAGAAAAATTAATTCATGCATTTGTTACATCACCATTAGATTATTGTAACTCCTTACTTGTAGCATGTCCTAAATATTCCCTAAAAAGCTTCAACTGGTTCAAAATGCAGCAGCAAGATTATTAACAGGATCAAATAGAAGAGAACACATCACCCCTGTGCTCCAAACCCTGACCCCTGACCCCTAACCCTATCACCCCTGTGCTCCAAACCCTGACCCCTGACCCCTAACCCTATCACCCCTGTGCTCCAAACCCTGACCCCTGACCCTATCACCCCTGTGCTCCAAACCCTGACCCCTGACCCCTAACCCTATCACCCCTGTGCTCCAAACCCTTCACTGGCTACCAGTTGAGTCTAGAATTGAATTTAAAATCCTCCTCCTTACATATAAAACCATTAATGGTATGGGTTAGGGTTAGGGGTCAGAGGTCAGGGGTTAATGGTATGGGCCCCTCTTATCTTAAAGATGATCTGGTTCCGTACCAACCCAATAGAACCCTTCGTTCTCAGAATGCAGGTTTACTGAAAGTTCCTAGGGTTTGTAAAAGTACAGTAGGAGCTAGAGCCTTTAGTTACCATGGTTACTGTCTTATGGAACCAGCTTCCCTTTAATATTAAAGACGCAGAAACAGTCTCTACATTTAAAATTAGGTTGAAAACATTCCTGTTTGAGAAAGACTATGGTCAGGTTAGTTAAAAATGATGTGACTCATATATCATGTATACATGATGTATGAGTCACAGTTCAGTCTAGGCTGCCCTAGGAGTTAGAATGCTGGGGGAAGTACAGACACTGAGTTCTTTCTTCTCTTTCTCTCCCTCACACCTGTTTCTGTCATTTTTATAACATATCTTTCATACCAAGTCTGTTCATGACTAGTCACCTGGTGTCCCCTTTCCCCCCTCCCCCCCTGGGGGGAGTGGTGGTTTTCCTGACAGTGTCTGCACGGGAGCCATGGACGACAGGATCTGGAGTGTCTCGCCTGTACCGACCTGTGACCCCAGACCCCCGCCCCTGCCTGTCTGGACCAGCCCCCCCTCCTTCATTTATAAATGGACGTTCATCTATAGTCTGTCCGTCCATGGGAGTGGATCTGTCTCTGTCTATTTCTTCTTTTTCAGGGGGAGGGTCTAAGGACAGGGGGAGGGTCTAAGGACAGGGGATGCCTGGGACTTTTCATGTATTTCTGTAGTTGATTGTGTTTTTGTAAAGCCCTTTGAGACGACTTTGTTGTGATTTAGGGCTTTATAAATAAAATTGAATTGAATTGAATTTGATTTTTCTAAGGAATCGTTTGGAGTAGTTTCTTTTCCTGAGATGGTGAAAAAGTAGGCTGATGGATTGGTGTAAATCTGCGTCAGTGGATAAGATGCAGTGATATCGGATTATTTGTGATTTGATTATGCCTTTGAATGTATGTTTTGGATGATAACTGGTTTGATGGAGGAGTGCGTGTGTGTCTGTTGGTTTGAAGAAAACCTTCGTGTGCATTATTTTATTGTGGTTATGTGTCTGATGGAAGTATACTGTGGTGTCTAGGAAGTTAACCTGATGTGTGTCTATTGTGTGTGTGACCTGAATGGATTTGTGGTGATTATTAAGTATGTCAATGAACTGTTGGAATTGGGATATGGGGTGGGGCCAAATACCGAAGATGTCGTCTAATAACCGGAGTGTTGGTTGTAGCGGGCATTTGGCCAGTGCTTCTCGCTCCCACTCGCTCATGTAGATGTTGGCGTATGAAGGTGCGAATCTCTGGCCCATGGCTGTTCCGCTGATCTGGAGATAGTGTTGGTTGTTGAATAAGAAATCATTGTTATTTAGACAGAGGGAATGGAGTTCTAATATTTCTGAATCTGGTCTGTTGGGGTCCGGGTATTTATCAAAAATGGTTCTGAATGCTTTGAGACCGAGTTGTGTATTGATATTGGTGTATAAGCTAGTGATATCTATTGTGAATAAAAGGGCTTGTGGCGGAACAGCCATGGGCCTGATGACGTCTAGGAAGTGGGAGGTGTCTTTGATGAAGCTCGGGTGTCTCCTGGAGAGGGGACCAAGGAAATGGTCTATGTATTGGGTGAGATTATAGGTGGCGCTACCGCAGTCTGAAATGATGGGCCGGCCAGGGGGGATCTCCAGGGGGACTGTCCACGTGTTAGGGTTAGGGTTAGGTGGGGGGGTGTCACCTTCTCCATGCTGCTATAGATGGGTCACTTTGAGGACGACTTAAGTCTTTCAAATTTGTGTAAATAGACTATTGATTGTTTAGTTTTGATGTTCAATCCCTTTTATCTGTAGGGGAGGGAAGCCATTTTGTTTTCACCGTTTCCTCCAGTTTTTTTTGGTTAAGAAGTTTAGCGATTGTAATTGTTTTGTTTATTAGATGAGATGATTTTCTGTTGAAGAACCTTTTAGTTTGTTGTTTTGGCCTCACCCTCCCTGACACTTTTTGTTCATATAATAAATATTGAAAGTATTTGGATTGAATTTTAATGTATGACCCTTTTATTTTTGGAAGCTGAAAGAAGGTGGGGAGTCACTTTATGTTGTGCTCTGGTTCCTCTAGTCTGGGGCGTAACATAACATTTCCAATGTTTTTATTAATTATACTCCATGGACCATTACTATCACTCTGGCTATTCTATATTTAATTATATATTATAATAGTCTTTCTTACAGTTTGATTATATTTCATTTATTCTTATATCTTTTATTTCAGTTCATTGTCATTGGTTCTAGAACTTATCAAATTTCTATATAACATGTTTTTTTCTTTTTACACTCATTCTAAATACCTTTACTAATCCAAGGCTTAGTTTGATTATTAAACAACTATAAATGTGTCCATAGTCTACGTCCATCAGTTCACCTTTGAAAGTTTAGATTTTTTCCTGTGAACGTCATCTTTTCTTTTGTCCGTTGTTTTCCTCTGGATCAAAGATGATCATCAATAAATGATCATCAATAGATCAATAAATGTCTGTTACATTTATGGAACATTTAATAACTGACACATAGATGCAGCACAGACGCTGTTCAAACTCACAGTAGTTTGTATCTGAGGCAACACTTACGCCACAATTCATCCAAATGTAACAATAACAGTAATTCATTCATTACTGTTGTTAATGGAAATAATGGCTGCATTAGTAACACTGGTGTTCAGCACCGTCTGACACTGCTAACCCTAACACTCCTCCTCCTCTACCTCCTCCTCTTCCCCTACCTCCACCACCTCCTCCTCCTCTTCCTCCTCCTCTACCTCCTCCTCTTCCCCTACCTCTTCCTCCTCCTCTTCCTCCTCCTCCTCTACCTCTACCTCCTCCTCCTCCTCTTCCTCCTCTACCTCCTCCTCCTCTTCCTCCTCTACCTCCTCCTCTTCCCCTACCTCTTCCTCCTCCTCTTCCTCCTCCTCCTCTACCTCTACCTCCTCCTCCTCCTCTTCCTCCTCTACCTCCTCCTCCTCTTCCTCTACCTCCTCCTCTTCCTCTACCTCCTCCTCTACCTCCTCCTCCTCTACCTCCTCCTCCTCTACCTCCTCTTCCCCTACCTCCACCACCTCCTCCTCCTCTTCCTCCTCCTCTTCCCCTACCTCCACCACCTCCTCCTCCTCTTCCTCCTCCTCCTCTACCTCCTCCTCTACCTCCTCCTCCTCTTCCCCTACCTCTTCCTCCTCCTCCTCTACCTCTACCTCCTCCTCTTCCTCTACCTCCTCCTCTACCTCCTCCTCTACCTCCTCCTCTTCCCCTACCTCCACCACCTCCTCCTCCTCTTCCTCCTCCTCTACCTCCTCCTCCTCTACCTCCTCCTCTTCCCCTACCTCCACCACCTCCTCCTCCTCTTCCTCCTCCTCTACCTCCTCCTCTTCCCCTACCTCCACCACCTCCTCCTCCTCTTCCTCCTCCTCCTCCTCTACCTCCTCCTCTTCCTCCTCTACCTCCTCCTCTTCCCCTACCTCCACCACCTCCTCCTCCTCCTCTACCTCCTCCTCTTCCTCCTCTACCTCCTCCTCTTCCCCTACCTCTTCCTCCTCCTCTTCCTCCTCCTCCTCTACCTCTACCTCCTCCTCCTCCTCTTCCTCTACCTCCTCCTCCTCCTCTTCCTCCTCCTCCTCTTCCTCCTCTACCTCCTCCTCTTCCTCTACCTCCTCCTCCTCCTCCTCTTCCTCCTCCTCTACCTCTACCTCCTCCTCTTCCTCCTCCTCCTCATTTTTCTTCTTAAAATAATCAGATAACATCTTCATACTGAATATACTTTATTTTTTGAGTGTGCTTCATGAACATGTGCAGACCATAACAGGTGATGAGACAGACAGACAGACCGACAGACAGACAGACAGTAACATTGTAATACCAACCACCCCATTAATGCACTGACAGACAGAACTCGTCCTACTGCTCCAGACTGTGACCTCATTACTTGAGGTCAGTCTGGAGCCCTCCTCTTTCAGAATAAAGCGTCATTCCTCTTTCAGAATAAAGCGTCATTCCTCTTTCAGAATAAAGCGTCATTCCTCTTTCAGAATAAAGCGTCATTCCTCTTTCAGAATAAAGCGTCATTCCTCTTTCAGAATAAAGCGTCATTCCTCTTTCAGAATAAAGCGTCAGTCCTCTTTCAGAATAAAGCGTCATTCCTCTTTCAGAATAAAGCGTCATTCCTCTTTCAGAATAAAGCGTCATTCCTCTTTCAGAATAAAGCGTCATTCCTCTTTCAGAATAAAGCGTCAGTCCTCTTTCAGAATAAAGCGTCATTCCTCTTTCAGAATAAAGCGTCATTCCTCTTTCAGAATAAAGCGTCATTCCTCTTTCAGAATAAAGCGTCATTCCTCTTTCAGAATAAAGCGTCATTCCTCTTTCAGAATAAAGCGTAATTCCTCTTTCAGAATAAAGCGTCAGTCCTCTTTCAGAATAAAGCGTCATTCCTCTTTCAGAATAAAGCGTCAGTCCTCTTTCAGAATAAAGCGTCATTCCTCTTTCAGAATAAAGCGTCATTCCTCTTTCAGAATAAAGCGTCAGTCCTCTTTCAGAATAAAGCGTCAGTCCTCTTTCAGAATAAAGCGTCATTCCTCTTTCAGAATAAAGCGTCAGTCCTCTTTCAGAATAAAGCGTCATTCCTCTTTCAGAATAAAGCGTCAGTCCTCTTTCAGAATAAAGCGTCATTCCTCTTTCAGAATAAAGCGTCAGTCCTCTTTCAGAATAAAGCGTCATTCCTCTTTCAGAATAAAGCGTCAGTCCTCTTTCAGAATAAAGCGTCATTCCTCTTTCAGAATAAAGTGTCATTCCTCTTTCAGAATAAAGCGTCATTCCTCTTTCAGAATAAAGCGTCAGTCCTCTTTCAGAATAAAGCGTCATTCCTTTTCCAGTTGAAAATAATAATTCACTATTAAAGTGAATTCAACCATAAACTGTATCTATCGACGACTGAAAAACAAATGAGTCTGAGTTTGTAAAAAAACCTCCTGAAGGGAAACGAATGGACTGAAATAAAAGAATAAAACAAAACCACATGAATATTTGAAGAGTTTATTTTGAAAAGACAGATGTGAAACCGAATGAACACTGACGCACGATCAGACCAAAAGAATTAACGGAAAAAACTGTAAAAAATTAAATGTGATGAAGTGAAGAAAAACTGATGAAGTTTAAATGTGAACTGAAACAATAATATTATTATTATTATTATTATTAATAATAAGACTGAAAACATATTTTAGAACCTTAGGGGGTCAGTTCTAGTCTGGGTTGTATCCTGGTTCTGGTCCAGTGGTGGTGCTCAGTTCTGGTTCTGGTTCTGGTCCAGTGGTGGTGCTCAGTTCTGGTTCTGGTTCTGGTCCAGTGGTGGTGCTCAGTTCTGGTTCTGGTCCAGTGGTGGTGCTCAGTTCTGGTTCTGGTTCTGGTCCAGCGGTGGTGCTCAGTTCTGGTTCTGGTTCTGGTCCAGTGGTGGTGCTCACGCGTTCAGGAACTTGGCATGGTGTTTGATGTGGTCGTTGATAAAGGAGTAGATGAAGAAGTAGCTGTGGTCGTAGCCCTGGTGGAAGAGAGAGAGGTCAGAGGTCAGGCAGAGGTGAGGGGGCGGGGTCTGGGGCCAGGGGGCGGGGCCTCACCGGCTGCAGCCTGAACACCACGGGGATCTTCTTCTCGGAGCAGACGGCGATCAGGTTGTCTGGCAGCAGCTGACTGGCCGACAGGAACTGGTCGTCCCGCCCCTGGTCGATCAGGATGTCCAGCTGAGGTCCCGAGTACGAAGCCGCCAGGACCGTGGCGTCATACGCCTGAAGGGACAATAGGCACACATCTGACCTTTGACCTTCACATCACACTGTTTCAGAAAATTGCTTGGTGTTAGCGGTGAGTCGTCAGGGGGTGTTTTTTTTAAACCTTCTAACTCGATACATGCAACAAAATACTGTGTCCAATCTGCCGAACTCAATTATTATTTCCACCCAGAACCATATATTCTCTGGTGTGTTCCCAACCGGAAAGTCAGGGACAGGGAGCATGTTCTCATCACCATAACTATTGAACAGCTGCTCATTTTCTTCTGAAGTAAAGTTTGTTAAAGTGGTTAAAGTTTATAGAATAACATTATATTACAGAGGGACTACGGCCATGGAACCCGAGAAACGGACCGGGTCTTTTCCACGGTTAAAGCATATTGGACAGATGGTCGTCATGTTCTACACATGTGGGCGAAGAATCCAAGTGGAAAGTTCTACCTACGAGCGACCGTTGCTTCTAAAGACAGAAGGTCAGAACAACTATTATTAAGCTATTAAATTATTAACACTGTCCTAAATATAATTAACACTTCATTAATTACTGGATATGTGCCGCAGTCATTTAAATATGCTGTTATTAAACCAATTCTGAAAAAACCTACCTGACATTCTAGACAATTCTAGGTCTATATCTAATTTGTCCTTCCTGTCAAAGGTTTTAGAACGAGTAATAGTTAAACAGCTGTGCCAATTCCTGCAGGATAATAGTTTATTTGAACAGTTTCAGTCTGGCTTTCGTGCCCATCATAGCACTGAAACAGCGTTAGTTAAAGTTACTAATGACTTATTATTAGCCGCTGACATGGGATTAATATGGGTCCTGGTGTTATTAGACCTTAGTGCAGCCTTTGACACCATTGACCACAGTATCTTAGTGCACAGATTAGAATGTGATATAGGTATTAGAGGAGCAGCCCTCTGCTGCTTTAAATCATATTTATCTGATCCATACCAATTTGTTCACGTCAATCAACAATCATCGCAGTCCTCCAGAGTTAATTATGGTGTGCCCCAAGGGTCAGTCCTTGGGCCTATTTTGTTTACACTATATATGCTCCCTTTAGGTAACATCATTAGAAATCATGGCATTATTTTTCATTGTTATGCAGATGACACACAGCTATATTTATCGATTAAACCTGATCAGACCAGACAAATAGATAAACTAAGTACATGTGTCCAAGACATAAAGACTTGGATGAGTGATAATTATCTTTTATTGAACCCTGAAAAAACTGAAGTCGTTATAATTGGTCCTAAAAATGCCACAGACTCCCTACCTGACCACATAGTTACTGTAGACAACTTAAGTGGAACACCCAGTGACACAGTTAAACATTTAGGAGTTTTATTTGATCCACATCTTTCATTCAAAGGGTCAGAGGTCAGGGCACATTAACCAAACATGCAGAACAGCCTTCTTTCACCTGCGCAACATTAGCCAAAATTAGGAATATTCTGTCTAAAACGACTGCAGAAAAATTAATTCATGCATTTGTTACATCACCATTAGATTATTGTAACTCCTTACTTGTAGCGTGTCCTAAATATTCCCTAAAAAGCTTCAACTGGTTCAAAATGCAGCAGCAAGATTATTAACAGGATCAAATAGAAGAGAACACATCACCCCTGTGCTCCAAACCCTGACCCCTGACCCCTAACCCTATCACCCCTGTGCTCCAAACCCTGACCCCTGACCCCTAACCCTATCACCCCTGTGCTCCAAACCCCGACCCCTGACCCCTAACCCTATCACCCCTGTGTTCCAAACTCTGACCCCTGATCCTTAACCCTATCACCCCTGTGCTCCAAACCCTGACCCTTGACCCCTAACCCTATCACCCCTGTGCTCCAAACCCTTCACTGGCTACCAGTTGAGTTTAGAATTAAATTTAAAATCCTCCTCCTTACATATAAAACCATTAATGGTATGGGTTAGGGGTCAGAGGTCAGGGGTTAATGGTATGGGCCCCTCTTATCTTAAAGATGATCTGGTTCCGTACCAGCCCAATAGAACCCTTCGTTCTCAGAATGCAGGTTTATTGAAAGTTCCTAGTGTTTGTAAAAGTACAGTAGGAGCTAGAGCCTTTAGTTACCATGGTTACTGTCTTATGGAATCATCTTCCCTTTAATATTAAAGATGCCGACACAGTCTCTACATTTAAAATTAGGCTTAATACATTCCTGTTTGAGAAAGACTATGGTCAGGTTAGTTAAAAATGATGTGACTCATATATCATGTATACATGATGTATGAGTCACAGTTCAGTCTAGGCTGCCCTAGGAGTTAGAATGCTGGGGGAAGTACAGACACTGAGTTCTTTCTTCTCTTTCTCTCTCTCACACCTGTTTCTGTCATTTTTATAACATATCTTTCATACCAAGTCTGTTCATGACTAGTCACCTGGTGACCCCTCCCCCCCCCCTCCCCCCCTGGGGGGAGTGGTGACTCTCCTGACAGTGTCTGCGTGGGAGCCATGGACGACAGGATCTGCAGTGTCTCGCCTGTGCCGACCTGTGACCCCGGACCACCGCCCCTGCCTGTCTGGACCAGCCCCCCCTCCTTCATTTATAAATGGACGTTCATCTATAGTCTGTCTGTCCATGGGAGTGGATCTGTCCTTCAATGTGGTTCTCCTCAAGATTTCTTCTTTTTCCCACTGGGTTTGGAAGTTTTTTCTTGCCGAGAAGGAGGGTCTAAGAACAGGGGGAGGGTCTAAGGACAGGGGGAGGGTCTAAGGACAGGAGGAGGGTCTAAGGACAGGGGGAGGGTCTAAGGACAGAAGGAGGGTCTAAGGACAGGGGGAGGGTCTAAGGACAGGGGGAGGGTCTAAGGACAGGGGGAGGGTCTAAGGACAGAAGGAGGGTCTAAGGACAGGGGGAGGGTCTAAGGACAGAAGGAGGGTCTAAGGACAGGGGGAGGAGCTAAGGACAGAAGGAGGGTCTAAGGACAGAGGGGAGGGTCTAAGGACAGAAGGAGGGTCTAAGGACAGGGGGAGGGTCTAAGGACAGAAGGAGGGTCTAAGGACAGGGGGAGGAGCTAAGGACAGAAGGAGGGTCTAAGGACAGGGGATGCTTGGGACTGTTCATATCTCTGTAGTTTATTGTGTTTTTGTAAAACCCTGCGAGACGACTTTGTTGTGATTTAGGGCTTTATAAATAAAATTGAATTGAATTGAACTCAGGCTTGTTTTTGTGCAAAACTAAATCCTTCTGTTATAAGTATTTTTGTTAGAACTCTGTAAATATTCATCAGATTTTTAAACGGGTTACACCATTAGAGTCCTTCTAGTGTTGGCTTTAATTCCAGTCCATGTTCTTCCATTTATTATGAAATAACATCTGATACTAGAGAGGACGCCATTGTACACATTTTTTTATATTTCTATTTACATACTCGGCATTATAACTGTGTTTGAAAAAAAATGGTTGATATGACCTTGTAGCCTAAAGTCTCACTTTTCCAATGATATATAACATATGAATATTAAACAAGATTTCACAGTGGGGGGCCGGGGTAAAAAGGCTCAACCCCGGTCTGGGGGCGTTGGTTAGGAAGAGGTTAAGACGCCTCATAGTGTGAGTAAGGTCAATATAAGAATATTATGGTTGTCTTCATTTATGGTTTTATATAAACATTAAAATATTCTGTAATGTTGGTGAAGGTGTCGTCCATGGTGGTCAGTATCCTACGGTATGGAGGGAGAGAGAGAGGAAATAAACAAACAAACTTCTTTTCCACCTTCATGGTTACATTAGCTTCACATTCACCCATTCACACACTCACTCTAAGGTTTTTTTTGTCTGTCCTACTGGGGGCCTAAGTCAGGGGTCATGTGGACAGAGCTGGGACGAAAACCGGCAACCTCTTGGTCATTGGGCGACCCACTCTACCAACTGAGCCACAGTTGCAGGTCATGTAAGATAGATTTAAGAAATTACAAATACAGACACGTGAGAGAGAGAGAGAGAGGACTCAGTGTCTGTACTTCCCCCATCCTTCTATCTCAGGGGTCTGCAACCCTGGTCCTAGAGAGCCGCTATCCTGCATGTTTTAGATGTTTCCCTCTTCCAACACACCTGATTCAGATGATCAGCCTATCATCAAGCTGTGTGGAAGACTGATAATGTCTGTCAGGTGTGCTGGAAGAGGGAAACATCTAAAACATGCAGGATAGCGGCTCTCTAGGACCAGGGTTGCAGACCCCTGTTCTATCTCCTGGTGCAGCTTAGACTGAACTCGTCACTGGTTTTGAAGTTTTTCTGCTGAAAAGGAGGGTCTAAGGACAGAAGGAGGGTCTTTTCATGTATCTTCTGTGAGACGACTTTGTTGTGATTTGAGACTTTATAAGTAAAATTGAATATAATTGAAAAAACATATACAGGGCCACGAGGACTGGATTTGAAAACCACTGCATAGAGGAATGATGTGAATAGAAAATTAAAGTGGTCATTCATCACTCACTTCTCATCAGTGGTGTGTGGGCTGACCCACAGTGACAGGTCATTGAAAAATATCTGTAATGATATTGCGGTCGCTCATTTGTCGTTTGAGATCAAATAATCTGTAAATAAACTTTATTCAGTGAATGTTGGTGAAGGTGTCGTCCATGGTGGTCAGTATCCTACGGTATGGAGGGAGAGAGAGAGGAAATAAACAAACATCCAAACATAAACACTAAGGTTTGGACACATTGGCTGAGATTTTTAAAGATGATGAACGGCTCCCAGTGTTTTTGTTTCCATGGAAACCAGGTTCAAATGTGTCTTTGGGTGTTACAGGTTTAGATGCTGCGTTAGCGTTGATAACTTTTAAATGATGAAGCAGAACAAACATATTTATAAACATATTAACTTACAAACAATGACATGGAATTTAAACATAGAAATAAATGCAGGTATGTGAGTAAGGTCAAAGGTCATGTGATGTTCAGGTATGTGAGTAAGGTCAAAGGTTATGTGCTATTCATGTATGTGAATAAGGTCAAAGGTCATGTGATGTTCAGGTATGTGAGTAAGGTCAAAGGTCATGTGATGTTCAGGTATGTGAGTAAGGTCAAAGGTCATGTGATGTTCAGGTATGTGAGTAAGGTCAAAGGTTATGTGATGTTCAGGTATGTGAATAAGGTCAAAGGTCATGTGATGTTCAGGTATGTGAGTAAGGTCAAAGGTCATGTGATGTTCAGGTATGTGAATAAGGTCAAAGGTTATGTGATGTTCAGGTATGTGAATAAGGTCAAAGGTTATGTGATGTTCAGGTATGTGAGTAAGGTCAAAGGTCATGTGATGTTCAGGTATGTGAGTAAGGTCAAAGGTCATGTGATGTTCAGGTATGTGAGTAAGGTCAAAGGTCATATGATGTTCATGAACACCATTGACTACTTTTTAAAAATGTGGGTCCAGAAGTGGGTCGGGTCCATCCTTTCCAAATACATTTCTTGTGGTCTGAGTCGCGGGTCAGTTAAACAAATGGTCGGTTGTGGGTCATACATTGACCCACACATCACTGGTGGTAGAAAGTAGTGTAGGATGAATGTGGAGCCAAAACTAAAACCAAAGAAGTGTGAGGTGAGGGTTTAATAAAGTGTTCTGGTCTCACCTCCCAGCTGGTCCGGTCTGAGCCCAGGTACCCAGCGAAGGCCTTCTGTCCCCATGGACACTGGATGGGGTTACAGATGGGAGCGAACGCTGACACCGCCTGAAAACACACACAGTTACCATGACGACCTCAGTTTCAGGAAGTCAAACCCTGGTTCTGTTTCATCAAGTCTTTAAATAAAAACACAAAAAGACTTTTATTCTTAAGTTATTTATAGTTTCTATCTTTTTATGCTTTGTTCAGGACATTTTTCTGTACTTTTTTTTTTTTCCAGACTAGAAGGCGACACTTAAAAAAACTTTCATTTTCTCCAAAAACCACAAAGCGCCTTATATTCAATTCAATTCAATTTTATTTATAAAGCCCTAAATCACAACAAAGTCGTCTCAAAGGGCTTTACAAAAACACAATCAACTACAGAGATACACGAAAAAGTCCCAGACATCCCCTGTCCTTAGACCCTCCCCCTGTCCTTAGACCCTCCCCCTGTCCTTAGACCCTCCTTCTCAGCAGAAAAAACTTCCAAACCCAGTGGGAAAAAGAAGAAATGTTGAGGAGAACCACATTGAAGGAGAGAGGTGTGAGGGAGAGAAAGAGAAGAAAGAAGGAACTCAGTGTCTGTACTTCCCCCAGCATTCTAACTCCTAGGGCAGCCTAAACTGAACTGCAACTCATACACCACATAATTTTTAACTAACCTGACCATAGTCTTTCTCGAACAGGAATGTTTTAAGCCTAATTTTAAATGTTGAGACTGTTTCGGCGTTTTTAATATTAAAGGGAAGCTGATTCCATAAGACAGGGGCCTGATAACTAAAGGCTCTAGCTGCTACTGTACTTTTAGAAACCCTAGGAACTTTCAATAAACCTGCATTCTGAGAACGAAGGGTTCTATTGGGTTGGTACGGAACCAGATCATCTTTAAGATAAGAGGGGCCCATACCATTAATGGTTTTATATGTAAGGAGGAGGATTTTAAATTCAATTCTAGACTAGGTGGAGGGTCACTTATATGTGACCCTCCACCACGAAACCAGGCATAAGTCGCGCTGAGCCGTTCAGAGCTACAGCCAAATTTAGGCTGGAAGGTGATTTGTTATTAGTGTTTACACCTTATCAAAAAACGGTACCTTAACACCTCTATGTTCACTTCCTGTGGTCATTACATTGAAATCCAATCAATAAAGGTGTTTATTGAGTCAATTATTTAAGCGGTGACAAAAGTTCAGGTATTGCTGAGCAAAGACAAAGACGACTTCCACCTCTTTTCGCCGAACAAAACGATCTCCGTTCCGTGGGTAAACACCCAAGTGTTTGGTACGAGGTAAAAGCTTATATTGAATGTTCTGTCCAATGGTGTAAGCCAAATGATTATAATACGTCACACTTCTGTCCTATTATTATAATATATAAAACTTCTGTGACATGTCCATCAGAGTGTCCTTTAACATCTGTCAACAATTTGTGTCAATCGGATACAAATTATTATGCGTTGCTAAGGACTTCCTACCCCAAAACAGTCCAAAACTTTAACGGACAATATCTAAAAATATGCAAATTGTAAAATATGTCCAAATGTGGATATTAAAATGACCATAACTTTGGTTCTACTTGTGATAGAAACATCATTTTTTCACCATCTTAAACCTTAGTTTCCACTCTACCAAGATACACACATAACTCTGTTTGGATTTACACACACTTATGCCTGGTTTACTGGTGGTGGGTCACATATATGGATTAACTGTGGTTGTGTCAGTGAGTGGGGGTCTAGACTTTTTAGCTGATCCTTTAGACTTCACATCATGCTCCTGACCGTCCGCTGCTTCTTATCGTGTGGATAATAATGGTTTCATTTACCAAAAGTCTTTTTGTCTTTTGTTCTTTTCCATTCTTTTCTTTCATCAGGTTTCCTCCTGGTCTTTTATTTTATATTTTCATCTTTTACAGTCTACAGTGGTTCCTCTGCTAACGAAAAATCCAAGTAACGAAAAACCTTTACCTTAATTTTTCGTCTCTGAATACGAAAGAAAACTGAAACCTCCGAGACACAAATACAGTACGTTCCGATACGCAACTACGTAATTTACATAAATATGTCACGTACGTAGCATCCCATTGGCTATGATGCTGCTGCTGTGTCTCCATGGTAACACAGACACTTTAACGGTCAACGGTGACCCACAGACTATCATCAGCTTAAGGACAATTGGTCAAAACTTGGACTCCTCAAGCCCGGAGATGTGGGCCGTTCGACAGCAGAGTCTCTTCCCACAGAGGCTCCACCTCCAGAGGCATCAGAGGCGGAGCTTCTGTGGAAGGAAGAAGGCGGCTATTGCAGTGGGTTTACAGCTAAGCTAACAGCTAACCTGTTTCTACTGCCGCTGCCCAACGTACGCTCAGTGGAAAACAAAGTGGACTACCTGAAGATTTAAACACAAACATGATCCACCAGACTGATGCATCCTCATTCTGACCCAGACCTGGATCGACTCTTCTGTCCCGGACACCCACATTAGCCTGGATGTGCTAACAATATTCAGGTCAGACAGAACCCATGCTCTCACAGGTGGTGTTTGTATCTACACTAACAGCTGGTGTTAGCCTGGACGGGCTAACACCTAAATCTTTTAACACATATTTCATACAAAATCTGTAATTTTCTATACATTTTAAAGGGTTTGAGGGGTAGTATTTGGGGGCTTGGAACTCTATTTCCGAAAATTTTACAGTACAAAAACACTTCCGGAACAAATTAGTTTTGTAAGCAGAGGTACCACTGTATTCGACTTATTCTGTTTCCTTTTCTATGTTCTGTTTTCTTCACCCTCCACACAAACCCCACAGACACTTCCTTTACTCCCCACCTTCTTCAGACCCTACCTTGTATTTCCCAGGGTTCTTCAGGGCGCAGATGAGCGCGCCATGTCCACCCATGGAGTGACCGCTGATGGACGTCCTGTCCGGGTCAGTGGGGAAGTTAGCATTGATCAGCTTCGGCAGCTGAGAACGAAAAAGTCAGGAGTTCAGTAACTGGTTCTGATAGAGCGGTTTGTCGAGTCACATTCACATAGTTCAGTAAAATGAACAAAAATTACCAAAATATTCACTAAAATGTCACATTTTCAATCCAGATTTGTCATAGAACTTGTTCCAACCATCATGTCGGACTTTTCTTTCAAACTAACATTTCCTTAATTTGATTCTAGAAGCTTCTGATTGTAGCCCAGTGTCATAGGCTGAACTTTCTGGAAGTGTGTGTAAACATACTGAGTGGTGAACGAATCCAACGCACCTCCTCCGTCACGTACGAGTACATGCGGTAGTTGTTCTTCCACGGCTCCTCAGTGGCGTCCACGTAGAAACCGGCTCCGGTGCCGAAGTCCCAGTTCTCGTCCTCGCCTTCGATGTTACAGCCACCTGAGGCATGATGGGAAATGTAGGAGGTGTGTAGACGGTGGACAGGAGGCTTCACCTCACAACAGAAACAGTTTATCCACGCCCCTTTAACTCAGTCTGTGTTCTAACTGTACTAGCCCAGTTTTGAACCCCCAACCCAGCCTCCAAGGCAGCCGTGCCTGGAAGACACTCCCTGCCCCCAGCGGCTCTAGCCAATCACAGCACTGGAGGTAGATTTTAGTATTTTTTCCTGAGGAGGACTGGACACTTGTCCAGTTGATCCAAGGTGAGTGTGTCGCTGATAAAGTCAACTGTTGTCAACTGTGTGTAACTGAATACTGTAGTTGTCATATAGGCTATGTATGGGTAAATGCTAATGAGCTAGCCTACATATGGTTACCTGAATAGGCAGCTAAGATAATGAGATTATTGGCTCATTGCCCTTTTACCCTCTTTTTTGTTTTGTTTTTTTAACCCCCCCCCCCCCTATTTTTCTCTTTTTTTCCCATATTTTCTCTTTGAAATGTTGTAAACTGTAACTGTGAATGTTAAAGTTGTCATATGGGCTATGTATGATTACCTGCTAATGCTAATGAGCTAGGCTATGTATGTATGTACCTGAATAGGCAGCTATGCTAATGGGATAATTAGCTTTTTACTGTTGAGGATTAACATAGGAATCAGACTGCTTTTGTATTTGTTTTTAAAAATACCCAACAGACCCATCTGAAATACCGCTGATATTAAAAGTATTCACTGACAACTTAATGTCAATTCTAGCTTCAGACTGGCTATTATAGCTAATACATGCTAATATTTGGTTAAGCTAAAGCTACCTTCAGCATTAAATGATAGCTAGCTCACTAGCTAGCTAGCCCTTTCAAGGAAACAGAGCTTTATATAAAGTATTCTATTGTTCTATTTGTAAATGTAAATATTTTCATGAATTTACACCAAAACCTGAAATATTTTGAGAAGTCAGTGTGATTTTAACAAGTTTCTGCCTGTTACTAATGTTTTACATATTTGTGGATCCACTGTGGTCTGTAAATTAGAACATATTGTATTGTTCTGTAAATATATGTATTGTTCAATAAATCTATCATTAAGAAGTATGAAGTATATAAACAATATTTAGGTTTTGTTCTTATAAACACAATTCAGGAAAATTAACATCAGTTAACCGTTAATCGATAATGTCAACCAACCAATGATGGATAGATTAATCAATAATTTGCATCCCTAGTGAGTATATTTATGCGATTTTATGATATCACTTTGTATGAAACAATTCCTTTCTACTTGTAGTAGGGTTCCATATAGCTCCCATACAGTAAAAAAAATAAAAAAATAAAATAAACTGAGGCAGAATATTGATAAGATTACAGTTTTTGATTCTTCACACAGTTTGCAGATTTTCATGATGTAATTTTCCTTTTTTTTTGCTCTAAAACTTAGAGGAAAGTTTAGAGTTCACATCATTTCTATATTTATTTATTTTATATTTTATTATTCTTTTATATTTTACTTATTTTTTATATTTTCTTTTAATTGTTTTTTTTTAATTTTGTTATTACAGTTGTACCTCTACTTACGAAATTAATTGGTTCCAGAAGTGTTGTCATACCATGAATTTATAGTCTCATTTTACATGTAAAAGGTCTAATTCATTCCACAGCCCCCAGTACTACCCCTCAAACACTGTAAAAATTACAAACATTTACAGACTTTGTATGAAATATGTGTTAAAAGTCAAATAAACTTATTTATTAAAGCAGTAAAATTAACAGTAACAGGTAAGTCCTCTCCATACCATTGTGGTCGTTTTAATTGTGGTCAGTTTGGGTCCACTTTCACCTTCAGTGTGTGTGCGTTATATATATATATATATATATATATATATATATATATGTGTGTGTGTATATGTATATATATATATATATATATCGATATTATATATATATATATATATATATATGTGACTGGTCCTGCTCCACTTCAGATCAGATTTGGGTTAATGTGTCCCCTGAACTAAAATGTGTTTTGACTCATCTGTCTAAGGACTTCATTTTGGAAACTCTACTGTGGTGTTTTTGTTCTTACGTGGACTCGTGTCTGGAGCGATGATGATAATGCCATGTTCAGCGGCAGCGAGCTGACTGCCTGCCTTCGTGATAAAGTTCTGCTCTGTGCACGTCAGTCCTGCACAAAAAACAGACAAAACTAAACCTTGTGCCACAAGCAACATTTCCTGAAAATGTTATGAAAATCCACCCATGACTGTTGACATTATTTACAAAATAAGAGGGAAAAAATGCTGAAAAATAGACTAATATAAGCATCAATGAGTAAAAACTAAATATTTACAAAAAAATTGGGAAAATAAACAAAATTGTCAAGAAAATGGACAAAAATAAACAAATATACAATCAACACATTAGACAGGTAGAAAATAACAAAAGAGCAAAAAAGGCAAGACAGACAGACAGACAGACAGACAGACAGACAGGTACAGTACTTTTAAAAGCCAATATCTTCTTCCACCTTTAATAGTAATAATTCATAACTAACGAAACTCACTTAGAATACTACATTCCCTTAACATCTGGGAGAAAAGGACGGTTACCATGGTTACCATCAGACTCACCAGAGAGCCAGTACATTACCGGACACTTGTCAGTCTCAGCTTTGGGAGGAAGGTAGACGGCAAACTTCATCTTACACTTAAGCTCCGAGCTGCAAAAGACGACAAAATAAAAGCATCTGTTCAGCAGGGATTCAAATTTACCTTTTTCACCATCGTAACCACATTAACTTCACACTTTAAGTGTGTACTTCCCTGTCAATAAATGAATAGGACTCTTTCCGGTCAGGAAGGAAGCGTCTGTTATTCACCTCATTAGCTGTTGGTGGTCATCAGCCACGTCATTAAACCTGTGGGTGTTAACTGTGACACTCACAGCACACCTTCTCACCAGGAACAATGAACTCTGGGGGATTTTCAAGTCTGTTATAAAATAGTGATGTTAGAACTCGTAGAGACGTTCTTGTAGATTTGGCAGTGAAATGGATTACAGCATTTCTTTTTCAGGACAGAAAACTGTAGAAGACATTCTTTCTCATGGTGTAGTTTTTTTCATGTATCTCTGTAGTTGATTGTGTTTTTGTAAAGCCCTTTGAGACGACTTTGTTGTGATTTAGGGCTTTATAAATAAAATTGAATTGAATTGAGATTTAGGCCCCGTCCCATTTGTCCCCCTTAAAACTTCCACTTGGTTTTAAGTTCCCTAAAAAGTAAATTCCACTCAAGGGGAAATAATTCCCCCTGAAAATGGGACACCACTCGCCAAGTGTATGGCAAGCCAAAGTGTTCACATAGCCGCGCGTTGTGTTTATCATATCACGCGTTACATTACGCGTTCTAGCACGCGTTCTGACACGCCACCACGCGTTCGGCAACGCGGTCTAGCACGCGCAATGGCACGCGTTCTAGCACGCGTTCCGTAACGCGTGCTAGAATGCGCTCTGTAACGCGTTCTAGCACGCGTAATGGCGCGCGCAATGGCACGCGTTTTAGCATGCGTCATGGAACGCGTCATGGAACGCGTGCTAGAACGCGTGCTATATGGTAATGATCTCCTCCCACTGATTTTCTCCGCCAATTAATTTGTAGTGCTTCCAGCCAATCACTGTTCAACACAACGAGTCCAGAATAACTGAGCACTGATCTTACCTTCACAAACGAAGTGCATTCACTCAATGTTTAATTTTTGCTAAATATTTTGACTTTTCCTTCATCAATCTACTTTATTTAACTTGTTCAACTTTAGTGTGTCTATTCTTAAGGGTTTGTTTATTGTATTTTCAGGTTTCATGCAAAAGGGATAAAATAAAGTGAGATGCTGTTTCATACTTTATTAATAAATAAAGTAAAATGTGAATTGATTTGTCATATTTTGATTATATGTCAATCGAGGTTGCATTGGCTGAGATGACACACTTGGTGAAGGATGAAATTATGGGAAAAAATATATAAGAAGATATACATGGTTGCTCATGGTTCAATGACATAATTTCGTCTGTATCATGTGACCCTGTTGTGATAGTTTTGTGAAGCAGTGCTGTGGACATGTCCATCATTACTATTATGTCAAATATGTTGTTGTTTAACCTTATTATTATGGTTATATTTGTCATCAAGAAGGTGAAACAAGAGAAACATATATGTAATAGAGATCTATTTACAATAATATTTGCACACATACACTTAGTTACAGTTTTTCTCAGGACAAGTATAATTCACAGACGTACATTCAGGATTTAAAGTTTTTAATTTAACATGTAATAGGTGTGATTGACAGGACCATTGACACCTGTGGTCTCCCTTGCTCTCTGTTATACTCTTGAAATTGACACTTGATGTTTAACCATGCATATAGTAATATGCATAACTATGTTCATATTTATATTACCTCCGGGGTATATTTTATCCATATCTTTCTCTATATTCTTATTTATACTTTACACTTTACTTATTCTTATTATAGTCTTTCTTATCTTGTATATTATATTTGTAAGTTGTATAGTTGTATATTTGTTTTGTTATATTTTGCTTTTTGCATCTTTGCACGGTCTTAAGGGAGTGTCGCATCCATTTCACGTGTGGATGGACAAATAAAGAATTGATTCTGACATATTTCATCTTCTATTGTTTTGCACCTTTCACTTGCATTGAAGATTAAACTACATTACTATCATCTATCGTCTTACTTCGCCATCTAGTGGCAAAACATGCAACCTACAGCCAGCTCATTTGTTAGATTAGCACAACAAAATAAGAATTAAAATACAATAAACAAACCCTTAAGAATAGACACACTGAAGTTGAACAAGTTAAATAAAGTAGATTGATGAAGGAAAAGTCAAAATATTTAGCAAAAATTAAACATTGAGTGAATGCACTTCGTTTGTGAAGGTAAGATCAGTGCTCAGTTATTCTGGACTCGTTGTGTTGAACAGTGATTGGCTGGAAGCACTACAAATTAATTGGCGGAGAAAATCAGTGGGAGGAGATCATTACCATATAGCACGCGTTCTAGCACGCGTTCCATGACGCGTTCCATGACGCGTTCCATGACGCATGCTAAAACGCGTGCCATTGCGCGCGCCATTACGCGTGCTAGAACGCGTTACAGAGCGCGTTCGAGCACGCGTTACGGAACGCGTGCGAGAACGCGTGCCATTGCGCGTGCTAGACCGCGTTGCCGAACGCGTGGTGGCGTGCCAGAATGCGTTCTAGCACGCGTGATATGATAAACACAACGCGCGGCTATGTGAACACTTTGGCTTGCCATACAAGTGAACGTAACAAACGTGCTCACGTCACACGCTGACAAGTCTACCCCGCCAAATATGAAACCACCCCTCCGCGAGACTGACATCAGCTGACTACTATTTACACGGAGGACAAATGGCGGTCCCAGCTGTGTTACCTGTTGTGTTGGTTCTGTTTATTTACCTTCGGGATGCGCAGAGAAGAAATGCGGCAAACAGAAGACGCATTCGCCGTCTACTTTGCCTTTCAGTCTTGTCTCAGGTGTGTTGATTTATTTAAATATTTTGATGTATTTTTTCTTCAATAGTTGGCGATTTATAACATTAACGTTAGCATTACCGCTAGCTAGAAATCAGTCGGCTCGCTGAGCTCGCAGTGCATCATGGGTAATTTCATCTTCCACTCAAAACGAAGTCCGCAACCAACCTCACTACATTTTGAGGGTTGATTTTAAGGGCAAAATCGCACTCCCACTTGCTCCCCTAGGTAATGGGACACCCTACCCCTACACATGAACGCACAAAATCTAGGGTTAGGGGAAATTTTAGGGTTAGGGGGAGAAATGGGACAGGGCCTTAGTCTTAAGGTTTTGTTGATCAAACTTGCTACACATAAGAAGTTTAAGTTCTTCTACTGGAACAGTTGTTAGTGAAACTCCTCTAGTATGATGAAGATGATGACAAGGATTCACTTATTCTATCAAATATATTAGATGTAAATTAGAATTGACCATATAAGATTTCACTCCATGAATTTCAGGAAATACAATAGGACGTTTATTCTGAGGAACACGTACAGATGTGTGCATCACCTTTCACATAACTATTTACTTGCCCAGTCTTAGTAAATATTAACATATATTTCAGGTCAGTGTATTTTTGAACTATCCTGAAACAAAAAATATTACACCTGTGATTTTTACATATTATTTGCAGACTATGAAGGGCTATGAAGTTAACCAAAATTGAAGTCAAGGTCATGTGATCCACAAGGTCAAATATTTGATTTCAAGGTCATTACATGAAAACATGGTCAGATGTTGAATAAGCTGCACTAGGAGATAGAATGGAGGAAGTACAGACACTGAGTTCTTTCTCTCATCTGTTTTTGTCATTTTTAGAACCTATCTTTCATACCAAGTCTGTTCATTTCTAGTCATTTGGTGTGTGACTAGGGCCTAAGGACAGGGGATGCTTGGGACTTTTCATATCTCTCTCTAGATGATTGTGTTTCTGTAAAGACCTGAAACGACTTTGTTGTGATTTGGGGCTTTATAAATAAAATTGAATTGAAATTCACCCATTCACACACACTTATACATCAGTAGGTTTCTAAGGTTATGTCGGTCCTACTGGGAGACTAAGTCGAGGTTCAGTGTCTTGCCGAGGACACTTGGGCATGTGGACAGCCAGAGCCAGGATGTGAATCGCCAACCTCTCGGTCACCGGACGACCTGCTCTATCAACTGAACCACAGCTGCCCAAAATAAAAGCATCAGTATGAGTGAATGGAAGAGACAAAATAAAAGCATCAGTATGGACAGAAGAAGTTTGTGACATAAATGAGGGAACCGGTGCATTCAAGTGCAACGCGGAAAACTCACCTTTCATGTTCAAATACTTTCTGGAATCCACCGGCACATTTGTTGGAGGAAACTTGTGTGAGCGCCATGTTTGACCTGGAAACATGAGAAACAACAGTCAAAGGAGAGCTCACACTTTGATTTAATTAAGCAAAAAAAAGTTAAATTAGCCACAAAATACTGAACCAAAAAAAACCATTGAATTAAACAAAGAAAAAAATATGGATAGAGCAAAACAAAAAAAAATCTTAAATTAAGCCAATAAAGGAAGTGATTTATAGACAATACACTAATCAAACTAATCTAATTAAACTAAAAACATCAGTTTAACTGGTTCGATTGGCAGATTTTTTTTGCTTCAATTAAGCAAACATTTTTTAATTACCCAAAAAAAAACAATGAATTAAGGAAGGGAAAAAATCTTAAATTAAGCAAAAAATATTGAATTAAGGTCCTTGTCTTTGAATTAAGTTCTTAATGTGTTTCTGTATTTCAATTCAATTCAATTCAATTCAACTTTATTGTCCCCGAGGGTAAATTTGTGTTGCAGAGGGATAAAAAACACAGAACACATCCACACAACATTAAAATTTAAGAATGACAGTATTCCAGAGAACAAAGTGGGAGCTATTACATACAATCTGTAAATAAGTAAATAAATAAATGAAGGCCATCCTGATTATTTTGGATTTGAATTGACTTGAATAATGGCCTGTGTTGTGAATGAATTTTTGAGTCTGTTTGATTTGGATTTTGGCAAATCTGAATCTCCTGCCAGAGGGAAGGAGCTGAAATTGGGAGTGGAGTGTATGGTCAGGACACTGGATAATGTCCTGGGCTTTAAGAGTGATCCTCCTGTGATAAATGATGGACACATCTGGTAGTGTGACCCCCATTATTTTGCCGGCCACTTTCACAATGTGTTCGAGTCTCTTTTTGTTGTGAAGTTTGAGACTGTCGAACCAAGAAGTGATGTCAAAGGTCACGACCCATTCAATCAAAGAGTGATCAAATATTGTCATCAACTTGTTGCAAACTCCGAAGTGGTTTAGCTTCCGGAGGAAATGCAGTCGCTGCTGCGATTTTTTTATACACAATGTCTGTGTTTTCGTTAAAAGAAAACTTATTATCAACAATCACCCCAAGGTATTTAAAAGTTGTAACACACTCCACAATCCCTCCCTTAATTACTGTTGGGAGTGGTGGGTTAGAGTTTCTTCTAAAATCTATGAACATGTCTTTAGTTTTTGTTACATTTAAGTTTAAAAAGGAATCATCGCACCAGCAGATAAAATCATCCACCACTGGTCCCGGGGCTGTGTCCCTCCCCCTTGCAGCAGACTCACTAAAGTGGTTAAAGTGGTCTGCTAGCTCTTTGTCTGAGTTAAAACTATCTAATCTCACTTTATTATTCTTCATCTTTTGAGTGCCTGTCATGGTTGACATTCCATTCCAGACACTTTTAAGGTCCTTACTGTTGAATTTTTGTTCAATTTTGTCTTTATAGTTGAGTTTTGTTTGGTGATTCTTGTTTGGTGCCTGTGGTGAGCAGCTTTTTATGTCATGGGTTTGATTTTACTTAATGCACCTTATAGTCCAGTGTGCCTTATATATGAAAACCCATAAAAGAATAAACCCTCCAGGGACAGTGCACCTTAGTGTGGAAAATACCATAGGCGGAACCACCATAAACATTGGACATGCCCCCCCCAATGTTGCTAAAGTACCAATCTGTCCCCCCCAATATTTAGTCTAATATGGGACATAAAGTCCTTTCCTAGATCACTTACTTTCTGTTCCCGATTTACTTTCAATGTAGCAAACACAAGAGAACGAATCAACTGAACAATCAAGGGAAAATAAAACATGATGACCCCCCCCCCCATTGTAGACTTGGTTTAGCCCAGAAGGTCAAGTGACAGATTCGTTCAAAACTTTTGTGTAGTTTTTTTCCCCATAACAATGGAGTGAGCAGCTAAAAAAAGAAAGACTGACCAATAGGGAGACATTGGTGGTTTTTTTCGTGCCAGTATGAAACTGAACATACATGTACTTCTATGATCATCAGACATTGTCTTCATGAGAAGTAATAGTGATAACACTGAGAACCTAACCACCACCGTTACGTTAGACAAACACAAGTTCAACTTCTGGTGTCCCCATGTGGTTCTATTGTGTCAGTATTAATAAGCTAGTTTCAGTGGGGACACTAAGCTAGTGCAGATGCACTAGAAGACATTATTTAGGCCTAGAAACATTTGTTGTGAAAATTATAGCAGCTCGAGCTAACAGCTAGAAGACTGTCATAGTACTGAGATGAAGTTTACTGTTGCTTAGCAACGTCAACACAACGTCTGGGCCGTCCTTACACACCTGCTACTCTTACAGAACACAACACTTCAAAACACTAATGAAACAGACGTAGCGGTCCACTGGGCCTACGTTTGGAAAAATGTAACATGAGTGGATGAGGAGAAAATAATTATTTTTCAAAGAGTTTGATGGTGAAGCTTGGTGATGACGTCATATTTGTGAGACGAACGTTGTAGTCCATTACTTACTCTGACATAAAACCTAACGTAACTTTGGATGCCTGTCCAAAGTGAGTGCTTTCTCAATGTGAAAATGTATCTTTAAAATTCACAGACATCATATGTGAAAACCGTAGCACATTTCAAACAAGACCAGAAAATTACTTTTATCCCTCCATTGACTCGCGTTCATTTTTTTATGGCACTTAGGTCCCATTGGGGAGAGGTCCAAGATGGCGGAGTAAGGTGGTTGTCCTTTTAGCAGGTGAAGAACCCAAATTTAGATATATTAGCCACACGTAAAACCCCATCGATCTACAATAGCCCGTTCTCATTTTTTATATTATATGCTTCCTCTTCGTACCCTTTTCCCCATCAACGTTCTTTTTTTCCCCCTTTTTAATCGAGACCTTTGTTATTGCCCAACGTGTTAACAATGAGCAACATGGCGGACCATGACCACAGTTACATAACTTCACCTTGTGACACTGTTTCAGAAGTGAGTGAGATAGAATGCGCTGGGATGGAGATTGCACATTTTCGGCCTGAAAATGATCTTAACTCCCCAATAAGAAAGAAAAAGAAGAACAGAGGAGTTGGAGCTACCTGTCACGATGGGCAAGCAAAGGAGGACACGGTCAATGCTGTCCTCGAAGCGATTCAACTACTAACCCAGAAGATCGACAACCAGACCCAACGGTTCATCAGGTTTGAGAAGAAGATCGAGGAAAATACAGCGGCCATCGAAAAGAATAAAACGGATATATCGGAGCTGCAAAACGAATTAAAGCAAATGAAAACGGAAAACGTCAAGCTGAGAAGTGCCTTTGAAGAACTTTCTCGCTACAAAAGACGTTGGAATTTACGGATTGTGGGTTTACCCGAAAAGGATGGTGAAAATATACGGGAGACCGTCATTGGGATCCTGACGCGAGTCGTTCCCATGTCCGTGGATCAGCTGTACGCCAGACACCGTACACCGACTGGGAGTCAGAGAGAGCGCTGCCACCTCCACTGGTCGAGCCAGGGCAGTTATTCTGCAGTTCGGGATGAGAGTGGTTCGAGACGAGGTCTGGAACAAGTGGAGAGATTCGAGAGTCTGCAAGGAGCTTCATATCTTCATCAAGCAGGACTTTTCCAAGGAGGACCGCATTGCCCGTGAGAAGCTTTATCTGCTAGTGCAGGAGGCCAGGAAAAGAGGGAAGCGTGCTTACCTGAGAGAGGGCTTCGCCCTTATTGACAACCAGCGAGTCTATCCACCGGAGTGACATTGAAAAGTGTGTTTTTTGTTCTGGACTTGGGCTGACTGGATCAGTATTGTACTGCTTATGTTTTTTGTGTCCTAGGTTCTCGTTCTGTTTGGGCTATTGCACTGTTTATACGTGGCTAAAATGCCTTCCTCCTGCGCATACTTAACTGAGTAGTCACTCTTGTTTAGAGTATATTCATTTACTTGTTTTATGTTATCATTATTATCATTGAATGCAAGGGGGTTAAAAAATAATATTAAAGTAAGGCTGTTTTTCTTTACTGTAAGGAGCAAAAGGGGAATTGTATTTTTCTGCAAGAGTCTCATTCTGTAAATGAAGACGTGCATTTCTGGAAACAACAATGGGGTGACAGCATCTACTTCAGTCATGGTACATCTCATTCTGCTGGGGTCATGATTTTGTTTTCAAGATTTACTGGTTCAGTATTAGGCCACGAAAGTGATTCTGATAGACATTGGCTAATGGTCGCAGTCGAGTATGAGGATGTAAAATTTATTTTAATATGTGTTTATGGATACAATAATAAAACACAAAATAGAGTGTTTTATGAGGACCTATGTCTAAAAATACGGGAATGGAAAATAGCATATTCAGGTGAGCATGTTATTATTGGAGGGGATTTTAACCTGGCCCCTGATAGCTCAGTAGATGGTTTACCCTCTAGAGGTCAGTATTGCACCTTTGACGACACCTTCACTATGTTAGTTTCAAATACAAATTTCATAGATTGCTGGAGAATAAGAAATGCCAGTGTGAGACAATACAGTTGGTTTAGTGCATCAAATAATGGCCAGTGCTCAAGGATTGACTATTGGTTAATACCTTTGAACTGGTTCAATAATATATCTCAATGTCAAATCTCTATTTCTCCTCTAACCGACCACTGTGCTGTCACTCTTATTCTAAATATTAAAAACAAGCAATCATCCATTACCACATGGAAATTTAATAATTGTCTTTTATATAATCTAGATTTTCAAACTAAAACTAAAGAACTTATAACTGAAATAAAATCCTCAGATCTTATACCCATAAGTAGATGGGAATGGTTTAAATTCAAAGTGAAAGAAATTGCAATAATAACAGGTAAACATGCTTCTAAAGAAAAATATAAAAAACAAAATGAGATTATAAGTAGCATTAACCATTTATATGCCAAAGGTTCATTAACTCCTGAGGAAGTAAGTCAATTAGACAATCTTAAAAGCCAGCTTGATAATATATTTCTAGACAAAGCTAAGGGAGCCTTTGTCCGTTCTAGAGCTCACTGGATAAAAGAGGGTGAAAAAAATTCTTCTTATTTCTTCAGTCTTGAAAAGCATAGACAGTCCAAAAAGAAAATCTCTAAACTAAATATTAACGGTGTCCTCACCGAAAATCCAAAAGAAATTAACAATGCAATATTATCCTTTTATAGTCGATTATATACATCAAATTTTTCTGAATTAAGCAGTGATTCCTTTTTCAATTCTGTGCAAAAATTCTGTTCACCTATTAATGAAAATTTCAAAAACAGTATGGAGGCTGACCTATCATTAGATGAGCTGGATAAAGCTGTTCATCAAATGGCCAAAGGGAAGTCACCAGGTCCAGACGGACTAACGATCGAATTTTATATTTTCTTTTGGAATGACATCCGTCAAATGCTCTTTGAGGCACTGGTTGAATGTATTTCTAAGCATGATCTCTCTCCCACAATGAAACGTGGTCTCATTACCTTGATACCAAAATCAGGAAAGGATCCACTTTTCATTGACAATTGGTGACCCATAACTCTTTCTATGCACTGATTATAAATTATTAGCTCCTGTATTTGCTAACCGATTAAATAGTAGTTTTTCAGATATTTTTAGCGAGTGTCAATCAGCCTTTGTAAAGGGAAAGAACATTCATTTCCATACCAGACTTATTCTTGATATGCTGGATTATAATAACTATCGAAAATGATAGTTTGATTTTGTTCCTGGATTTTTATAAAGCGTTTGATTCTCTCGAACACAGATTTATTGCTAAAACTTTAAAAATTATGGGTTTTGGCCAGAAATTTTGTGATGTAATTTCATTATTTTATTCAGATATATCCAGTACAGTTTCTCTAGGTTCAGATATGACAAAAAGCTTCAAAATGCTGAGAGGAATCTGACAAGGGTGTCCGATCTCTCCCAAATTATTCATTATGGCCGCACAAATGCTTACCTTATTAATCAATAACCATGCAATGTTTGATGGCATTTCCATTTTTGGAAAAGAGCTCAAAATAAGTCAGTTTGCAGATGACGCTGCAATATTCCTAAAAGATAAAACCATGGTGGATGGTGCGCTTAAGATGATAAAAAGCTTTTCAGAAGCATCAGGTTTATCACTAAATATTAATAAATGTGAAATACTCCCAATCCATTCTTGTCCTGACAACACTATAAGCTCTATAAAGGTTCAATCTGAAGTGAAATACATGGGTATAACAATCTCCAAAGATAATAATAGAATGCAACTAGTTAACATTGAAAATCGTATAAACGATATGAAAAAATCCTTAAACCACTGGTTAACTCGCGATCTCACAGTTTTTGGAAGAGTTCTTTTATCCAAAGCTGTGGGTATTTCAACATTACTTTACACATGTCATTGTCTTTTTACATCAAAGCTAAACATAAAAAAAACAAACTCTGCCATCTTTCAGTTTATTTGGAGAAATAAGACACATTACTTAAAGAAATCTGAATTAGTTAAAGAATATAGACATGGTGGCGTCAAAGCCTTAGATTTTGAAATACTGGTGGCTACGTTTAGGATGAATTGGTTAAAAGCCTTCTTAGCCTCTCCCAACTCCATGTGGTTCCATATCCCTCGGTCGATTTTCGAAAGGTTCGGTGGCTTGGATTTTTTCATAAAGTGCGATTTTGAATTGTCCAAAGTTCCATTTGCGTTATCTCAATTTCATAAACAAATACTTCATTATTGAAAAATGATTTTCTCACACAATTTCACTCCACATAATTCAGTTTTATGGAACAACAGGTCAATATTAAGTAATCGAAAATCCTTGTTCAACACAAAATGGTTCAATAAAGGAATTGTTTTTATTATTGATATAATGGATAGCAATGTAATATTCTTAGAATATCAAAGTTTTATTAATAAATATGGTTTAATCAGTACTTATAGAGATTACCACAAAGTTGTCAAAGCAGTACCATTAGCCCTGGCACGCTTGATCCAAAACTTTGTTACCAACTCTGATATTACTCCCGTTCTACCAAAACTGTTCATTGAGGATTATAACATTGACGATAAAACATTTAATAACCACATTATCTCAGACTGTTTTAAATCTAAATTATTCCATAATCATCATAAATTATCTTTTATAAAGTCCACTGGTAAGATAGAAAAATCACTAAATAAATATGTCAAATGGCCAATCCCACCAAAAGTAAAGGAAACTCATTTTAAAATATGTCATAACATTTATCCAGTTTCTGATTTCCTACATAAAAAGATTTAAATTTGAATTGGCTAACTGCTCTTCTTGCGATCTTCCTGGTGAATCATTGGAACACTTGTTTTTCTTGTGCCCTGTTTCTGGTAGATTTTGGAGTGACCTGAGAGACTGGTTATGCCTTAAAATGACAAACATTCCCACTTTCACACTTGAACACATATTGTATTTTGTTGACAACTTGGAATCCTCTGTTTCTGACACAGTCAACATTGTAATCTTTTTGCCAAAATATCATATTCATTGTTGTAAGTGGCGTGACACCAGACCCTGTTTTAATCACTTCTTAAATGATTTCAAATTATATTTTTTGTCACTGAAAAATCAACGTCTGCTCAAAGGATTTATTCTTCTTTTGCAAAATATCTAATGTTTTAAATTTATTTACATCTAAAAAAGTTTTTATGTTTCAATGTGATTCTAATATGTCAGATTTAAACATAAACATTTTCTTTTTTATTTAATTGTGACCTACATACATGTTCAATTGTATCTTAGGCAACTGAATGTACCCCTTTGCTCTACTATTGATCATCGCAAATTTGCTGAAACTAATTCCTATAATTTTATGGTGCCTTACAGTATTCTTCCTCCCCCCTGTATTATGTTATATTTTATGATTTCTTTAATAAAAAAATATATTAAAAAAAAAGGTCCCATTGCCCGGAAATCGACCGGAAATAGAATCGCGTCACTTAGGCTCCCTATTCGCCTACTTAGAAGCGCATGCGCAGTCCACGAACACGTCTGAAATGACCAGAAAGCCATTAAAACAATTCTGAAGTAAAAAATACTGGTTTTTCCATTAAATGAAGTTCCACTCTTTAGCTGTAGATTAGCCGAGTTTAACTGCACATTATTAAAACACTAACATGTCCAGCAAAAAATAATTTGCATGCAGTATTTAATAATTCTAAGTGCAACATTGAAATGCGTTGAGAATGGAGGACTAATATTAGCAACTTCAGTTAGCTTTTGACAAAACTACCCCAAACTAACGACATTTCGTGAATATCAGCACGTATTGGTAGCCCTTCCTGGTGTGTACAAAAACAACTCAAATGAAATACTCTCCAGAAAATACCTTAATAACAGTTGATATTGAGTAGAAGACTCTTCTTTTTATGGTTTGCTAACTTCCCCTCCAAATGCAGCCTCGTCCACAGCGTGTGTCAAAGTCCAGCAACGTATATTACGTGATGACGTCACCCACATCCTCTAGACGTAATACACATTTAGAACACAAGATGGCGACGTTCATCAAGAAACGGCGGAACCGTTTAGATTTTAAAAATCCCTTTAAGCATTTTATAAGCCATTAAACCACTCTGTTTCAGTAAAGCGTTTTATTGTGCTTGTTAAATCCCCTGAAATGACACTAAAAAAATTATCATCAAAAATAAAAATCCAAAATACAACATATGGAAGCATATATTTTACAGGGTATAACAATAGCCTAAAATCCTTAAGTTTATCATTTTATTGTAATTTATTGTAATTTTATTTTTTATTATTTTGATCCCCATTAGCCGCTGCAAACCACAGCAGCTCTTCCTAGGGTCTTGTGTAACCCACTCTTCATCAAATTAGAGGCATTAAAATGTAAGGATTTAGTCAACCTCAAAACAATTCAAATAATGCACAAAGTAAATGAAAACCAGTTTAATTCAATTCAATTTTATTTATAAAGCCCCAAATCACAACAAAGTTGTCTCACAGAGCTTTACAAAAACACAATCAACTACAGAGATATTTGAAAAGTCCCAGCATCCCCTGTCCTTAGACCAGAGGCAATTCTAGGCTATTTTTAGGGGTGCTTCAGCACCCCTAAAAATTTACTCAGCACCCCCTGGAGGCTCCCTTTAAAAAAAGAAAAAAAAAGCATAATGAAAACTGTGTGCATCCTCAGAGTTCTCCTATCCTAGTGGAGAACTGTCATGTCACCATGTGATTTGTCTAAACCAATCAAATCCTTCTACTTCCAGCCTTTTCTGATTGTTTTGACAAATGGACATTTGATGGTGGTTCCACTGCAGATGAGTGACAGTAAGATGTGAAGGTAGGCCTGTGCCATTACAATTAGTCAACAATTAAATCCAATAGTAGTGTTCCCTGGTCTGTGGACAACTATAAAAACCACCTTCACCATCATTGATCTCATTTTGTCACAACTGGACATTGTGAACAACCACCATGTAGGCTTGGTCATTATTGATCTAAAATTATCTGTTTGATTGGATAATCATTCAGGTAAGAATGAGTACAGTACTAGTATAGTTGTATCTGTGCTGATTTCTGCACTGAACAACTGTGTTATGTATAATTACGTCCTCTTTCATGGTAGGAAATGTGACCTGTGTGTGAAGTTATGGCTTATAAAAGTTGTTTTTGTAGGATTTTAACTTTGTTATGTCCCGTCTACAATGAATATGTTCCTACCCCTTTATTACTAATAAATGAAAGTTACATGTTTGTGTTAAAAATAGATGTATTGTTGTGCATAAGTGCATTGTCATAATAGTGTGTAGTGTGCAGGTGTTCATGGGGACAGTTCACACACATTATTTACTAGATGTTTAACTCTGTTACCCTGACTGTTGGTTAGCATAGCATAACGCTAACACATGATCAATCAGGTTAGAACTCTGTAGCTTTACATGTTAAACCATCTTGTCCATTTCTGACAACAGGGTTTGAATCATCTGTGGAGAGGGGGCGTGGCTTTGGGGATTTATGCCCCGGATCTTTTTTTTTTTTATCTTGTCAAAAAAAGTCGCCCGTGTACTTCGCTCCAAACAACACATATTACAACTATCCTACATCAAAACCCAGATTGACCCGACCCCCCCCCCCCAACCTGCTATAGGGAGTTTCTCCATCATACTGTCTATATGTTTATGTCTCTGCTCAGTCAATAACCCACCTCCACCTGACCCAGTTGACCCACACCTCACTTTTCTTTGAATAGGATGGTGAGGAAAATAAAATATATGAAAAAACTAAAACCAAACATTCATAAAAAAAACTATCAAACCTGCTCAAAAGACACATTAAAACTAAGTGAATTAGAGGAAAAAAGTCCAAACTAACTAAAACAAAACTATAATGAAAAATCCAAACTATTCTAACCCTGATCCTTAGTTTACATTTCTACATTCTCTTATTTTATTTATAATATAGTGTTAATATTTACTCAGTGTTAAATATGTTCATTAAATATGGACTCATTTACATTTTCTTCCCATTAAACAAAGTTTCCTTTTTTCCCACAAGGAAACTTTGTTTAATGAAACCTTTCAGTGTCTTCATTTAAAAATGTTTGTCTTCATGTCACAGGGTCACAGATATAGAACACATTACATTAACTATCTCTGTCAATTACAATGAATGTTTCACTTTAATCAGTGCCATCTTTATATGGGGGTAACACTTCTTACCTGATCATCACTTGACAATATCTTCCCTGATAGTGTGACAAATATATGGACCTTGTACCAAGATGGCGGCTGTGGCACCTGAGGCTGGACATGCTAACATGCTAACATACTGATATACTCTATAGTGTTCTATATCTATGTCATGAGGTTAGCATTTGTCAAACAGGTCACCTTAACATGCTAACATGCTAACATACTGATATACTGTATAGTGTTCTATATCTATGTCATGAGGTTAGCATTTGTCAAACAGGTCACCTTAACATGCTAACATGCTAACATACTGATATACTGTATAGTGTTCTATATCTATGTCATGAGGTTAGCATTTGTCAAACAGGTCACCTTAACATGCTAACATGCTAACATACTGATATACTGTATAGTGTTCTATATCTATGTCATGAGGTTAGCATTTGTCAAACAGGTCACCTTAACATGCTAACATGCTAACATACTGATATACTGTATAGTGTTCTATATCTATGTCATGAGGTTAGCATTTGTCAAACAGGTCACCTTAACATGCTAACATGCTAACATACTGATATACTGTATAGTGTTCTATATCTATGTCATGAGGTTAGCATTTGTCAAACAGGTCACCTTAACATGCTAACATGCTAACATACTGATATACTGTATAGTGTTCTATATCTATGTCATGAGGTTAGCATTTGTCAAACAGGTCACCTTAACATGCTAACATGCTAACATACTGATATACTGTATAGTGTTCTATAATCTATGTCATGAGGTTAGCATTTGTCAAACAGGTCACCTTAACATGCTAACATGCTAACATACTGATATACTGTATAGTGTTCTATATCTATGTCATGAGGTTAGCATTTGTCAAACAGGTCACCTTAACATGCTAACATGCTAACATACTGATATACTGTATAGTGTTCTATATCTATGTCATGAGGTTAGCATTTGTCAAACAGGTCACCTTAACATGCTAACATGCTAACATACTGATATACTGTATAGTGTTCTATATCTATGTCATGAGGTTAGCATTTGTCAAACAGGTCACCTTAACATGCTAACATGCTAACATACTGATATACTGTATAGTGTTCTATATCTATGTCATGAGGTTAGCATTTGTCAAACAGGTCACCTTAACATGCTAACATGCTAACATACTGATATACTGTATAGTGTTCTATATCTATGTCATGAGGTTAGCATTTGTCAAACAGGTCACCTTAACATGCTAACATGCTAACATACTGATATACTGTATAGTGTTCTATATCTATGTCATGAGGTTAGCATTTGTCAAACAGGTCACCTTAACATGCTAACATGCTAACATACTGATATACTGTATAGTGTTCTATATCTATGTCATGAGGTTAGCATTTGTCAAACAGGTCACCTTAACATGCTAACATGCTAACATACTGATATACTGTATAGTGTTCTATATCTATGTCATGAGGTTAGCATTTGTCAAACAGGTCACCTTAACATGCACTAAAATACAGAACATTACATTTAATAAATGTGTTTTTCTCTGGGGGAGGCCCCCCAGACCCCCCCCTGGGCTAAGACCTGGTCTTCATAATGTCTGGCTAGTTTGAATCATAATTTGACCAAATTAAAGACCTTTAAGAGTTAGTATGGATGTTTATTTATATTTGAACAGTATACTATTCATCTGTACAGTTTTCTTGTATGAATTTTATCAAAACACCTGTTATTATTAAATAGTGAGGAAATTAAATATTACATTTACCCCTGCCTGCTTTAGAGGAATTATTACATTTGAGTACCTATGTGTGTGAGTAGACCAGGAGTTGACCTGCAGTGAGCTAACACAGTAGCAGTGAGCTAACACAGTAGCAGTGAGCTAACACAGTAGCAGCTAACCACAAACAGCCTAGTGGTCTATGGGACACAAGCCGGGAATTGATCACCCCGGCTGGGTCGCCTGAGTGAGGGTGTCTGATGTTGAGAGACCCGAAACACCCTGTGATCTCAGGATACAACATCACTGATGATGTGTCCCAGCGCATCCGTAGATGTATTTATACACTGTTCGACTGGCTAGACCAGTGACTCCCAGGAACAGGCTGGGTGACGACCTAGAAAGTTTGGTGACAACTGGAGAGACAGTGGACAGCACGGAGAGACGGCAACCGGGGCAGGAAGGGGTGGCAGCCCGACCTGCATCTTCTGCAAGGGAGAAACCCAAGAAAGCTACAGATCAAACCACAGAAAAACACCCCCAGGGGAGCCCGAGAGGGGGGGAGGATGAGCACCCCAATAGGACGGACCTAATGACGATGACCTTGGCAAACGGACAACCGACGACGAATAGCAGATGCATCTGCGGAAAGGTCTGCAAGAACGATCATGGCCTAAAAATACACCAGGCCCGGATGAAATGCTTGGCCCAGGAGACGTCAGCACAGCGCACAGGAGCAACGACTGGTGAGACGCAGGAGGAGCCCGGCCCGGAGACAACCTACAAAGCCCAGAACCTCCAAGTGCTTGACACTCCAACTCCTAGCAGAGTAATCCAAAGTCATCGGATCAAGTGGCCTCAAGCAAAGCAGCACAAGCTGTGGCAGCAGTTTGATGAGGACACATCTAGAATCATCATAGCAACAGCAAGAGGAGACGTAGAGGGACGACTCAAGAGCCTGACTACCCTCATCACAAGTTTTGGAGCTGAGAGGTTTGGTGTCGAGGAGCCTAAGTCCAGCAAGCCCACCTACACTAACAACCGTAGGGCAGACAAGATCCACCAGCTGCGGAAAGAGCTGCGGCTGCTGGCAAAGCAGTTCAAGGCAGCAGCCGAGGCCCAGAAACCACCTCTCGCTGAGCTTCGTCACACCATACGGAAGAACCTCATGACCCTGCGTAGGGCGGAATGGCACAGGAGACGGAGGACTGAGAGAGCCAGGAAGCGGAGCTCCTTCATATCCAACCCCTTTGGCTTCACGAAGAGGCTGTTGGGACAGAAGCGCAGTGGACGCCTCAACTGTTCCAAGGAGGAGGTAGATGACTATCTCATCAACACCCTCCGCGATCGAGACAGAGAGCAAGAGCTAGGACAACAGAGAGCCCTCATGGACGTACCAGCCCCCCTAGTGGAGTTTAACACCTCAGAACCCACCTGGAAGGAAGTCCAGCAGGTGGTAAAATCCGCCAGAGCAAGCTCTGCTCCAGGTCCCAGCCAAGTGCCGTACAAAGTGTACAAGCACTGTCCAAACCTCCTCAGAATCCTGTGGAGGCTGCTACGTGTGATTTGGCGTAGGGGGACCATCTCGGATCAGTGGAGAAAGGCAGAGGGAATCTGGATCCCAAAAGAGGAGAACTCCACCAAGCTGGACCAGTTCCGGGTGATCTCACTTCTCAGTGTGGAGGGAAAGATATTCTTCAGCGTCCTCGCCAGAAGGATGACAGACTTTCTCCTCAAGAACACGTACGTGGACACATCAGTACAGAAGGGCGGCATTCCCGGAGTGCCAGGCTGTCTGGAACATACCGGAGTGGTCACTCAGCTCATCAGGGAGGCTCGAGAGGGGAGGGGAGACCTGGCGGTGCTTTGGCTAGACCTTGCTAATGCGTATGGGTCCATCCCCCACAAGCTTGTGGAAACCACCTTGGACCGATACCACATTCCTCGCACGATCAAGGACCTCATAATGAATTACTATGGGAACTTCAGGCTGAGAGTCACATCAGGGTGTGTAACATCCGATTGGCATCGGCTCGAGAAGGGGATCATAACTGGCTGTACAATCTCAGTTATCCTTTTCGCCCTTGCCATGAACATGTTGGTGAAGGCAGCTGAGACCGAGTGCAGAGGCCCCTTGTCTAAGTTTGGAGTTCGGCAACCCCCCATCCGTGCTTTTATGGACGACTTGACGGTTACCACCACATCAGTGCCAGGGTGTAGGTGGATCCTTCAGGGCCTGGAGAAGCTAATCCGCTGGGCCAGGATGAGTTTTAAACCAACAAAATCCAGGTCCATGGTCCTGAAGCGCGGAAAAGTGGTGGACAAGTTTCGCTTCTCTGTCGATGGAACAGAAATACCATCGATCACTGAGAAACCAGTCACAAGCTTGGGCAAGACTTTTGACTGTAGTCTCAGAGACACAGCATCCATCCAAACAACCATTAAGAAGCTAGAAGCTTGGCTGTCGGTAATAGACAAGTCTGGTCTTCCCGGCAAGTTCAAAGCATGGTTGTACCAGCATGGCATTCTTCCCCGCATTCTTTGGCCACTGCTGGTGTATGAGGTAACAATGTCCACGGTAGAGACCCTGGAGAGGAAGATCAGCTCCTACCTCAGAAGATGGCTGGGTCTGCCACGCAGTCTCACGAGTGCAGCACTGTACGGCAGAAGCAACAAACTTCAGCTTCCCTTCAGCAGTCTGGAAGAGGAGTTCAGGGTCTCTCGTACGAGAGAGGCACTGATTTACCGAGACTCCAGTGACACCAGAGTGGCATCAGCAGGCATCGTGGTCCGGACAGGAAGGAAGTTCAGAGCTCAAGAGGGTCTGGAGCTGGCGGAGTCTCGGCTGAGACACAAGGCCATGGTAGGCATGGTGGCAATTGGGCGAGCGGGGCTGGGTGCCATCCCACAGCCACGGCACGACAGGGCGCAGGGCAAGGAAAGGCGGGACCTTGTCCTGGAGGAGGTGCGGGCAGGTGTCGAGGAGTTGAGGACCAGCAAGATGGTAAGCATGCAGCAACAGGGGGCATCAACGAGATGGGAAGAAGCGCTGGAGAGGAAGCTGACCTGGAATGACATCTGGAAGGCAGAACCCCAGCACATCAAGTTCATGGTCCAAGCTGTCTATGACGTGCTACCAAGCCCAGCCAACCTGCACATTTGGGGGAAGAGTGACATTCCAACTTGCCCCCTCTGTCCAGGAAGAGGTACACTGGAGCACATCATGAGCAGCTGCCCTGCAGCTCTTGGAGGAGGCCGGTATCGCTGGAGACATGACCAGGTGCTGAGGGCGGTGGCTGAGGCTGTGTCCAGCGCAGTGGCCAACAACAAACACACCAGCAGCAAGAAGACAATCTCCTTTGTGAAGGCTGGAGAGAAGCCACGCTCAATGCCAGCACCATCGGCAAGCCTTCTCTCATCGGCATCAGACTGGGAACTGCGAGTTTACTTGGGCAGGCAGCTTAAGTTCCCAGAATATGTAGCAGCAACTTCGTTGAGACCTGACCTGGTACTAACATCAGCCTCTTCGAAGCAAGTTCTCTTGCTGGAACTGACAGTCCCGTGGGAGGACCGCATGGAAGAGGCCAGTGAGCGCAAGTGACTCAAATACCAGGAACTTATTGATGAATGTCGGAGGAGAGGCTGGAAAGCCCGCTGTGAGCCAGTGGAGGTGGGATGTCGGGGCTTCGCTGCACACTCCCTGTGCAAGGTATACAGCCTCCTCGGAATATCAGGTGCCGCAAAGAGGAGAGCCATCAAGTCCGCCACAGAGGCTGCAGAGAGAGCCTCCAGGTGGATTTGGATAAAAAGGTCCGAAAAGTGGGCTTTAGCTGCTGGGACACAAGCCGGGAATTGATCACCCCGGCTGGGTCGCCTGAGTGAGGGTGTCTGATGTTGAGAGACCCGAAACACCCTGTGATCTCAGGATACAACATCACTGATGATGTGTCCCAGCGCATCCGTAGATGTATTTATACACTGGGTATTTTTTTTTTCTTACCACCTTATCACCACCACACTTCACCAGAACATCCCAGAACCAGAACATTTGTTTCTCATCCAATAAGTTTATACATTGACATGGAACTGGTAAGTTTGTAAGATAAGTCTTTATTTCAGTGCTTGTGGATGGTAGATGATAGTTTATTGGTCAATTAAAAGAAAAACTGTTTAGAAATGGATTAAACTCTTTCGTTTAAGACAGGTGCCACTGTCAGCACTGGGGGCTGAGCCCCCCTAAAGGTTACATGCTAGAATCGCCCCTGCCTTAGACCCTCCTTCTGTCCTTAGATCCTCCTTCTCGGCAAGAAAAAACTTCAAAACCCAGTGGGAAAAAGAAGAAATCTTGAGGAGAACCACAAGGTGTCCAAGGGTTGTTTGCAGTGAGGGAAAACAAATACAATCTGAGGGGAATTTATATTTTCATAAAACAGCCTGTATGTACAAACTCAAAAACACACTGTATATGATCAGTTAAAAGAGTTAATGTGTGGAACAACTGCAGTGAAGAACTGAAAATCTGACAATCATTAAAAAAAAGATCAAACAAACTTTTACCAACCACATTCTAAGTGGATACAAGGAAGAAATGTAAATATGAATCTGTAACAAGGAACAAGTTTCCCTTTTTTCTGATACTTTGTTTTCTTTTCTTCTGTTGATTGTATAAACATGCTCTGACTGAGTTTATACAAAGGAGTAGGACTCAGGGTGGGTTCTGATCAATGTGGTAACCTAGGCCAACATTAGGACAACAATGGACCAACACTAGGACAACAATGGACCAACACTAGGACAACAATGGACCAACACTAGGACAACAGGGGGCCAACACTAGGACAACAATGGGCCAACACTAGGCCAACACTTGGACAACACTAGGACAACAATGGGCCAACACTAGGACAACAATGGGTCAACACTAGGACAACAGGGGGCCAACACTAGGACAACAATGGGCCAACACTAGGCCAAAACTAGGACAACAATGGGTCAACACTAGGCCAACACTAGGCCAACACTAGGACAACACTAGACCAACACTAGACCAACACTAGGCAAACACTAGGACAACACGAGGCCAACACTAAGACACCACTAGGACAACACTAGACCAACACTAGGCCAACACTAGGACAACACTAGACCAACAGAGAGGACGCTGAGAGGACGCTGAGAGGACGCTGGCGCTCGTCTGTTCGCCGCTTCTCCATCCATTTCTATTTCTATTTCTGTTCTAATAGCTTATTTAGTTCCCTAACAGCACTAATCTGTCTCTGAGCTGCCCCTTACACTCACAGTACTTAGACCTAGCTTTTTAGTTTAGTTTTGTTTTTGTTTTTCGTGTTGTTCTTACCTTCGCTGCCCCAGTGCTACCTCCAGTTGGCTACTGCTACTTCCAGCTACAGCCTGGTTCCGTCTGCCGTCTGCTGTGACCAGCACTTGCTCGTGTAGTTGGCTTGGTTGCCTTCATTCGCGGCTTGGCCGGTCATTTACAGTGGACTCTCTCTGGGTGCTTCGTTTGCCCCTGCCTCACTCTCCGTCCCCCCTGTCTGCTGCGACCAGTACCTGTCGGCGTAATTGGCTTGGCTGCCTTCACTCGCTGCTCGGCTGGTCTCTGCAGTGGACTGTTCCATCTGAGCAACTTTCTGGTGCTTCCCTGTCCTCGGCATGCTCTGGACAGTGGTCATCTGCCTCCTTGCTCTCTGTCCGCGGGAGCCCTCTCTGCGATCGCCCGCTGACAGTGCTGGCCTGCCGGTTAGCCCCTCTGTGCTACTAGCTAACACAGTGGGGCTGCCTGCTAGCATTGTTTGGCTAGCGGTTAGCAGAGCTGGGAACCCGTCAATGATAACACCAGATAGCATGACGATACACTACTCCTCCGCTGAACTCCACCGCCTCAATATCCCCATCACCTCTGGAGTCATAACCACGACCATCAAAGAACATGGACTTCTCCGCCGGCCCTGCTATTGCCATAGGGGCAGCCAGCGAAAGTTTGTTGTTCACGCTCACTCTGCCAACTCCATTCCCTCTGTCTGGTCCTTGCACCGTCCAGCTGTGACGTCACGCAATCACCACAACAAAACTCACGTGCGCCCTGTCTGTCTAAGAGCCCTGCCCAAGGCGCCTCATCCCATCAGCATCCCACCCCACCTCAACTGTGCACTGTTCAACTCCTGATCACTTAACAACAAGGAAGCCATCATTAATGAATTCATCACTGACAATAACCTGGACTATCTCTGTATTAATGAAACATGGCAAAAACCTCTGGATTACATCTCATTAAATAAATCAACTCCTCCCGGCTACTGTTATATGGACAAACCCGGACTGGACAGCCGTGGTGGTGGCATTGCTGTTATCCACCGCCAAAACCTCAATGTTACCAAAATTCCCATGCAGTCCCCACCGTCATTTGAATCCCTCACCTTCAAACTACCCGGCTCCAAACCACTGGTCATCGCAGTCATTTACCGACCCCCAAAGCCCAACTCTTCCTTCATCTCTGACCTGTCAGGATTCCTCACTCAACTCTCTGCCATATCCCCATCTGCCACACTTCTTGGTGACTTTAATCTTCATATAGATTCTCCCGTTTGCACAGCCGCAGCTGAATTCATGGAAACCCTGTCACTGTTCAACTACACCCAACACGTTGACTTCCCCACCCATGTCAAAGGCCATACCCTAGACCTCATCTGCTCCACCGACACCAGCATCAGCCATATATCCAGCACCAACTTTGGACAAAGCATCTCTGACCACCTGGCTATCTCTTTCCACATTCACATCCCTACCCCCAAGTGAAACTCAACCGCACAATTCGCTTCCGAAATCTCAAATCCATCAACTCCTCCTCCCTCGCCACCTCCCTATCTGATGCCATCTCCACCTCCCCTTTCACACTGACGGATTCTCCCACAGAACTGGTCGACATCTTCAACAGTTCACTCACCTCCTGTCTCGATCAGCTCGCACCCATTCAAACCCGCTCAGTCACCTTCACTCACACCTCCCCCTGGTACACGGTCGAACTCCGTGACCTCAAGTCAAAGGGCCGTCAGCTGGAAAGGCTCGCCAAGAAGACCGGCCTAACCATCCACGCTGACATGCATAAACAGCACATGCAGCTCTACAAGGACACACTCAACTCCACCCGTACCTCACACTATTCCGGTATTATTCAATCAGGCAGCGGCAACCCCAGAGCACTATTCTCCACAATAAATAAACTCCTCAAACCCATGGACACCATCTCACACACCTTCACTGCCGAGAAATGCAACAACTTCCTGACCTTCTTCCATGACAAAATAAAAAATATCCATAACCAGCTTGCCACTCCCCCGCCTGGACCTGAACGTGACACGCCCACTCCCCCCACCCACAGCTTCTCCTCATTTACGAACATCACTCCATCTGACCTAGAATCTGCAGTTGCAGGCATGGAGTCCTCAACTTGCTCTCTGGACCCCCTCCCCACAAACCACATCAAGGCCTGCCTCACAACTCTCTCTCCACTCATCACAAAAATTATCAACTCCTCCCTCTCCTCTGGACTCGTACCCTCTCCATTAAAGCTTGCCTCCATCACACCCATCCTGAAAAAACCTGGTCTTGACCCCGACTCCCCCAACAACTACCGCCCCATATCCAATCTCCCATTCCTGTCGAAAATTCTGGAACGCATCGTCACAACCCAAATCACCGGATACCTGGAAACAAACGACCTTTATGAAATATTTCAATCTGGATTCCGCACCAAACACAGCACTGAAACAGCCCTCCTCAGAGTAACAAATGACCTTCTGCTCTCCTCTGACTCCGGTTCACTTAACATCCTCATTCTACTCGACCTCAGTGCTGCTTTTGACACCATCCATCATTCCATACTCATCTCACGTTTCAAATCCCTTGGAATCACTGGCACCGCCCTCTCCTGGTTCAAATCATACCTCACTGACAGACACCACTTTGTTTCCATAAACAACTCCCAATCAGTCACATCACCCGTCACCCATGGCGTCCCCCAAGGTTCAGTACTCGGCCCCCTCCTCTTCATCCTCTATATGCTCCCCCTTGGTCAGATACTCCCCCGTCACGGCCTCCGCTTTCACTGCTATGCCGATGACACCCAACTGCCGCCACACATTCTACTCTCACCTCCTGCCTCACTGAAACAAAAACATGGATGCAATCAAAATTCCTTCAACTCAACTGCAATAAGTCCGAAATCCTCATCACTGGCCCTGACTCCCTCACCTCGTCCGCCCTCAACTTCTCCCTCAATATTGATGGTACCAATGTAATCCCCTCCTCCCAGGTCCGTAACCTCGGAGTCATCTTTGATCCCACCCTCTCCTTCCAGTCACATGTCAACCACATCACAAAAACCGCCTTCTTCCACCTACGCAATATCGCCCGTCTTCGCCCCTGCCTCTCTCACACTGCTGCTGAAACTCTCATTCACTCATTTGTAACTTCCAGACTCGACTACTGCAATAGCCTCCTCTACGGCCTCCCCACCAAAGTTCTCAAAAAACTGCAATATGTTCAAAACTCTGCCGCTCGCCTGCTTACCAGAACCCGATCCAGGGACCACATCACACCCATCCTCTGTGACCTCCACTGGCTCCCAATCAAATACAGCATCAATTTCAAAATCCTCATAACTACATACAAAGCCCTCAATAACCAGGCCCCACCCTACCTTTCCGAACTCATCCACCGCCATGTCCCCTCCCGCTCTCTCAGATCAAGTGCTGCCAACCTCCTCGAGCTTCCTAAGGCCAAGAAGCGAACTTGGGGTGACAGAGCTTTTTCAGTGGCAGCCCCCTCACTGTGGAACTCACTGCCCATACAGATCAGATCTGCCCCCACCCTCTGTATATTCAAAACTACTCTCAAGACCCACCTTTTTAGACTTGCCTTCCCTACCTAAACCTACGCTCTCCTTTTTGTGTTTGTCTTTGTTTTGTTTTTGTTTTCTTCTTGCTTTTAACGTTTTAACCCATTATTTTCTATTAAACTTATTAAAGGCATTAAAATTGTTTTTATCGCTACCATGTAAAGCGTCTTTGAGTACCTAGAAAATCGCTATATAAATTGAATGTATTATTATTATTATTATTATTAACACTAGGAGAACACTAGACCAACACTAGGACAACACTAGGACAACAATAGGCCAACACTAGGACAACACTAGACCAACACTAGGACAACAATAGGCCAACACTAGGACAACACTAGACCAACACTAGGCCAACACTAGGACAACACTAGGCCAACACTAGGACACCATCTAATGGAGTACGTACTGAGTGTCCATGAATAATCAGTGTCAATGTTAAGTTTAATGATTTATTTACTGTATTTTCACACTATAAGGTGAACTGGATTATAAGGAGCATTAAGTGAAGATAAACACTAACAATAACTATAATATTAACTTCATCCTACACCCTTTCCAACAAGGTACACATATCTAGGCTGCTAAAGAGTTGTTGTTTTAATTTCTGCCTAAACACTTTGTATGTTTTATTTATTTAGTTTGTACCTGTTGAAATAAACAAACGAGAAAAGCACTCTGAGAGTGCAAGATAGACCCTCCTAACCCTGATCACCCCCAAAATGAAATCACTTCTTCCTGTTCACATTTCCAACATATCCTGAAAATTTCACCAAAATCTGTCCATACGTTTTCAAGTTATCTTGAACACAGACAAATAGATAAACAAACAAACAAACAAACAAACAAACAGACAGACAAACAAACAGATAAACAAACAGACAAACAGATAAATAGACAAAGAGATAAACAGACAAACAGATAAACAAACAAACAAACAAACAGATAAACAGACAAACGCCGGTAAAAACATAACCTCCTTGGCGGAGGTAATAAAATGAAGTGAAACATTAGTACCAAACAATCTCACTTTTCCTACGGCTCTGCACTAGTTTTAATAAAGTCATGACATATTTAATGAATTATTTAAAGATGTGTTTATTTATTTAATTTCAGCACTTTTATTCCTCTGTAGTTGGAGTTTTCAGGCATACATATTTATTTTTAAGCAGAAACCATGGTGTGAATCAGCAGTAAACCTTCCTATTCTTACTGTGTTTCTATTCATATCCTTCAGCATCATCCATCATCAAGGATCACGTGTAGAATTAGGCCACTACCGAAGTGTGACTCAGGCGTGCAGATGAATCATCTGTGTGATAAAGATACAGACACGCCTGCTATTTTTGCATCACCATCCACAGAAGGAATATTATCAGATTTACCCGCTTTAAGTCAGAGATTAAATAAATACATGAATAAATAAAGAATTTGCCATGTGCTCTGAAACAAATAACAACAAACTTTAGACACATCATGCATCCCTGTGGTGGGTTATTTTTTATTTTTTATTACGCATTACACTATTCTACAATTTTTAGAAAAGATCTTCAGACATTAAATGTGTTAAATCTTACAAACTTTAATCAGATGAATCAGAAAATAAATTACTTTAATGCTGGTTAGTTCATGTCTCTCTCACTACATATATATATATATATATATATATATATATATATATATATATGTATGTATGTATGTATGTATATATATGTATGTATGTATGTATATATATATATATATATATGTATGTATGTATATATATATATATATATATATATATATATATATATGTATATATATATATATATATATATATATATGTATGTATATATATATATATATATGTATGTATATATATATATATATATATATATATATATGTATGTATATATATATATATATATATATATATATGCAACAACACCAGGGGAGACAAACACCAGCTACTGGTTGACAGGACAATTGCCAGAGATTGCACGATGAGGAACACCAACCTGTGCACTGCCTGGATTGATTACAAGAAAGCCTATGACTCAATGCCACATACATGGATACTGGAATGTTTAAAACTGTAGAACATCAACAGGACACTAAGAGAGTTCATCCAGAACTCAATGAGGCTGTGGAAGACAACTCTGGAGGCCAACTCAAAGCCAATTGCACAAGTGAGCATCAGATGCGGCATTTACCAAGGAGATGCTCTGTCCCCCCTGCTGTTCTGCATAGGCCTAAACCCCCTCAGCCAGATCATCTCAAAGAGTGGCTTCGGATACCAGTTCCGAAGTGGAACATCCATCAACCACCTCCTCTACATGGATGACATCAAGCTGTATGCCAAGAATGAGCGTGACATTGATTCCCTAATTCACCTCACCTGGATCTACAGCAAAGACATTGGGATGTCATTGGGACTAGATAAATGTGGGCGGATGATATCTAGAAGAGGAAAGGTGATCACAACTGAAGGGGTTGACCTACCTGAAGGGAATATCACAGATGTGCAGGAAAGTTACAAATACCTAGGGATCCCACAGACAAATGGTAATCATGAGGAGGCAGCTCGGAAGTCAACCACAGCCAAATACCTACAGAGGGTAAGACAGGTCCTGAAAAGTCAGCTGAACGGCAAAAATAAGATCCAGACCATTAACACCTATGCCCTGCCAGTAATCAGATACCCAGCTGGGATAATATCCTGGCCACTGGAAGAGATACAAGCCACTGATATCAAGACAAGGAAACTCCTTACCATGCATGGAGGGTCAAGATGGGAGAACCCCCCAAAGGTGACAGAGAACAAACAGGCCAAGATCCTGTGGGACTTCCAGATCCAGACTGACAAGATGGTGATGGCCAATCAGCCTGATATAGTGGTGGTGGATAAACATGAGAAGACAGTGGTGGTGATAGATGTAGCAGTCCCCAGTGATAGCAACATGAGAAAGAAAGAACATGAGAAGAGAAGAGAAATACCAAGGACTGAAAGAGGAGTTAGAGAAAATGTGGAGTGTGAAGGCAACAGTGGTACCAGTAGTGATGGGGGCACTAGGGGCAGTGACCCCCAAGCTGGGACAATGTCTCCAGCAGATACCAGGAACAACATCAGAGATCTGTGTCCAAAAGAGAACATTGTTAGGAACAGCTAAGATCCTGCACAGAACCCTCAGGCTCCCAGACCTCTGGTAGAGGACCCGAGTCTGAAGGAGACACCGCCCAGGTGGGAGGGGCCTCTGGTAGAGGACCCGAGTCTGAAGGAGACACCGCCCAGGTGGGAGGGGCCTCTGGTAGAGGACCCGAGTCTGAAGGAGACACCGCCCAGGTGCGAGAGGAAAATTTTTTTGTTATTTATTTATTTTTATGTGTGTGTGTGTGTGTGTTATTACACATATATGCTGGTTTAAAAGCACAATAAAACATAAAAAATTAAAAAAATTATAAAATAAAAATGTAATAAAGCATATCAAAGCACAATAAAACATAATCCCAGTGTTTTTAGACGGTGTTAAAATGACCCAAAATTAATAAAATAATCAATAAAATGAACAAAAATGAACCAAATATTCAGTAAAATGAATAAAAATAACTATGATAACGGACTTATGGACGGATTTTTGATGACATTTTCAGATGTGTTGGGAGTGTCTTTGGCATCGGGGTCTTGTTCCGCCCCGTCTGGAAATATTTTTCGATAGTAACTTGTGGTGAATCCTGCTTATTCTACGGTTAGTCCAGGTTATTCCTGCTACTACTCTAACAGACTGGCTAAAATAGCCGTTATAACTTTGGAACTTATGTTGCTAACTAACTAAAACTTGCTAACTGGCACAAACATAACCTCCTTGGTGGAAGTAATGAACAAAATTGACCAAAATGTTCTTTAAAATGAACAAAACAAACATGTACAGTAATGTTCAGGTGTTTGTCTGCTCCACATCATCTGTTGCCACGGCGATCTCCCTGGAATGTAAATTATTTATTGTCCTCCTGTCGTGGGTTCCTTTCTTAAATTAGAGTGTTTTCAAACATGTTCAAACCCACTCCACGCTCTGCCGTAACCATGGAAACGCCTCCAGCCCAGTGACGCCTTTGAACAGCAGCAGCCATGCATGGATGAGGAGGTGCTCAGCCCAGCAAGGAGGCGCAGGGAAACCCCACAACCTGGACCCACAGCCTGGACCCAGACCCCCCTCCCCCAACCCCCCCACCCACAACCTGGACCCAGACCCAGCATCCTGGACCCAGACCCCCCACCCCCCCCACCCACAACCTGGACCCAGACCCAGCAACCTGGACCCAGACCCCGCAACCTGGACCCAGCCCCCCACAACCAGGACCCAGACCCCCACAACCTGGACCCAGACCCCCCACAACCTGGACTCTGACCCCCCACAACCTCAACCCAGACCCACCACAACCTGGACCCACAAACTGGACCGAGACCCCCCACAAACTGGACCCAGACCCCCACAACCTGGACCCAGACAGTCCAGTCCACACATTGTCAGTGTTTCTTTCTGTATATTAGTCCCAGTAGTAAAAGTAACAGTTGTGCACTTGCACTGATGGGAGTAGTTTGATGAGACACAGAAAAAAATAATCAATAAAATTAACAAAAATATTCAGTAAAATAAATTAAAATGACCAATAATCAATGGTTGTTGTCTAACAGTTGTGCGTCTTATCAGAATACTTTCATCAGTTGTTGGTCAGTGTTAGCTGTTAACAGTGTTAGCTGTTAACAGTGTTAGCTGTTAGCAGCGTTAGCTGTTAGCAGTGACAATGGTAGTGCATTGAATATTTGGTCATTTTTGTTCATTTTATGGATTATTTTGTTAATTTTCCTTAATTTAACTGAATATTTTGGTAAATCTTGTTCATTTTACTAAATATTTTGGTCAGTTTAGCTCATTTTATTGACTTTTTTGTTAATTTCATTGAATATTTTTGTTCATTTTGGTCAGTTTAGCTCATTTTATTGAAGATTTTGTTCATTTTGTTCATTTTACTAAATATTTTGGTCATTTTTGCTCATTTTACTGAATATTTAGTTCATTTTTGTTCATTTTATTGAATATTTTTGGTAATTTTTGCTAATTTTACTGAATATTTTGTTCATTTTATTGAATACTTTTCTTAATTTTTCTGAATATTTTGTTCATTTTTGTTCATTTTATTGAACATTTTGGGTAATTTTTGTTTTTTTACTGAATATTTTTGTTCATTTTATTGAACATTTTGGGTAATTTTTGCTAATTTTACTGAATATTTTGTTCATTATTGTTCATTTTACTGAATATTTTGGTCATTTTTGTTCATTTTACTAAATATTTTGGTCAGTTTAGCTCATTTTATTGACTTTTTTTGTTAATTTCATTGAATATTTTTGTTCATTTTACTAAATATTTTGGTCATTTTTGTTCCTTTTTATTGACGATTTTGGTCATTTTTGCTAATTTTACTGAATATTTTGTTCATTTTTGTTCATTTTATTGAATATTTTGTTAATTTTTGTTCATTTTACTGAATATTTTTGGTAATTGTTGCTCATTTTACTGAATATTTTGTTCATTTTTGTTCATTTTATTGAATACTTTTCTTCATTTTTCAGAATATTTTGTTCATTTTTGTTCATTTTATTGAACATTTTGGGTAATTTTTGTTTTTTACTGAATATTTTTGTTAATTTTATTGAATATTTTTGGTAATTGTTGCTCATTTTACTGAATATTTTGTTCATTTTTGTTCATTTTATTGAATACTTTTCTTCATTTTTCTGAATATTTTGTTCATTTTTGTTCATTTTATTGAATATTTTGGTAATTTTTGCAAATTTTACTGAATATTTTGTTCATTATTGTTCATTTTACTAAATATTTTGGTCATTTTTGTTCATTTGATTGAATATTTTGGTCTTTTTTTTTCATTTTACTGAATATTTTTTTCTGTCTTTATCAAACTACTTTCATCAGTTGTTGGTCAGTGTTAGCAGCTGCTACGTGCAGGTGCACAGCTGTTAGCAGTGACAATGCTAGTGCATTGATAACTATTGAGAGAAAGTAGCTCCAAACAATTACGAGGTGTGAGTTTTTGTTCAGTGACAGTTTTGTTATGTAAATAAATCACTCATTCCAACACATACTGTTTTGAGAAGAAACAGGTTTTATTTTGTTGACCCCAGGAAACCTGCAGGGACTACTTTGGCTTTGACCAAAACCGGACCAGAACTGGGCTCACAGGACACTGTGGGGGGTAAATCAGTGTGGGTGCACCAGAGTAAAAGGGCGGGGTCAGAATAGATGGGCGGAGTCAGTGTGGGTGTACCGGAGTAAAGGGGCGGAGTCACTGTGGGTGCACCAGAGTAAAGGGGTGGAGTCAGAAGAGAGGGGCGGAGTCAGTGTGTTTGCACCAGAGTAAAGACACTGATGACAAACACATTCATCTGAAAAATACTGAACTGTTCCTTTAAAAGGATGGTTTCAGTCACTGGTGGATGTTTGAGTCTTTATGGATTAAGGTTCAGAAATGACCAAAAACAGTCACTTGCCTGATATCTATTTGAAGGTAGCTCTTAAATAGCTAAAAAAAAGTCCTGTAAAGTGTGTGGTAAAGTTTAGTTTTTTTTCCACAACAGAACGTATCATTAATGGTGGTTGTGGAATGTGGACAGACCATAATAATAAGAATCTGAACCAGTCCCTGTGGATCTGTTCACATCACAGTTTTTATTCCTGTGTAATTCAAAATAAAGTTTCATTCCTCTTTTAAACAAACTATGTAAACACATAAAATAAAATGAAACAGTGGTTTATTCAAACTTCTAACACGTGGGAACTTTTCATTAGTTTGTTTCCAGAAGCTTCTGACTGTCGACCCAGTTATTGAACACTTCCTACAGCAGCAGAAAAACAGTTAAAGACAGAAAAGCTTCAGGTTATGGATCAACATCATATGTTTTCCACGTCAACACAGGATCCAAACTGTCAACATGGAATTCTACTGTCCACGGAAAAACATCCCAGAGCTGTGTTTCCATGGCAACATGATCTGATCTACTGGTGAAAAACAGGAACACTCCAGAAAGATTCCAACACCACTGTGAAGGACCTGATCTGAAGTAAAAGTACACATATTATATACTGAAGTAAAAGTACACATATTATATACTGAAGTAAAAGTACACACATTATATACTGAAGTAAAAGTACACATATTATATACTGAAGTAAAAGTACACACATTATATACTGAAGTAAAAGTACACATATTATATACTGAAGTAAAAGTACACACATTATATACTGAAGTAAAAGTACACACATTATATACTGAAGTAAAAGTACACATATTATATACTGAAGTAAAAGTACACATATTATATACTGAAGTAAAAGTACACACATTATGTACTGAAGTAAAAGTACTAACATTATGTACTGAAGTAAAAGTACTACCATTCTGTACGAAAGTAAAAGTACACACATTATGTACTAAAGTAAAAGTACTACCATTCTGTACGGAAGTAAAAGTACACACATTATGTACTGAAGTAAAAGTACTAACATTATGTACTGAAGTAAAAGTACTACCATTCTGTACGAAAGTAAAAGTACACACATTATGTACTGAAGTAAAAGTACTACCATTCTGTACGGAAGTAAAAGTATACACATTATGTACTGAAGTGAATGTACACACATTATGTACTGCAGTAAAAGTACACACATTATGTACTGCAGTAAAAGTACACACATTGTGTACTGAAGTAAAAGTACTACCATTCTGTACGGAAGTAAAAGTACACACATTATGTACTGAAGTAAAAGTACTAACATTCTGTACTGAAGTAAAAGTACAAACATTCTGTACTGAAGTAAAAGTACACACATTCTGTACTAAAGCAAAAGTACACACATTATGTACTGAAGTAAAAGTACTAACATTCTGTACTAAAGTAAAAGGGGCGGAGCCTTAAGGTCCCCATGAGCAACTGCAGGAACAGAAGTTTAGTTCAGTTAATGTATTAAATTATTATGTGTTCTATCATCAAATAAAAGCAGAAGTGGATTTACTACTGACTTATTATCAAACACATTTTCAATATTTGTGAAGCTAGTGAGTCTGTGCTAACCCGAAAATGGAACTGAACGACAGACGAATGGAACTGGTTCTGACGAAACAAAAGAACATTGACGTTGTGACACATCAGAAGTTTGGGTGAGATAAATATTTAAATATTTAAATATTTAAATATTTAAATGTTTAAATATTTAAATATTTAGGTGATAGATGTAGCAGTCCCCAGTGATAGCAACATGAGAAAGAAAGAACATGAGAAGAGAAGAGAAATACCAAGGGCTGAAAGAGGAGTTAGAGAAAATGTGGAGTGTGAAGGCAACAGTGGTACCAGTAGTGATGGGGGCACTAGGGGCAGTGACCCCCAAGCTGGGACAATGTCTCCAGCAGATACCAGGAACAACATCAGAGATCTGTGTCCAAAAGAGAACATTGTTAGGAACAGCTAAGATCCTGCACAGAACCCTCAGGCTCCCAGACCTCTGGTAGAGGACCCGAGTCTGAAGGAGACACCGCCCAGGTGTATTTATATATATATATATATATATATATATATATATATATATATATATATATATATATACTGTATATAAATGTCATATTTAACCCCTAAACCTCAGGGGCATAGATTATTTTTTCAGTTTGTGGAGAATCACCCAAACATGTGTTTGTGTGATTTGTGCAGCAGGACCTGTGATGTTTTACTTCCTCACATCTATTTCCTGTTCAACACAACCTCACACACACACACACACACACACACACTGTTCATTATATTAACAGTTAATATCTGTTTAACTCCATATATGATGATTATTTAATGTCAGGAACAGTCTGGTCTGAAACCCGTCAGTCACCAAAGGTCTTTTTATATAACGTTAACATGTTCGTCACATGTCATGTGTCATTTCTGTTCCACAAATAGATGTGCAGGTTAATGGGTTAATGAGAGGATGATGATGATGATGATGATGATGGTTTCCTTCAGGAGTGAAAGTCTGTCATTTATGTGATGAAACCAAAGAGAATCCAATGTCAACCTAAAAGTTAATGATGGATGTGACAACAGGGAAGGAAGGAAAGAAGGAAAGAAGGATGGAAGGAAGGAAGAAAAGAAGGATGGAAGGAAGGAAAGAAGGATGGAAGGAAGAAGGAAGGAAGGAAGAGAAGAAGGAAGGATGGAAGGAAGCAAGGAAAGAAGGAAGGATAGTAGGAAAGAAAGAAAGAAGGAAGAAAAGAAATAAATAAGTAAGGAAGGAAGTATGAAGAAGTGATGGAGGGGACAGGAGGGGGTCCTCAGTGATGAAGGTGGGGGGTCCTTATCACTGAGCAACTCTAGAGTTAATTATGACAGAGGGGACTGGGCAGTCTGGTTTAAGTAGTCTGGTTTTACTGGTCTGGTTTAAGTGGTCTGGTTTTACTGGTCTGGTTTTACTGGTCTGGTTTAAGTGGTCTGGTTTAAGTAGTCTGGTTTTACTGGTCTGGTTTAAGTGGTCTGGTTTTACTGGTCTGGTTTAAGTGGTCTGGTTTAAGTAGTCTGGTTTTACTGGTCTGGTTTAAGTGGTCTGGTTTTACTGGTCTGTTTTAAGTGATCTGTTTTAAGTAGTCTGGTTTTACTGGTCTGGTTTAAGTGGTCTGGTTTAAATGGTCTGGTTTAACTGGTCTGGTTTAAGTGGTCTGGTTTAACTGGTCTGGTTTTACTGGTCTGGTTTTACTGGTCTGGTTTAAGTGGTCTGGTTTTACTGGTCTGGTTTAAGTGGTCTGGTTTAAGTGGTCTGGTTTTAGGGTTAGGTAGTTGTAGATGTATGTGAGGATGGATTGAAGGAGTGACTCTAAACCAGTGTTAAAAGTTATTGATGATAAAATACCTCAGCTTCCTGAGCAGGTGCAGGATCTGCTGGACTTTTATATTCATACACAATACATGCCCCAGGCATGTAACTTACCTTACTTTACCTTCCCTTTCTTTACTTTACTTTACTTTACCTTCCCTTACTTTACCTTCCCTTACCTTACCTTACCTTACCTTACTTTACCTTACTTTACCTTACCTTACCTTACTTTACCTTACTTTACCTTACTTTACCTTACTTTACTTTACTTTACTTACCTTACATTACCTTACCTTACCTTCCCTTACTTTACCTTACTTTACCTTACTTTACCTTACTTACCTTACTTTACCTTACTTTACTTTACTTTACTTTACTTTACCTTACCTTACCTTACCTTACCTTACCTTACCTTACCTACCTTACCTTACTTTACCTTACTTACCTTTACTTTACTTACTTACTTTACATTACCTTACCTTCCCTTACTTACCTTACTTTACCTTACTTTACCTTACATTACCTTACCTTAACCTTCCCTTACTTTACCTTACTTACCTTACTTTACCTTACTTTACTTAACTTTACCTTTACTTTACCTTACCTTACCTACCTTACTTTACCTACCTTCCCTTACCTTACCTTACTTTACCTTACTTTACCTTACTTTACCTTACTTACTTTACTTACTTACTTTACCTTACCTTACCTTACCTTACCTTACCTTACCTTACCTTACTTTACCTTACCTTACCTTACATTACCTTACCTTACCTTCCTTACTTACCTTACTTTACCTTACTTTACCTACTTTACTTACTTTACTTTACTTACCTTACCTTACCTTACCTTACTTTACCTTACCTTACCTTACCTTACCTTACCTTACATTACCTTACCTTACCTTACTTTACCTTACCTTACCTTACCTTACATTACCTTACCTTACCTTCCCTTACTTTACCTTACTTTACCTTACTTTACCTTACTTTACCTTACTTTACTTTACTTTACTTACTTTACCTTACCTTACCTTACCTTACCTTACTTTACCTTACCTTACCTTACCTTACATTACCTTACCTTACCTTCCCTTACTTTACCTTACTTTACCTTACTTTACCTTACTTTACCTTACCTTACCTTACTTTACCTTACCTTACTTTACCTTACTTTACCTTACCTTACCTTACTTTACCTTACCTTACTTTACTTTACTTTACTTTACTTTACCTTCCCTTCCCTTACCTTACCTTACCTTCCCTTACTTACCTTACCTTACTTTACCTTACTTTACCTTACTTTACCTTACTTTACCTTACCTTACCTTACTTTACCTTACCTTACCTTACTTTACCTTACCTTACTTTACTTACCTTACCTTACTTTACCTTACTTTACTTTACCTTACCTTACTTTACCTTACTTTACCTTACCTTACCTTACTTTACCTTACCTTACTTTACTTACCTTACCTTTACCTTACCTTACCTTACTTACTTTACCTTACCTTACTTTACCTTACTTTACCTTACCTTACCTTACTTTACCTTACCTTACTTTACCTTACTTACCTTACCTTACCTTACCTTACCTTACTTACCTTACTTTACCTTACCTTAACCTTACTTTACCTTACCTTACTCTTACCTTTACCTTACCTTACTTTACCTTACTTTACCTTACCTTACCTTACTTTACCTTACCTTACTTTACCTTACCTTACCTTACTTTACCTTACCTTACTTTACCTTACTTTACCTTACCTTACCTTACTTTACCTTACCTTACTTTACCTTACTTTACCTTACTTTACCTTACCTTACTTTACCTTACTTTACCTTACCTTACCTTACTTTACATTACCTTACCTTACCTTACCTTACTTTACCTACCTTACCTTACCTTACCTTACTTTACCTTACCTTACCTTACTTTACCTTACCTTACTTTACTTTACCTTACCTTACTTTACCTTACTTTACTTTACCTTACCTTACTTTACCTTACCTTACTTTACCTTACCTTACCTTACCTTACCTTACTTTACCTTACCTTACCTTACTTTACCTTACCTTACCTTACCTTACTTTACCTTACCTTACCTTACTTTACCTTACCTTACCTTACTTTACCTTACCTTACCTTACCTTACCTTACTTTACCTTACCTTACCTTACTTTACCTTACCTTACCTTACCTTACTTTACCTTACCTTACCTTACCTTACATTACCTTACCTTACCTTACCTTACATTACCTTACCTTACCTTACTTTACCTTACCTTACCTTACTTTACCTTACCTTACCTTACTTTACCTTACCTTACATTACTTTACCTTACCTTACCTTAACTTATCTTACCTTACCTTACCTTACCTAATTACTTTACCTTACCTTACCTTACTTTACCTTACCTTACATTACCTTACCTTACCTTACCTTACCTTACATTACCTTACCTTACCTTACCTTACCTTACTTTACCTTACCTTACCTTACCTTACATTACCTTACATTACCTTATCTTACCTTACTTTACTTTACTTTACTTTACTTTACTTTACCTTACTTTACCTTACCTTACCTTACCTTACCTTACCTTACCTTATGTTACCTTACCTTACCTTCCTTTACTTTAGTTTACCTTACCTTACATTACCTTACTTTACCTTACCTTACCTTACCTTACTTTACCTTACCTTACCTTACTTTACCTTACCTTACCTTACTTTACCTTACTTACATTACCTTACCTTACTTTACTTTACTTTACTTTACTTTACCTTACTTTACCTTACCTTACCTTACCTTACCTTACCTTACCTTATGTTACCTTACCTTACTTTACCTTACTTTACCTTACTTACCTTACTTTACTTACTTTACTTTACTTTACTTTACCTTACCTTACCTTACCTTACCTTACCTTACCTTACCTTACCTTACCTTACTTTACCTTACCTTACCTTACATTACCTTACCTTACCTTCCCTTACTTTACCTTACTTTACCTTACCTTTACCTTACTTACTTTACTTTACTTTACTTTACCTTACCTTACCTTACCTTACTTTACCTTACCTTCCCTTACCTTACCTTACTTTACCTTACTTTACCTTACTTTACCTTACTTTACTTTACTTTACTTTACTTACCTTACCTTACCTTACCTTACCTTACTTTACCTTACCTTACCTTACATTACCTTACCTTACCTTCCCTTACTTTACCTTACTTTACCTTACTTTACTTTACTTTACTTTACTTTACCTTACCTTACCTTACCTTACCTTACCTTACCTTACCTTACCTTACTTTACCTTACCTTACCTTACATTACCTTACCTTACCTTCCCTTACTTTACCTTACTTTACCTTACTTACTTTACTTTACTTTACCTTACCTTACCTTACCTTACTTTACCTTACCTTACCTTACCTTACCTTACATTACCTTACCTTACCTTACTTACCTTACCTTACCTTACCTTACATTACCTTACCTTACCTTCCCTTACTTTACCTTACTTACTTACTTTACCTTACTTTACTTTACTTTACTTTACTTTACCTTACCTTACCTTACCTTACCTTACTTTACCTTACCTTACCTTACCTTACATTACCTTACCTTACCTTACCTTACTTTACCTTACTTTACCTTACTTTACCTTACTTTACCTTACCTTACCTTACTTTACCTTACCTTACTTTACCTTACTTTACCTTACCTTACCTTACTTTACCTTACCTTACTTTACTTTACTTTACTTTACTTACCTTCCCTTCCTTACCTTACCTTACCTCTACTTTACCTTACCTTACTTACCTTACTTTACCTTACTTTACCTTACTTACCTTACCTTACCTTACTTTACCTTACCTTACTACTTACCTTACTTTACTTTACCTTACCTTACTTTACCTACTTTACTTACCTTACCTTACTTTACCTTACTTTACCTTACCTTACCTTACTTTACCTTACTTACCTTACTTTACCTTACCTTACTTACCTTACTTTACCTTACCTTACCTTTACCTTACTTTACCTTACCTTTACCTTACTTTACCTTACCTTACTTTACCTTACCTTACCTTACCTTACTTTACCTTACCTTACTTTACCTTACTTACCTTACCTTACCTTACTTTACCTTACCTTACTTACTTTACCTTACCTTACTTTACCTTACTTTACCTTACCTTACCTTACTTTACCTTACCTTACTTTACCTTACCTTACCTTACTTTACCTTACCTTACTTTACCTTACTTTACCTTACCTTACCTTACTTTACCTTACCTTACTTACCTTACTTTACCTTACCTTTACCTTACCTTACTTTACTTACTTTACCTTACCTTACCTTACTTTACATTACCTTACCTTACCTTACCTTACTTACCTTACCTTACTTTACCTTACTTTACCTTACCTTACCTTACCTTACTTTACCTTACCTTACTTACCTTACTTTACCTTACCTTACCTTACTTACCTTACCTTACTTTACCTTACCTTACCTTACCTTACTTTACCTTACCTTACTTTACCTTACTTTACCTTACCTTACCTTACTTTACCTTACCTTACTTTACTTTACCTTACCTTACTTTACCTTACTTTACCTTACCTTTACCTTACTTTACCTTACCTTACTTTACCTTACCTTACCTTACTTTACCTTACCTTACTTTACCTTACTTTACCTTACCTTACCTTACTTTACCTTACCTTACTTTACCTTACTTACCTTACTTTACCTTACCTTACTTTACCTTACTTTACCTTACCTTACCTTACTTTACATTACCTTACCTTACCTTACCTTACTTTACCTTACCTTACCTTACCTTACCTTACTTTACCTTACCTTACCTTACTTTACCTTACCTTACTTTACTTTACCTTACCTTACTTTACCTTACTTTACTTTACCTTACCTTACTTTACCTTACCTTACTTTACCTTACCTTACTTTACCTTACCTTACTTTACCTTACCTTACCTTACTTTACCTTACCTTACCTTACCTTACTTTACCTTACCTTACCTTACTTTACCTTACCTTACCTTACTTTACCTTACCTTACCTTACCTTACCTTACTTTACCTTACCTTACCTTACTTTACCTTACCTTACCTTACCTTACTTTACCTTACCTTACCTTACCTTACATTACCTTACCTTACCTTACCTTACATTACCTTACCTTACCTTACTTTACCTTACCTTACCTTACTTTACCTTACCTTACCTTACTTTACCTTACCTTACATTACTTTACCTTACCTTACCTTAACTTATCTTACCTTACCTTACCTTACCTAAATTACTTTACCTTACCTTACCTTACTTTACCTTACCTTACATTACCTTACCTTACCTTACCTTACCTTACATTACCTTACCTTACCTTACCTTACCTTACTTTACCTTACCTTACCTTACCTTACATTACCTTACATTACCTTATCTTACCTTACTTTACTTTACTTTACTTTACTTTACTTTACCTTACTTTACCTTACCTTACCTTACCTTACCTTACCTTACCTTATGTTACCTTACCTTACCTTCCTTTACTTTAGTTTACCTTACCTTACATTACCTTACTTTACCTTACCTTACCTTACCTTACTTTACCTTACCTTACCTTACTTTACCTTACCTTACCTTACTTTACCTTACCTTACATTACCTTACCTTACTTTACTTTACTTTACTTTACTTACCTTACTTTACCTTACCTTACCTTACCTTACCTTACCTTACCTTATGTTACCTTACCTTACTTTACCTTACTTTACCTTACTTTACCTTACTTTACTTTACTTTACTTTACTTTACTTTACCTTACCTTACCTTACCTTACCTTACCTTACTTTACCTTACCTTACCTTACATTACCTTACCTTACCTTCCCTTACTTTACCTTACTTTACCTTACTTTACTTACTTTACTTTACTTTACTTTACTTTACCTTACCTTACCTTACCTTACTTACCTTACCTTCCCTTACCTTACCTTACTTTACCTTACTTTACCTTACTTTACCTTACTTTACCTTTACCTTACTTTACTTTACTTACCTTACCTTACCTTACCTTACCTTACTTTACCTTACCTTACCTTACATTACCTTACCTTACCTTCCCTTACTTTACCTTACTTTACCTTACTTTACTTTACTTTACCTTACTTTACCTTACCTTACCTTACCTTACCTTTACCTTACCTTACCTTACCTTACTTTACCTTACCTTACCTTACATTACCTTACCTTACCTTCCCTTACTTTACCTTACTTTACCTTACTTTACTTTACTTTACTTTACTTTACCTTACCTTACCTTACTTACCTTAACCTCTACCTTACCTTACCTTACATTACCTTACCATTACCTTACTTTACCTTACCTTACCTTACCTTACTTACCTTACCTTACCTTCCCTTACTTTTACTCTTACTTTACCTTACCTTACCTTACTTTACTTTACTTTACTTTACTTTACTTTACCTTACCTTACC
>CM035803.1:3393930-3446430 GCA_020466265.1 Siphamia tubifer
TGTACTGAAGTAAATATGTACGGGTGTACGGAAGTAAAAGTACACACATTATTTCTGAAGTAAAAGTACTAACATTCTGTACTGAAGTAAAAGTACAAACATTCTGTACTGAAGTAAAAGTACACACATACTGTACTAAAGCAAAAGTACACACATTATGTACTGAAGTAAAAGTACTAACATTCTGTACTAAAGTAAAAGGGGCGGAGCCTTAAGGTCCCCATGAGCAACTGCAGGAACAGAAGTTTAGTTCAGTTAATGTATTAAAATTATTATGTGTTCTATCATCAAATAAAAGCAGAAGTGGATTTACTACTGGACTTATTATCAAACACATTTTCAATATTTGTGAAGCTAGTGAGTCTGTGCTAACCCGAAAATGGAACTGAACGACAGACGAATGGAACTGGTTCTGACGAAACAAAAGAACATTGACGTTGTGACACATCAGAAGTTTGGGTGGAGATAAATATTTAAATATTTAAAATATTTAAATATTTAAATGTTTAAATATTTAAATATTTAGGTGATAGATGTATCAGTCCCCAGTGATAGCAACATGAGAAAGAAAGAACATGAGAAGAGAAGAGAAATACCAAGGGCTGAAAGAGGAGTTAGAGAAAATGTGGAGTGGTGAAGGCAACAGTGGTACCAGTAGTGATCGGAGCATTAGGGGCAGTGACCCCCAAGCTGGGACAATGTCTCCAGCAGATACCAGGAACAACATCAGAGATCTGTGTCCAAAAGAGAACATTGTTAGGAACAGCTAAGATCCTGCACAGAACCCTCAGGCTCCCAGACCTCTGGTAGAGGACCCGAGTCTGAAGGAGACACCGCCCAGGTGTATTTATATATATAAATATATATATATATATATATATATATATATATATATAATATATATATATAATATATACTGTATATAAATGTCATATTTAACCCCTAAACCTCAGGGGGCATAGATTATTTTTTCAGTTTGTGGAGAATCACCCAAACATGTGTTTGTGTGATTTGTGCAGCAGGAACCTGTGATGTTTTTACTTCCTCACATCTATTTCCTGTTCAACACAACCTCACACACACACACACACACACACACACTGTTCATTATATTAACAGTTAATATCTGTTTAACTCCATATATGATGATTATTTAATGTCAGGAACAGTCTGGTCTGAAACCCGTCAGTCACCAAAGGTCTTTTTATATAACGTAACATGTTCGTCACATGTCATGTGTTATTTCTGTTCCACAAATAGATGTGGCAGGTTAATGGGTTAATGAGAGGATGATGATGATGATGATGATGGTTTCCTTCAGGAGTGAAAGTCTGTCATTTATGTGATGAAACCAAAGAGAATCCAATGTCAACCTAAAAGTTTAATGATGGATGTGACAACAGGGAAGGAAGGAAAGAAGGAAAGAAGGATGGAAGGAAGGAAGAAAAGAAGGATGGAAGGAAGGAAGAAGGATGGAAGGAAGAAGGAAGGAAGGAAGGAAGAAAAGAAGGAAGGAAGGAAGAAGGAAGGAAGGAAGAGAAGAAGGAAGGATGGAAGGAAGCAAGGAAAGAAGGAAGGATAGTAGGAAAGAAAGAAAGAAGGAAGAAAAGAAATAAGTAAGTAAGGAAGGAAGTATGAAGAAGTGATGGAGGGGACAGGAGGGGGTCCTCAGTGATGAGGTGGGGGGTCCTTATCACTGAGCAACTCTAGAGTTAATTATGACAGAGGGGACTGGGCAGTCTGGTTTAAGTAGTCTGTTTTACTGGTCTGGTTTAAGTGGTCTGGTTTTACTGGTCTGGTTTTACTGGTCTGGTTTAAGTGGTCTGGTTTAGTAGTCTGGTTTTACTGGTCTGGTTTAAGTGGTCTGGTTTTACTGGTCTGGTTTAAGTGGTCTGGTTTAAGTAGTCTGGTTTTACTGGTCTGGTTTAAGTGGTCTGGTTTTACTGGTCTGTTTTAAGTGATCTGTTTTTAAGTAGTCTGGTTTTACTGGTCTGGTTTAAGTGGTCTGGTTTAAATGGTCTGGTTTAAACTGGTCTGGTTTAAGTGGTCTGGTTTAACTGGTCTGGTTTTACTGGTCTGGTTTACTGGTCTGGTTTAAGTGGTCTGGTTTTACTGGTCTGGTTTAAGTGGTCTGGTTTAAGTGGTCTGGTTTTAGGGTTAGGTAGTTGTAGATGTATGTGAGGATGGATTGAAGGAGTGACTCTAAACCAGTGTTAAAAGTTATTGATGATAAAATACCTCAGCTTCCTGAGCAGGTGCAGGATCTGCTGGACTTTTATATTCATACACAATACATGCCCCAGGCATGTAACTTACCTTACTTTACCTTCCCTTTCTTTACTTTACTTTACTTTACCTTCCCTTACTTTACCTTCCCTACCTTACCTTACTTTACCTTACTTTACCTTACTTTACCTTACCTTACCTTACCTTACCTTACCTTACTTACCTACCTTACCTTACATTACCTTACCTTACCTTCCCTTACTTTACCTTACTTTACCTTACTTTACTTTACTTTACTTTACTTTACCTTACCTTACCTTACTTACCTTACCTTACCTTACCTTACTTTACCTTACCTTACCTTACATTACCTTACCTTACCTTCCCTTACTTTACCTTACTTTACCTTACTTTACCTTACTTACTTTACTTTACTTACTTTACTTTACCTTACTCTTACCTTACTTACTTTACCTTACCCTTACCTTACCTTCTTTACCTTACTTTACCTCACTTTACCTTACTTACTTTACTTTACTTTACTTTACCTTACCTTACCTTACCTTACCTTACCTTACCTTACCTTTACCTTACCTTACCTTACCTTACATTACCTTACCTTCCCTTACTTACCTTACTTTACCTTACTTTACCTTACTTTACTTACTTTACTTACTTTACCTTACCTTACCTTACCTTACTTTACCTTACCTTACCTTACCTTACCTTACCTTACCTTACCTTACCTTACCTTACCTTACCTTACCTTACCTTACCTTACCTTACCTTTACCTTACTTACTTCTTACTTTACTTACCTTACCTTACCTTACCTTACTTACTTTACCTTACCTTACCTTACCTTACCTTACATTACCTTACCTTACCTTCCCTTACTTCCTTACTTTACCTACTTTACCTTTACCTTACCTTACCTTACCTTTACCTTACCTACTTACCTTACTTTACCTTACCTTACCTTACTTTACCTTACCTTACTTACTTTACTTTACATTACCTTACCTTCCCTTACCTTTACCTTACCTTCTTCCTTTACTTACCTTACCTTACTTACCTTACCTTACTTAACTTTACCTTACCTTACCTTACCTTACCTTACTACCTTACCTTACCTTACTTTTACCTTACCTTACTTTACTTACTTACCTTACCTTACTTACTTTACCTTTACCTTACTTTACCTTACCTTACTTTACCTTTACCTTACTTACCTTACCTTACTTTACTTTACCTTACCTTACTTTTACCTTACTTTACCTTACCTTACCTTACCTTTACTTTACCTTACCTTACCTTACCTTACTTTACCTTACCTTACCTTACTTTACCTTACCTTACTTACTTTACCTTACCTTACCTTACTTTACCTTACCTTACCTTTTTACTTTACCTTACCTTACTTACCTTACCTTTACTTTACCTTACCTTACTTTACCTACTTTACCTTACCTTACCTTACCTTTACCTTACCTTACTTTACCTTACTTTACCTTACTTACTTACCTTACCTTACCTTACTTTACCTTACCTTTACCTTACTTTACTTACTTTACCTTACTTTACCTCTTACCTTACCTTACCTTTACCTTACCTTACTTTACCTTACCTTACCTTACTTTACCTTACCTTACTTTACCTTACCTTACCTTACTTTACCTTACTTACTTTACCTTACCTTACTTTACCTTACCTTACTTACCTTACTTACTTTACCTTACCTTACCTTTACCTTACCTTACCTTACCTTACCTTACTTACCTTACCTTACTTTACCTTTTACCTTACTCTTACCTTACCTTACCTTACTTTACCTTACCTTACCTTTACCTTTACCTTACCTTTACCTTACCTTACTTTACCTTACCTTACCTTACCTTACCTTACATTACCTTACCTTACCTTACCTTACCTTACTTACCTTACCTTACTTACCTTACCTTACTACTTACCTTACCTTACATTACTTTACCTTACCTTACCTTAACTTATCTTACCTTACCTTACCTTACCTAAATTACTTTACCTTACCTTACCTTACTTTACCTTACCTTACATTACCTTACCTTACCTTACCTTACCTTACCATTACCTTACCTTACCTTACTTTACCTTACCTTACCTTACCTTACATTTACCTTACATTACCTTATCTTACCTTACTTTACTTACTTACTTACCTTACTTTACCTTACCTTACCTTACCTTACCTTACCTTACCTTACTTTACCTTATGTTACCTTACCTTACCTTACCTTTACTTAGTTACCTTACCTTACATTACCTTACTTTACCTTACCTTACCTTACCTTACTTACTTACCTTACCTTACTTTACCTTACCTTACCTTACTTTACCTTACCTTACATTACCTTACCTTTACTTACTTACTTACTTTACCTTACCTTACCTTACTTACCTTACCTTACCCTTACCTTATGTTACCTTACCTTACTTTACCTTACTTTACCTTACTTTACTTTACTTTACTTTACTTTACCTTACCTTACCTTACCTTACCTTACCTTACTTACCTTACCTTACCTTACATTACCTTACCTTACCTTCTCCTTACTTTACCTTACTTTTACCTTACTTTACTTTACTTTACTTTACTTTACCTTACCTTACCTTACCTTACCTTACCTTCCCTTACCTTACCTTACTTTACCTTACTTTACCTTACTTTACCTTACTTTACCTTACTTTACTTACTTTACTTACTTTACCTTACCTTACCTTACCTTACCTTACTTTACCTTACCTTACCTTACATTACCTTACCTTACCTTCCCTTACTTTACCTTACTTTACCTTACTTTACTTACTTTACTTTACTTTACCTTACCTTACCTTACTCTTTACCTTACCTTACCTTACCTTACTTTACCTTACCTTACTTTACCTTACCTTACCTTACCTTACATTACTTACCTTACCTTCCCTTACTTTACCTTACTTTACCTTACTTTACCTTACTTACCTTACTTTACTTTACTTTACTTTACCTTACCTTACCTTACCTTACCTTACCTTACCTTACTTTACCTTACCTTACTTACCTTACATTACCTTACCTTACCTTCCCTTACTTTACCTTACTTTACCTTACTTTACCTTACTTACCTTACCTTACCTTACTTTACCTACCTTACTTTACCTTACTTTACCTTACCTTACCTTTTACCTTACCTTACTTTACTTTACTTTACTTTACTTTACCTCCTTACCTTACTCTTCCTTACTTTACCTTACCTTACTTTACCTTACTTTACCTTACCTACCTTACTTATACCTTACCTTACCTTACTTTACCTTACCTTACTTTACTTTACCTTACCTTTACTTTACTTACTTTACTTTACCTTACCTTACTTTACCTTACTTTACCTTACCTTACCTTACCTTACTTTACCTTACCTTACTTTACCTTACTTTACCTTACCTTACCTTACTTTACCTTACCTTACTTTACCTTACTTTACCTTACCTTACCTTACTTTACCTTACTTCTACCTTACTTTACCTTACCTTACCTTACCTTACTTTACCTACCTTACTTACCTTACTTTACCTTACCTTACCTTACTTACCTTACCTTACTTTACTTACCTTACCTTACTTTACCTTACTTACCTTACCTTACCTTACTTTACCTTACCTTCTTACCTTTACCTTACTTTACCTTACCTTACCTTACTTTACCTTACTTTACCTTACCTTACCTTTACCTTACCTTACTTACCTTACTTTACCTACCTTACTTTACCTTACCTTACCTTACCTTACCTTACCTTACCTTACCTTACCTTACTTACCTTACCTTACCTTACCTTACCTTACTTTACCTTACCTTACCTTACTTTACCTTACCTTACTTTACTTTACCTTACCTTACTTTACCTTACCTTACTTTACCTTACCTTACTTTACCTTACCTTACTTACCTTACCTTACTTTACCTTACCTTACTTACCTTACCTTACCTTACTTTACCTTACCTTACCTTACCTTACCTTACCTTACCTTACCTTACCTTACCTTACCTTACCTTACTTTACCTTACCTTACCTTACCTTACCTTACCTTACCTTACCTTACCTTACCTTACCTTACCTTACCTTACCTTACCTTACCTTACCTTACCTTACATTACCTTACCTTACTTTACCTTACCTTACCTTACTTTACCTTACCTTACCTTACTTTACCTTACCTTACCTTTACCTTACCTTACCTTAACTTACCTTACCTTACCTTACCTTACCTTACCTAAATTACTTTACCTTACCTTACCTTACTTTACCTTACCTTACATTACCTTACCTTACCTTACCTTACATTACCTTACCTTACCTTACCTTACTTTACCTTACCTTACCTTACCTTACATTACCTTACATTACCTTATCTTACCTTACTTTACTTTACCTTACTTTACCTTACTTTACCTTACCTTACCTTACCTTACCTTATGTTACCTTACCTTACCTTCCTTTACTTTAGTTTACCTTACCTTACATTACCTTACTTTACCTTACCTTACCTTACCTTACTTTACCTTACCTTACTTTACCTTACCTTACCTTACTTTACCTTACCTTACATTACCTTACCTTACTTTACTTTACTTTACTTTACCTTACTTTACCTTACCTTACCTTACCTTACCTTACCTTACCTTACCTTATGTTACCTTACCTTACTTTACTTTACTTTACTTTACCTCACTTTACCTTACCTTACCTTACCTTACCTTACCTTACCTTATGTTACCTTACCTTACCTTCCTTTACTTTAGTTTACCTTACCTTACATTACCTTACTTTACCTTACCTTACCTTACTTTACCTTACCTTACTTTACCTTACCTTACCTTACTTTACCTTACCTTACATTACTTTACCTTACCTTACCTTAACTTATCTTACCTTAACTTATCTTACCTTACCTTACCTTACCTTACCTTACCTTACTTTACCTTACTTTACCTTACCTTACATTACCTTACCTTACCTTACATTACCTTACCTTACCTTACCTTACCTTACCTTACTTTACCTTACCTTACCTTACCTTACATTACCTTACATTACCTTATCTTACCTTACTTTACCTTACCTTCCCTTACCTTACATTACCTTACCTTACTTTACTTTACTTTACCTTACTTTACCTTACCTTACCTTACCTTACCTTATGTTACCTTACCTTCCTTTACTTTAGTTTACCTTACCTTACATTACCTTACTTTACCTTACCTTACCTTACCTTACCTTACTTTACCTTACCTTACCTTACTTTACCTTACCTTACATTACCTTACCTTACCTTACATTACCTTACCTTACCTTACCTTACCTTACCTTACCTTACCTTACCTTACCTTACTTTACCTTACCTTACCTTACCTTACCTTACATTACCTTACATTACCTTATCTTACCTTACTTTACCTTACCTTCCCTTACCTTACATTACCTTACCTTACTTTACTTTACTTTACTTTACCTTACTTTACCTTACCTTACCTTACCTTACCTTATGTTACCTTACCTTACCTTCCTTTACTTTAGTTTACCTTACCTTACATTACCTTACTTTACCTTACCTTACCTTACCTTACTTTACCTTACCTTACCTTCCTTTCCCTTCCTTTACTTTACTTTACCTTACCTTACCTTACCTTACCTTACTTTACCTTACCTTACCTTACCTTACTTTACCTTACTTTACCTTACCTTACTTTACCTTACCTTACTTTACCTTACCTTACTTTACCTTACCTTACCTTACTTTACCTTACCTTACCTTACTTTACCTTACTTTACCTTACTTTACCTTACTTTACCTTACTTTACCTTACCTTACTTTACCTTACCTTACTTTACCTTACCTTACCTTACCTTACTTTACCTTACTTTACCTTACCTTACTTTACCTTACCTTACCTTACCTTACCTTACCTTACTTTACCTTACCTTACCTTACTTTACCTTACCTTACCTTACCTTACCTTACTTTACCTTACCTTACCTTACTTTACCTTACCTTACCTTACCTTACCTTACTTTACCTTACCTTACCTTACCTTACTTTACCTTACCTTACCTTACCAGTCTATGTTTATGTAAACATCTTATGCTTTCTTCTACTTCTGTGTAACTGACTCTGTTGTCAAACCTTTGACTCTTAACCCTTCACATTCCTCACATTTACATTTGTTGCTATAATAATAACAGCTGTAGAGTTGATTTGACATTTACCAGAGTGCACTGAGCCCGTCTCCATCTGTCAATCAAACCTTCTCGTATCACATCATGTGGCGTCCGTTGCTATTTTTGTCTGTTTATAACATTTGCTGCAACTGCCAAGAGTTTATTTATTTAAGGGTTCCTTTAAGAACGATGAATTATGAACCATTGCACATGAAGCTCTTATTATTCTGGGTTGATTCTGCTTCAAACAGCTGAAAAATGACTGTAAATGAAAACTGCAGCTGGTCTTAAAGTGTTGGGAGTACAGAAAAAAGAATGGTGTCTTTTTTAAAAGAAGGAGTTGGGACTAAAACTGTTTAAAACTGTTTATTTAAAATGTCAAAAGATGGAGACTTAAAAAGGCTAAAAATACACTAAAATATACGAAAACACCCTAGAACTCCACTAACATGCCATAAAAATAGAGAAAAGTTGACTATGTCCTAAAATGGCCAAAAATCCACCACAATTCACTAAAATTCCTGCATTTATAAATGGACGTTCATCTATAGCCTGTCCGTCCATGGGAGTGGATCTGTCCTTCAATGTGGTTCTCCTCAAGATTTCTTCTTTTTCCCACTGGGTTTGGAAGTTTTTTCTGCTGAGAAGGAGGGTCTAAGGACAGGGGGAGGGTCTAAGGACAGAGGGATGGTCTAAGGACAGGGGATGCCTGGGACTTTTCATGTATTTCTGTAGTTGATTATGTTTTTGTAAAGCCCTCTGAGACGACTTTGTTGTGATTTAGGGCTTTATAAATAAAATTGAATTGAATTAAAAATGAAATGAAAAGCAAAGAAAAAAAGTGAGTCAAATTTGAGACAAATTGTTGCTTGTTTGCTCAAACTCCAGCCAGTTTAGTTAAGGTGAATTTCTGTCCCTTTGAATTAATTTTCCAGTAACTAAATATTTGAAATATGACTTCATTTTAATTACAAAAATGGAAAATTGCAACTATTTATCGTAAATTTCACTTCGTTCCGCAACAAAACCCTAAAAACAAAGTACCACAACTTTCAAGATTTTTTCATAAAAGCTCATGAAGCATCAGATATTTTAGGACGAACCAATCAGAAAAAAGGCCTGACATCCTGGAGGGACTGGATTTTCCAACATGGATCCAAAGCCAGTGAAGTCTGGTCCATATTGGTTCACAGGAAGTGGGAAAGCCTTGTCCCATCCAGCCAATGTCAAAGCAAAAGCAGTGTGTCCTAATGACTGACATGTTTTGGTCTCTGGGGTTAACGCAGACGTAACGCATGAGTAACGCAGACGTAATGCATGAGTAACGCAGACGTAACGCAGACGTAACGCATGAGTAACGCATGAGTAACGCAGACGTAATGCATGAGTAACGCAGACGTAACGCAGACGTAACGCATGAGTAACGCAGACGTAATGCATGAGTAACGCAGACGTAACGCAGACGTAACGCAGACGTAACGCATGAGTAACGCATGAGTAACGCAGACGTAACGCAGACGTAACGCATGAGTAACGCATGAGTAACGCAGACGTAACGCATGAGTAACGCAGACGTAACGCATGAGTAACGCAAACGTAACGCATGAGTAACGCAGACGTAATGCATGAGTAACACAGACGTAACGCAGACGTAACGCAGATGTAACGCAGACGTAACACATGAGTAACGCAGACGTAACGCATGAGTAACGCAAACGTAACGCATGAGTAACGCAGACGTAATGCATGAGTAACGCAGACGTAACGCAGACGTAACGCAGATGTAACGCAGACGTAACGCATGAGTAACGCAGATGTAACGCAGACGTAACACATGAGTAACGCAGACGTAACGCATGAGTAACGCATGAGTAACGCAAACGTAACGCATGAGTAACGCAGACGTAATGCATGAGTAATGCAGACGTAACGCAGACGTAACGCAGACGTAACACAGACGTAACGCAGACGTAACGCAGACGTAAAGCATGAGTAACGCAGACGTAACGCAGACGTAACGCATGAGTAATGCAGATGTAACGCAGACGTAACGCATGAGTAACGCAGATGTAACGCAGATGTAACACATGAGTAACGCAGACGTAACGCAGACGTAATGTAGACGTAACGCAGACGTAACGCAGACGTAATGCAGACGTAACGCATGAGTAACGCAGACGTAACGCAGACGTAACGCAGACGTAACGCATGAGTAACGCAGACGTAACGCAGACGTAACGCATGAGTAACGCAGATGTAACGCAGACGTAACGCATGAGTAACGCAGACGTAACGCATGAGTAACGCAGACGTAACGCAGACGTAATGCAGACGTAACGCAGACGTAACGCAGACGTAACGCAGACGTAACGCAGACGTAACGCAGACGTAACGCAGACGTAACGCAGACGTAACGCAGACGTAACGCAGACGTAACGCAGACGTAACGCAGACGTAATGCAGACGTAACGCAGACGTAACGCAGACGTAATGTAGACGTAACGCAGACGTAACGCAGACGTAATGCAGACGTAACGCATGAGTAACGCATGAGTAACACAGATGTAACGCAGACGTAACGCATGAGTAACGCAGACGTAACGCAGACGTAACGCAGACGTAATGCAGACGTAACGCAGACGTAATGCAGACGTAACGCAGACGTAATGCAGACGTAACGCAGACGTAACGCAGACGTAATGCAGACGTAACGCAGACGTAACGCAGACGTAACGCAGACGTAATGCAGACGTAACGCAGACGTAATGCAGACGTAAAGCAGACGTAACGCAGACGTAACGCAGACGTAATGCAGACGTAATGCAGACGTAACGCAGACGTAACGCAGACGTAATGCAGACGTAACGCAGACGTAATGCAGACGTAACGCAGACGTAACGCAGACGTAAGGCAGACGTAACGCAGACGTAATGCAGACGTAACGCAGACGTAATGCAGACGTAACGCAGACGTAACGCAGACGTAATGCAGACGTAATGCAGACGTAACGCAGACGTAATGCAGACGTAACGCAGACGTAACGCAGACGTAACGCATGAGTAACGCAGATGTAATGCAGACGTAATGCAGACGTAACGCAGACGTAACACAGACGTAACGCATGAGTAATGCAGACGTAACGCAGACATAACGCATGAGTAACGCAGACATAACGCAGACGTAACGCATGAGTAACGCAGATGTAACGCAGACGTAACGCATGAGTAACGCAGATGTAATGCAGACGTAACGCAGACGTAGATGGTAAATTACACTGGAACACTTCAGGACCTCAGGGTTCACATTAGGTTAGAAGGGGAATGTTACACAGTATCCACCTGTGAAAATCTGGCAGGAATCTACAAGAGGGTTAAGGTTAGACTGGGACAAGACTGGGAAAAAAATAAACCTGACCAGGTCACGTAAAGACGTCACATGACGTCACGTAAAGACGTCACGTAAAGACGTCACATGACGTGGCACCAATGGTATATTTGGTAAATGTATGACCTTTAACCTTAAAGCAGGTTATTGACATATTTAGTTAAATCAGACAATATCTTGTGCTTCATATTTAACATTAGATCTAACATGTGACATTTGGTCGTTGTGCGACGTCACATAACGTCAGAGTGACGTCATACGTGGTCGAATATTGAAATGGACATATGTGAAAAACAGGAGCCAGGATTTCTGGGAATGTTTTTAAACCCTCTAAGGGATTGTTAATGATCCATAAAATAAATGGTTAGTGAACACAGAACACTAGTTTATAAAGAAGTTAGAACATCCAGATCCAAACCTTGGCAGATTTAATGTGTTAGCGTTAGCGTTAGCACAGACTGGTGCTGCTTCACTGAGGTCTGAACTCCACCAGTGATCTAGTTTATCATATTATTAGGCTGAATGTGGCCCCTGAGCTAAAATGACTTTGACACTACTGCTGTATTTGAAAAATGGAAGAAAATAAACTATTACATCATCAAAAATGAATTAATTTGAGCCAAAAAAAGTCTGTGTTTTGAATGTCTGGGGTCGACAGAAACCTGTTAAAATGGGGTCAAAGATAAAGGAAGGTTGGAACCACTGATGTAGACATAACCTTTTTTTCTTCTGAAGAAATGTCCCATGAGGCATTGCAGGATGTGAGCTCTGAACATTAGGCTGGTGCAGAAATCTGTAGGATTTGTGTTTGGACGTCCCCAGCAGGATCAAACTGGAAACATTAAAATGCAAAAGGGGTTTGTAGTTTTTCCCCAAATGCACATAAAACAACAAACCAGGTGTAGATCAGATTTTATCGCTTTGAACACGCATTAAAAGTCAGTAAGTTTGGGACAATAAACACTAATTGCAACAATTAATTTAAGATAGATTTGACTCATGAGGACATGAGTGTAGGATGATGTCAGAGGTGAAGATGCAGCGAGTGGAAGACCACAACATGATGGATGAGCAGACACAGCAGGACCAGGATGTTTTACTTTTATTTACGTTAGCTCAGCCGTGTTTACTTAACCACCGTCAACTCTGCTGGACACTAGAATGCCCCGATCATTTGATCATTCATTTTTCAAAATAAAACCAAAAACCAAACAACAACTCATTTCTTTATTGTTTTCAAAACCAAAATGAAAACACAGATAACGATGCGTTTTTTCAGTTTTGCTTTTCATGTTTAAATTAATAATAACATTAGCATACATAACTATCCATTTACATTAGCATACATTACTATCCATTTACATTAGCATACATAACTATCCAATTATATTAGCATACATTACTATCCATTTACATTAGCATACATTACTATCCATTTACATTAGCATACATTACTATCCATTTACATTAGCATACATAACTATCCAATTATATTAGCATACATTACTATCCATTTACATTAGCATACATTACTATCCATTTACATTAGCATACATAACTATCCAATTATATTAGCATACATTACTATCCATTTACATTAGCAAGCATAACTATCCAATTACATTAGCATACATTACTATCCTTTTACATTACCATACATTAATATCCATTTACATTACCATACATTAATATCCATTTACATTAGCATACATTAATATCCATTTACATTAGCATACATAACTATCCAATTATATTAGCATACATTACTATCCATTTACATTAGCAAACATTACTATCCATTTACATTAGCAAACATAACTATCCAATTATATTAGCATACATTACTATCCATTTACATTAGCATACATTACTATCCATTTACATTAGCAAACATAACTATCCAATTACATTAGCATACATTACTATCCTTTTACGTTAGCATACATTACTATCCATTTACATTAGCAAGCATAACTATCCAATTACATTAGCATACATTACTATCCTTTTACATTACCATACATTAATATCCAATTACATTAGCATACATTAATATCCATTTACATTACCATACATTAATATCCATTTACATTAGCATACATTAATATCCATTTACATTAGCATACATTAATATCCATTTACATTAGCATACATAACTATCCATTTACATTAGCATACATTACTATACATTTACATTACCATACATTAATATCCATTTACATTACCATACATTAATATCCATTTACATTAGCATACATAACTATCCATGCTGATTGCAGAGTGTTCATGTAGTTTTGTACAGTTTTGTACAGTTCACACACATAACATATATAAACCCACTAGGGACACCAACAGTGCCAACATGCCTTGTCCTTTAGATAAAGTGTCAACAGTGTCCACAGATCGTGGAGAGGGAAAGATCAAACAAAGTGGGTATACTGCAAACAGGATCTGCTCAATTTTCAGTATTTTGTTTTTGTGGCTGCTGTCATCAAGGACACACCCCCACAGTCCACTGTCATTGGACAAAGGACATGCTGTCGTTGCGGTACTTTGTATAACGTTCAACTTAGCTCAACTTCTTGACGGTCTCCGTCTTGCCGTGCCGGAATCCCACAAGGCTTTGTGAGGACAGCGACCATTGACAATGAATGGAATAGGTTTGATACAGTATGAACGTGTACCCTGACTCTGACCTCTAAATATTGGTATCGACTATAGAATAACTCATATCGGTCGACCTGTTGTTGTGTCGGTATTAGGGCATTAACGACTTTGCATCGAAGTTGCATCAACTTGTCATGATGACGTCATCATATTGTCAGCAGAGAAATAACTGACGCATGGCTAAAAAAAACAAAAAAACACAGACACACGTCTGTCCAGTAATGAGCAACTTGTATTAAAGTTCAGTAACAACGTAACAATGTCCACTGACCCAAACAGCATTTAACTGCAACAAAACAAAGGCTAACGTTAGCAAAGAGTGTTCTGTTAAATGTAACTGAACATCAGTAGGTGAACATATGTCTGCATTTGGTCTGGACCCACGGCTCTAAAACTGGACTGTCCACACGTCTGTCACACGTCCTCACTTTTTATATTAGTTTAAGATGAACACAACACTGTCCATATCTGGAGCATGTTGTCATAATGCAGGTTGTCTGCACTGTTAATCACACAGGGTAGCTAGCTAATGCTGCTTTATCACACAGGTTAGCTAGCTAATGCTGCTGTATCACACAGGTTAGCTAGCTATTGCTGCTGTATCACACAGGTTAACTAGCTAATGCTGCTGTATCACACAGGTTAACTAGCTAATGCTGCTTTATCACTAACATTAGCCGATACCTCTACAGATGCTGTGCGGGTTTTTTTTCATCTAAAGTGAAGTATTTCCACACATGCATGTGTGTGTGTCACTATTGTTTTGTTAGCCCACCACAACTGTCTTACCTGCAGGTGTCTTGTTTACATCTGGTCTGTGTTTACGCGCCGAGAGAGAGAGAGGAAGAGAGAGAGAGAGAGAGAGAGGGAAGGAGAGAAAGAATACTGTAACATGCGACTTGTCGACTCTTCCAAATTTAAGTCGACTTGTGCTACGGAAGTCGACGTGTCAATTAGTCGACATTTTACTTAATGCCCTAGTCGGTACGCACATGTGTGTATGCGTGTGGGTGTATTTATATCTTCATGGGGACATTAATATGTTTACACAGCCACATCATGGGGACCTTTGACACTATGGGGACCAAAATTCAGGTCCCCACAAGGGTTAAATATAAATTAAGGTCCCCACTAGTAAAATAAAAATGATGTGGCCCTATATATACTTTTTTTTCTGGAAGTTCTCATAAAGCATGAGGGGAATAGGTGTAAAATTTTATTACCATGTATTTTTCAAAGGTTTGAAGATGTCCCCTCTGTTGATCAAAATAACGTGCTGTGACACAGAGGTAACTAATTACTCAGTGAAGTCCAGTAGGGTTAACACCACTGTCCTAGTCTGTTGGTAGCATCGAACTCAGTGCATTGCTTCTGGTTTTCTGATCTTCAAATGCCACTGTGTTAATCGCGCGTTTAAAAAAATTGTGTCGTTAAACGCATGTTGCGTTAACACGTTAATAACGCATTAACTTTGACAGCCTTAATTTGTCCTTTTTTGTATTTTCAAATGTGTATCATTTTTTAAATGTTATTTTATTAAAAAGTGCTGACACTCACTACCCAACACTACCATACTTGATTACAAACTTGGCCCTCATGAGACATGAAAACTAGTGTGTGTGTGTGTGGGGGGGGTGTCTTGGAGCCCCCACAGACCCTAGCTGCGCCCATGTCTCCACTGTTTTTTTCTTCATAGACCAGGTCAAAGTTGAGCCCATGTGGTTTATGTCTTTGTTCTTTTTCTGGGCGACTTTTTCTTCTCCCCGTTTTTAAACCGTGCAGTTAAATAAAAAAAGATATGACAAGCAGAAGTTTAAAAAAAAAAACCCAAACATTTATTCAGATGGACTTTTTCTTGAATCGTTGTTTGAGCTAATCAGTGTTTCCATCACCAGTGCAGCTCCTGGATTATTGTCAGTTCTACTGGGTTTTGTTTAACCAGGAAAAAAGATGATGGAAATTAAAAATGTCTTTTTCCAAAGTGTCCTGGAACAGTTACATAAAATAGAAAACACAGACGTACACCCAAACTAAACATCTACAGAAAACACAACCAGTGTTTCCACCACACCGTCTCATGATTCATATATATATATATATAGTGTTGCCTGAATGCCTCAGGCAACAAAAGCCCAGTAAAGTTGAGGAACTAAAGGACAGCACAGAGACACTACTCATGGCTGCACAAGAACAAGCCCTGAACACCAGAGCAATAGAGGCCGGGGTCTACCACATCAGACAGGACCCCAGGTGTAGGGTGTGTAGAGAAGCCCCTGAGACAGTCCACGACATCACAGCAGGTGTAAGATGGTGGCAGGTAAGGCATACATGGAGAGGCATAACCAGTTAACAAGAGGGTGATGGCCAATCAGCCTGACATAGTGGTGGTGGATAAACATGAGAAGACAGTGGTGGTGATAGATGTAGCAGTCCCCAGTGATAGCAACATGAGAAAGAAAGAACATGAGAAGAGAAGAGAAATACCAAGGACTGAAAGAGGAGTTAGAGAAAATGTGGAGTGTGAAGGCAACAGTGGTACCAGTAGTGATGGGGGCACTAGGGGCAGTGACCCCCAAGCTGGGACAATGTCTCCAGCAGATACCAGGAACAACATCAGAGATCTGTGTCCAAAAGAGAACATTGTTAGGAACAGCTAAGATCCTGCACAGAACCCTCAGGCTCCCAGACCTCTGGTAGAGGACCCGAGTCTGAAGGATATATATATATATATATATATATATATATATATATATATATATATATATATATATATATATATATATATATATATATATGCACACAAGAGGAAACATGATGTAAAATCAGTGTCTGATTTTTTTAAAATTCAAACTTATATCTGTCATGACCTCTGCTCCAGTGACCTTTCCCCCAGTGCTCATCCACACTCACCTGGTCCCGCACTGCGCAGCTGCAACCCATTCCTCATCTGTGGCTATAAAAGCAGTAAGGCTTGCAGTTGCCAGTGCGGGACCATTCAGTAATGTCACCTCCATAACCCGGACACTTTCGCCATCTCCTCAGTCACCATAACCCGGACATTCATCATCACCGCGGACTCTGGCCGTTTGTTCCCAGGTTTTGGTTTGGTTTTTTCTTAGTTTGTTATTAAATTATTTTTCCCTTCAGCACTGTGCAATGGAGTCCTCCTTCACCTCACCCTGATCCTGACAATATCAGTTTTTTAATCTGATAATTTGACTTTTTATCTCAAGATTTTGACTTCACTTATGCTTCTTATAGTCCAGTACCTTATGGTGTAGGAGGAGGAGCACTTTTGGATGTTTTCAGTCGGCGTAGGGAGGGGCAGGTTTTCATTCTTATTGTATTTCTGTCAAAGGTTTTGTTCTTGGAATAAATGTTGAATTGAGGAAAAACATTTTTGTTATTATTTTCAATCATATATTACTTTTTTAATATAAAAATTTAATTGTTGGTTAATTTTCCCGATGATAGATTCAGGAAATTTTGCTCATGTGCTACAATGTAGACCACCCCCACATTTAAATGACTGTGATGCCCCTGGGTCTGTCAGATGGATAACACAACTCATCCACCGTACTGTCAGGTTGTCATGGTAACAACTTGCTGTCCCAGTCTCTAGCTGCTAGCTCTAGAAGTTCTATTACCTTACCTCAGCTTTGTGTTTAGTTTATGTTTAGAGTAAACATCGTAAGCTGGTGTTAAACAGTCGTAGCACAGATTAACAAAGCTGAGTTTGATATAAATAACTGTTGTGTTGTATTCTACTGCTAATGTTCAAATTCAACATTTTTAAAGATATACTATGTAGAGATAACAAAGCTTCCTGTTTATAACCTACACTATAAAGATAAAGAGTTTGTGCAGTGGAATGACTGATGCAGGATGTTTTTTTTTTTTTAACTGACGACAGAAAACTATGACCAGACAACGTTGATGCGGTCAACCATCGCTCAAATGGTCATCGGTTAACATCCCTAATCCACTCACTACTCTGACGCCATTTTGAATATGTATATGTACGCATTTCCACTTTTCATACTCTCGCTTCAGCAGTACTTAATGAATTGTTCTGAAATGTAGTGTGTACAAGGAGACGAGTACAACGAAGACACGGACTGAATTTCAGGCGATTTAGTCAAGTACCATAGTATGCACGACATTTCAGCTTTTCATTTCATTTGTTTTTGTTTTATTTTGTTATATACTGGTTATATACTCCATGTTGGAAAACCAACATGGAGAACAAGGGCAAGACCAAGGTTATGTGTAGCGGCCGGAGACTGAACATCCTCAAGGACTCAGGCAAGCACCCGTGTGGAGTTTGCAGGACAGGGGTAGGAAGGAACTCTATTTTCTGCGGAGGCTGTGAGCACTGGGTGCACAAGACCTGCAGTGCTATACAAGGCTAGCTGAGAGAGGATCCAACATTCAGGTGCTCCAGATGTAAAGGAACAGTGAGACCGCTTGATGAGCGACCAGTCGAGTATGTCAGCATGGACAGCCATCAACTGGAAGTGGTTGACAAGTTCTGCTACCTGGGAGATACACTCTTAGCAGGAGGTAGCCAGTGCAGTGTCACCACCCAATGTCAAACAGCTTAGGGAAAGTTCAGGGAGCTACTACCCATCCTAAGGAACCGGTTCCGAAGCCTTCATACCAAGGGAAGCATATATGCTGCATGCATACGCAGTGCAATGCTGTATGCAAGTGAATGTTGGTCCCTGAGGAACCAGGAACAGGTGCGTCAAGCACGTAATGAGCGGGCAATGCTCAGGTGGATATGTGGTGTGGGTGCAGACTCTGTAGTGGAAATGACAACACTTTATGAAAGACTCAACCTCGTTCACTTGGACACCATCCTTTGACGCAACAGACTGCGCTGGCTTAGACATGTCCAACGCAGCCAGTCTTGGATCAACAGTACCAGGATATTGGTGTTGTAGGCAGAGTGGGCAGAGGAAGACCCCGAAAGACCTGGAAGGACAACATTATTGACGACCTTCGGACCTGGAACCTCACAGCTGACAGGGACGAATGGGATAATATATTAAGAATGGCTACATGGACCTTAAACTGCATGATGATGACTTATAAAACAAATAAAGAAACTATAAAAAAGACACTACAGGCAGGATATTGCACAAAAATAAAGTAAAAAATATCCATAAATGTAACAATAATTATCTTATAAAATAAATTCATCAAAAACCAGAGGGAAAAAGGTGCAAACAAATGCTTCCAGGCACAGAACACTCTGCCTCTCGTAAATGTTTGACCTGATTTGTCCGATCTCTGATCATTTTCACCTTTGACCTACATTCACCTAAATTTAATGGGACCACTTCACACCTTTCCTGAAAATTCCATGGAAACGGGTCCAGTAGTTTTTGTTTAAAGTTGATGAAAGTAAAATAATTCAATTGTTTTTATAAAAAGTGTTCTAGTAAATGTATAGCCAATGAGTTGTGAATGAACTGAACACATTTGAACATTTAATTGATGACATTTTCAGGGCAGACGAGCCTCAGTGCAGTAACTGATGTGGATGTGGTTTATTCCAGACAGTGGGAGCAGAACATTTCAAACCTTTGGGTCCCAGTTCACTTCAGACTGTTGGAACCTGTAGCCAAAACAGAACCTGGGACCAGAACCCGAGACCATCATGATTTAAACCTTAACCGTCTGAGTGGATTTGAACCATTTGGAATACTTTATACTTCATAAAAAAATGTTGATCCTGAATTATTAATATGGAGAGAGATTATTGTAATTACCTTATGTGTGTGTGTGTGTGTGTGTGTGTGTTTGTGTGTCCACACATACATATCATTTTATAACTCAATAAATACTGTAGATATCACCATGAAATTACATATACATATAGCCAATGTACATCAGATGCAATGATCCATTTGAGTAAAGGTCAAAGGTCAAGGTCACAATGAACTGAAAGGTCAGAATTACATTATGGGTTATAACTCCAGAACAGAGGGTCACAGAACTTTCAGATCGGTAATGGTAAATGTTCTGCACTTATATAGTTCTTTTCCACCTTCATGGTTCAAAGTGCTTTACATTAGCTTCACCCATTCACACACTCATACACCAATAGGTTTTTAAGGTCTCAGTGTCTTGCTGAGGACACTTTGACACGAGGACAGCCAGAGCTGGGACGCGAACTGCCAACCTCTCGGCCATTGGGCGACCCACTCTACCAACTGAGCCACAGCCGGCCCTGGTACCAAACGATGCAGGATGAAGATTTATATAATTCTAATAACTGGTGTTATCACCTACGACCAATAGTTTTTCAGATCTCTGGAGGTCAAAGGTGACATGTGTCCAAATTAACTTGTGTAACACTGTTTGTGTCAAACATAGACATATCACGCTATAACTTAATCAATACTGGATATATTATCATAATATTACACACACTGACACATATATACATATAATGAAGTTATCAATATTGCAAAAGGTCAAAGGTCAAGCTCGCATTTAGCGTAAAGGTCAAAATCACATTATTGGCTCTAATTCAAGAACAGGACAACACTAGGCCAACACCCCTCTTTCCTTTTAGTGTAATTGTAAATGATCATGTGTAAACATAGTGTCCTACATCTGATGGAGTACGTACTGAGTGTCCATGAATAATCAGTGTCAATGTTAACTTTAATGATTTATTTACTGTATTTTCACACTATAAGGTGAACTGGATTATAAGGAGCATTAAGTGAAGATAAACACTAACAATAACTATAAATCTTGTTGAGTTGGAACACGGAACAAAACACACTCTGATTCAACTAAATCAAACTTTAAATGAGTCTAAATTATCAGATAAAAAGTCTAAATTCCCTAAAGTCTAAAGTCTGTTCAGTTCACCTGATAGTTCAGTAAATTCAGTATCTTAATATTATAATTCTTTGGGACTGCACCTCCAGGGGGATTTGCCAGTACCCCTTACAGAGATCAAGGGTCTTCAATTGGTGGAATTGGATAAGCATCAAAAAATGAGATGGCATTCAGTTTTCTAATGTCAATGCAGACACGAAGAGATCCATCTTTCTTGGGTACAATGACTATAGGACTGCTTCACCCACTCTCAGATGGTTCAATGACTCCCAGCTCCCACATCAACTGTACCTCCTCCTTCAATGCTTGCACCAAGCGCTCTGGCACCCGGTAACATGCTTGACGTACTGGACGGTGATCAGGCTTGACCCTGATGATGTGCTGCAACACTCTTGTATGACTTCGTTTATGTGTAAACAGCTGGGGAAAACCGTCAAACATAATTTGTAACTCAACTGACTTCTTCCCATCCAGGTGTGAAAGGTCCACCTTGGCTGGTTGCTTCCAGGCTTGCACCTCAATTCCAGAATCCTCTTCATGCACATGACGGGCAAGCAGGGAAGTGAGAGAAGGAGGACTGCCCCTTTTTTTGAGGCTTTCAATAAGTTTACAGGATAGGTTTGCTTTGGTTTACCTCTCTCTGGATGCATTATTTCATAAGTTGTTGGTCCCATCCGTCTACTGACCTCAAATGGTCCCTGCCATTTAGCCAGCAGTTTGCTGGATGACGAGGGCAGGAGCAGTAGGACCTTATGACCAGGTTTAAATTCACGCTGGCGCGCCTGTCCATCATACCACCTTTTCTGTGTCCTCTGGGTCTCCAGGAGGTTCACTCGGGCCTCCTCTCTGTACTGCTCCAACCGGTCCCTCATCTGGAGGACATATTGCACCACCCCCTGGCCCTGCTGAACCTTGGCAGGCTCCTTCTCCTCCCAATTTTTCTTCAGCAGATCCAGGGGCCCTGAGACAGGCCACCCATACGGCAAATCAAAAGGAGAAATCCCAGTAGAAGCCTGTGGTACCTCCCTGTAAGCAAAAAGCAGAAAAGGTAACCACTTGTCCCAGTCCTTTCCAGTGTCAGAGACAAACTTTCTCAGCATCCTTTTGAGGGTCTGGTTAAACCTTTCTACCAGTCCATCTGTCTCTGGGTGATATGGTGATGTTTTAATTGCTGTTATACCCAACTCTCTATGCAGCTGACTCATCAGGCGAGATGTAAAGTTGGTCCCTTGGTCGGTCGGGATTTCCTCTGGAATGTCTACTCTAGAAAAAAGCTGGACAAGAGCACCGATTATTTTTGGTGACCGTAGAGGAAAGGCTTCTGAAAATCGTGTCGCATAATCGCAGACAACAAGAATGTACTGATATCCCGATGAGCTTTTTTGTAAGGGTCCCACAATGTCCATGGCAATTCGTCTGAAGGGGGTGGTGATCACAGGCATATTCTGCAGGGGTGTTCGGTCTGCCTTGTGGGTGGGACTAGTTTTTGGCACTCCAGACAAGATTTACAATAGGCTTGGACATCAGTATACATTGAAGGCCAAAAGAACCGGGATGCCAACCTAAGATATGTTTTATGGTGGCCTAAATGTCCCGCCCATGGAATGGTGTGTGCTAGGTGTAACACCAGAGGTCTACAACCACCCGGTACTACTAAGTGCATATTATCTGGATCTGTTCCCTGGTACAGAATATCGTTGTTAAGGACATACACTGAACCCCCAGTTTGAATCATATGATCAGCAGTGTTTACAACCTTGTCATACAAAGACTTCAACAGAGGATCAGACTGTTGTAACCACCTAATATTCTTTGGTACTTCTCATTGAACAGGCAAAGCATTGCTTGGGGTTTCTACCAGTTCAGGGGCACCAGCATGTTTCTCTAACCGCCGTTGTCGACGTGTTTTCTTAGGCCTTTTGAATCCAGTCTCACACAGACTACTACACAAGTCTGGCAGAGGCTCCACCCCAGACTGAGCTTGGGCTTTGGTCTGAGACCATGTCATAACAAAACAAGAGACATTAATTTTTGGTTCTACTACTGATTCATAAGCATTGCAGGTACCGTCACCAATGAGATCATACAACACAGGCAAGTCCCACCCCAACAGCAGTTCCACACGTAAATTCTCCACCACACCCACTTTCATCAAATATTTTTGTTTATCCACTTCCACAGTGACTTCCACCTGTGGCTCTGGCTTACTATCACCATGTACACATATGACATTTGTTTGTTGACTATAATCAACCACACAAGGAAAACATTGTTTCTTTATGAAAGACATGGAACTACCAAAGTCTAGTAATGCAGTCAGAGTTTTACCATTAACCTTTACTCACACAGTTCTAGATTTTCTCCCACTGTCATCACAGTCAACCTGTTAATTTTTCTAAGCACATAACACAAACCTTTCATTTTTGGTCTCTTTAAGGGACAGACAGAGGCCTTGTGCCCCTGTTGCTGACAATGATAACATACGAAAGTCCATGACTGAGCTGTATGGCTCTTATCTTGCCCCCCCCCCCCCAGGTACCTTCAGAGTTCTTTGGAGGACCCTCTCTGGTGCGACAATAGTCTCTGGGAGGGATGTCTCACATTGGTTGAGGTGATGCCCCTCTTCTGGCATTCAGGTACTGCATAGCCAACTTCACTGCTGTCAACCCATCCTCTGGTTCATGTTCTCTCACCCACATTCTGACATCTGCAGGAAATACCTGGAGAAGCTGTTCCAAGATGATCGTCTCCCCCACTTGCTCTTTGCTCCTCTGGTCAGGTTGCATCCAGCGGTGATACAGGCCCTTAAGTCAATGGTATGTCTCAGTTGGTGTTTCAACAGCTGGTGTTGAGAGGGCCCGGAACCGTTGACGGTACGTCTCAGTTGATACTTGGCCAGCAGCGCCTCCCTCAGGTCCAGATAACAGTTGGACTGGTCTTCCTCCATTGCCGTGTATGTCTCTAGAGCCTTTCCAGTCAACAGGGGGACGAGTCGGCAGGACCACTCCTCCTCTAGCCACTGCCATGTTTGTGCCATGCGTTCAAAAGGAGATCATTTCCAATGTCCTCTCCTTGTTGATACACTGGCATTTTGGGCTCTCATCTCTGGATGGCTGGTTGGTCATCATAAGCATCATGCAGTCTGGTAGATGAAGATATGCGGGGCTCACCTGACCCCCTGGCTCCCTCTGGGTTGATGGTGGCAGCTCACATTGAAGAGTCCCATCTGCAGTGGTGTCAGCTGGAAATGGCTGTGAGACCGACGGCTGTGATGTAGTTGACTCCAGAGAAACTCGCAAGGCCCGGAGCTCTTCTTGAAGAATGTCATCTCTTCTCTGCTGAGCAACCACAAAGTTCCTAAAGACATTTAACATCTCTCTATTACAGTCTTCCCATGGTGGACCAGGCGGCTGTTGGTGAAGTTTGGGCCGTGCTCCTTTAACTTCTTCAGATAAATGTTCTTCCTCTGATGTAACTGCTGTTTCCCACTCATCTTCATTCCTTCTTTTACTTAACTGTTTTTGAGATCTCAGCCCAGTCCGTTTCTTAACAGTTTCAGTTTTGCGACTGACCATCCCACTCCTGACACCAATCGTCACAAAAATGTGGGTTCCCTGTTCCACTCACAGTTTAAAAAGGATGGCTAGAGTCACAAATGCTGTATAACTTACTTTTATTTTCTGTTAAAGTAGGCAAACATATTGTTTAAGCATAGTCACACTACATGGCATCCCAAAAAGACTGACCCCCTGGCCCTGTTGGCCAGAGTATTTTAAAGGCTAAGCCCCTCCTCTGGCCCAACCATTATTTAATTAACCAAACAAAAATGCATTTTTGACTTTTCTAAGTCATCCCATAGGTTCCACATTAAACCCATTACCACAGTGACACCCATAACTTATAAACAGAGATAAAGTATTTAATTTAGACTTCATCTTCACCTTAATTAATCCACACAGTTGCCCCCCCCCCTTCACCCAGAGTACACATGGTATGGCTGGGATTTCTCTTTACCATAAAAGGACAGCTGCTTCACCTGCTCTGGTTCAACCCCCTTGCTCAGAGGAGGAGGGGCCAAGCTGGTAGCAGTACAGGTAGACCAAGCATGAGCAGAACTATGACCATGTGTATTAGTACGACTGTTTAATGTGTCTGTAGAGGATGTGTGTATGTTGATAAATATACTAGTGTGGTGCCAGCACTCACCACAGAACCAGTGGGAATTAGATGCAATATTATTCAGAGATGTTTAAGAGAATATGAGTGAAGTGGAGCATGTGCCACCATTCAGCAGTGACGAGGTCTTCGTCACAGGGGGTCTGCTGTTATTTCACATTAAATCCCATCACCAGGACCCCCCGGCACCTTTCATCTAACAGATGCAGAAAAACAAATATGAGTAAACGTCACATATGTGAATGTGGACAGAACAGGAGGAAGTGTCACAACACAGATTATATAATATAATGTAATGATGACGGACGTGTGTGGAGCAGAGACACCACAGCTGAACACAAACTGATGAGTTTCAGTTTTTCAGCCGCAGTTGGAAAGAAAAGCTTCTTAACATGTGAGATGATGTGTCTGCACTTTCCACTGAGACTGAAAGCAAAGCTTTTCCATCAACTGAGCCACGAAACTGTCTGAACTACCCCACACCCCTGAACTACCCCACACCCCTGAACTACCCCACACCCCTGAACTACCCCACACCCCTGAACTACCCCACAACCCTGAACTACCCCACACCCCTGAACTACCCCACACCCCTGAACTACCCCACAACCCTGAACTGCCCCACACCCCTGAACTACCCCACACCCCTGAACTACCCCACAACCCTGAACTACCCCACACCCCTGAACTACCCCACAACCCTGAACTGCCCCACACCCCTGAACTACCCCACACCCCTGAACTACCCCACACCCCTGAACTACCCCACAACCCTGAACTACCCCACACCCCTGAATTACCCCACACCCCTGAACTACCCCACACCCCTAAACTGCCCCACAGCCCTGAACTGCCCCACACCCCTGAACTACCCCACAACCCTGAACTGCCCCCACAACCCTGAACTACCCCAGACCCCTGAACTACCCCACACCCCTGAACTGCCCCACACCCCTGAACTGCCCCACACCCCTGAACTGCCCCACACCCCTGAACTGCCCCCACAACCCTGAACTGCCCCCACAACCCTGAACTACCCCACAACCCTGAACTACCCCACACCCCTGAACTGCCCCCACAACCCTGGACTGCCCCCACACCAGTGCAATGGGGCAGCTTTGGCCCAGTTGGTAGAGCGGGTTGTCCCATGACCGAAGGGATGGCGGCTCTGGCTGTCCACATGTCCAAGTGTCCTTGGACAAAGACACTGAACCTTAGTCTCCCAGTAGGACTGACAGAACCTTAGAACCTACTGGTGTATGAGTGTGTGTGAATGGGTGAATGTGAGGCTAATGTAAAGAGCTTTGAACCATGAAGGTGGAACAACTATAGAAGTGAAGAACATTTAACAGACATTACACACATGAAGGTTGCCTCACATTCACACACACATTCACACACACACACACATAAATATATATATATATATATATATATATATATATATATATATATATATATATATATATATATATATTTCAGTGGTGTGTGGGCTGACCCACAGTTACAGGTCATTGAAAAATATTTTAATAATATGATGGTTGTGTTCATTTGTGGTTTTATATAAACATTAAAATAATCTGTAAATAAACTTTATTCAGTGAATGTTGGTGAAGGTGTCGTCCATGGTGGTCAGTATCCTACGGTATGGAGGGAGAGAGAGAGGAAATAAACAAACAAACAAACAAAAACACTAAGGTTTGGACACATTGGCTGAGATTTTTAAACATGATGAGCAGCTCCCAGTGTTTTGGTTTCCATGGAAACCAGGTTCAAATGTGTCTTTGGGTGTTACAGGTTTAGATGCTGCGTTAGCGTTGATAACTTTTAAATGATGAAGAAGAACAAATATATTTATAAACATATTAACTTATAAACAATGACATGGAATTTAAACACAGAAATAAATGCAGGTATGTGACTAAGGTCAAAGGTCATGTGATGTTAAGGTATAAGAGTAAGGTCAAAGGTCATGTGATGTTCAGGTATGTGAGTAAGGTCAAAGGTCATGTGATGTTAAGGTATAAGAGTAAGGTCAAAGGTCATGTGATGTTCAGGTATGTGAGTAAGGTCAAAGGTCATGTGATGTTCAGGTATAAGAGTAAGGTCAAAGGTCATGTAATGTTCATGTATGTCAGCAAGGTCAAAGGTCATGTGATGTTCATAAAGACCATTGACTACTTTTTAAAAATGTGGGTTCAGAAGTGGGTCGGGTCCGTCCTTTTCAAATATATTTGTTGTGGTCTGAGCTGGTGGTGGGTTAGTTAAAAAACTGTGTTGTGGGTCGTTCATACATCGACCCACCCACCACTGGTGCACATCTGTAGGGTGTGTTCTAGGAGCTGTATATGTGTCTATATGTGCACCTATGTGGGGACCTGCAATTTGGTTCCCATAGTGTCAGAGGTCCCCAGGGTGTGACTGTGTAAACATATCAATGTCCCCATAAAGATAGGAATACAGACACACACACAGACTAAACTGTGACCTTTGAACCGTCGCTGAGCGCAGAATGGAAGCTTCGTCCTTCGTCTTCGTCTGAGCCAATTCCAGCTGTTTCCTGTTGGTCTGACGCCACGACTGCGGCATCACAACCAATCAATGTCACTCACAGGAGCAGAGCCACAGCAGCTGTTACCATGGAAACACACACACAGGGTATATTGTCAGGAGCTGTCAGATGGTCATGTGACTCTTTGACACAAACACACACTCAGTTTGATTGACAGGTTCTTTGTGTTCCATCGGTCAGAGCAGAACAACAGACAGACTGACAGACGTTCACCTTCTGTTACTGTCCATCCTACACTCAACTGATCCTTAACACTGTGGACAGACAAACAAGACACAAACAACTAAAGAAATCAGACAAAAACAAACAGAAATGACAGAATAATAATGACTCATTAATTCATTAACTTCTAATGAAGTGATGCTGTCACTGGATCTGTAACATTAGTGAACAGGTTAAGGATGTCCACGATGTGTTGTTAGTGTCACCACGAACAAATGATTACATTTTGGTGGTGATCCTGAAGAGATCCTGAAGAGATCCTGGACCCTGGATCACTTTGAACAGGGTTCCCACAGATCCTTGAAAAGTCTTAAAAGGCATTGAATTAATTGTTCTAAAAATAAGGCCTTAATTGTCATTAAAATGTTTAAATCAAATTTTCAAAAGTCTTGAAAATGTGGACGCATTAAAAAGTAACATTTAGGCTGTTTATATTATAACATAATTTAAGGTGAGAAGAAAATAAGGACACATCATTCTGTGTGTGTGTGTGTGTGTATTATATTCACAATGTTAAAGTTATTATTCTTGATGTAAATGGTTCATGAATGTAGCATCAACTAAACCAAACATGTTCTATTTAAAATAAAAACTGGTAAAACTGTCCCCAGGAAATTCATTCATCTGATGTTTTTTTTTTCCCTTTTCAATTTTGGTTCATTGTCGACTTGGTCTGAAATTTAATTTAAAAACAGCATTAAAAAAAGACAGCAGTGAAATCTGGTTACGACGCTCCTGCCTAAAACAACGGTCAATGGAAACACGTTCAAAGACCAAACATACTTTGTCAAAGTGTTAGGAATATCGTTATTGTTTTGGAAAAACTGTCATGGAAACAACACAGCTACTGACTGACGCAAATATAATAATAATAATAATAATAATAATAATAATAATTATTATTATTATTATTATCATTATTATTATAATAGTTTAGTATTATTCTACTGTTGTCAGTAGAGGTGCAGACAGTTACAACAGAACATTTAATAAAATAATTTAATATTTATAATAAACACTGGGAGGTTTAGTTGTTTCTTTCTATTGTCCTCACAGTAAACATCCCATAATGCACTAGTTTTGTGGATGACTGGCTCACTAACAGACAACAGCAGTGGGGTGTTCAGTCACTCTTATTAGTCTTATTACTCACAAAGATTCACAACCAGATCACACACATCCCATAATAATAATAAGACACTGTAAATAAAAACAGACTGGAGGATAAACAACAAAACCTTGGAACATTTCAACATTTTTCTGCATGTTTTATCATTTTGTTTCATTTTCTTCATTTTGTGACAGATTTTGTTCATGTTACTTATTATTTATTTGATGGTTTTTATATTTTTGTTGATCTTAATAATTATGTTGTTTGTTTTTATTCTTTTTTTTTTACATTAGTTTCCTTATTTCATATTATTTGTAAAACCTTCATCTTTGTTCATTTATATTCACTTCACTTTTATCAATGTTTTTGTTCATTTTGTTCCAAGTTTTTTCTTTTTTCTAAATGTTCTTGCCTCTTATCGTTGTTTCTTTCTGTTGCTCATCTTGTCCATTGTTACTTGTTATTTTATTGAATTATTACACCTTATAATATTAACCACCAGACTTCTCATGCACTGGGGGAAACCCTGCAGTGTGAGGCGTCTCACTCCATCACTGTGTTGCCTCTGACTCAGAACACAAGTACAGACTAGTTGCTATGGAAACGGTACGCTGTCTGGTCTGGTTGTGTACATGTGAACCCACCGGCTGTTCTCAGACCTGCTGATAAAATTCACACCTAGGATTTAAAGGTGCATTGTTAATAATATTTTGACACTGGATTTTTTTTGTTTTGTTACACTTACTATGAAGTCAAACTTTACCAGAAAACGTCCAGTGTTGGTGACAATAGTTGGAGTTAACAGAGGTTTTACACTGTCAGTGTCATTAGCTGTGTTTCCATTACTATTGGAAATTCACCAAATATAAATATCGCTCTAAAAACCTGGTAATGGAAACACCTGAATTTAAAAAAAAAAACACTCAAATATCAATAAAAGGTTTCTATGCTACCATGAGGTGGTTTGTCAGACATTTTAATTTTCTAATATATATTAAATATCTATATAATGGAAACACTTTTTCCACAACAACTATTCACAGAATGTCTAATCCCTAATTTGGTTCAATCTCCAGTTTCTTGTTTCCTGTTCTTGGATTAGAGCCAATAATGTGATTTTGACCTTTCTGCTAAATGTGACCTTGACCTTTGACCTTTTGCAATATTGATAATTTCATTATATGTATATTATGATAATAATATATCCAGTAATGATTAAGTTATAGTGTGATATGTCTGTGTTTGTCACAAACAAAGCAGAGGAAACAGATGGATTTGAGTAAAAGATCTGCAGTTTATTTCTATAAACAATATGCTATACAGTATGCACAGTGTCCGTGGTACAAGGGGGAAAATCTGAGTCACTGCCAGGCCAGGGGTCAAAACCAGGAAATGCAAAACTGCAACGGTACCAGGGATTAGACAGGCTCTAGGTGAACAGAAAAAGAGTACAGTACACGGTTTGGCAGAGGTGGCAGAAGTCCAGGCACAAGCAATGGGTCATAAGGTAACAGGCGATCGAGGTCATAGGTCACAAGGCAAAAATAGGTCAGCATCAAAAGACAAGACGATGAAACGCTGGTAAATCAGTGAACTACACGAGGCAAGGACAAAGACAAACTGGCAAAGGATCTTGCCAGTCACAGGGTTTAAATACACACGGAGGGGGAGGGGAAACACAAGATTAAACAAGACACAGGTGGGGATGATTTCATGATAAGACACAGAAGGAAGTAAAGACAACAGACATGAACACATGAGGAGGGTTACCAAAATAAAACCGGAAACAGACGAGACAAACATGAACATGAAACTAATCCTATAAAAACGTGACAGAACCCCCCCCCCTCAACGGCTGGCACCTGACGGCCTAGGAGCCTCAGGATGAAGGCGGTAAAAATCCTGGATGAGTCCAGGGTCCAAAACAAAGGATGAAGGAATCCAGGAGCGCTCCTCGGGGCCGTAACCCTCCCAGTCCATGAGAAACTGAACCCCTCTGCCCCTACGACTGGCCTCTAGAAGTCTATGGACTGAATAAGCCAGATCCCCATCAATCAGGTGAGGAGGAGGCGGAGGAGGAGTCGTTGGGACCAGGGGGCTCTCCTGTGCAGGCTTGACATGGCTCACATGAAACGTGGGGTGAAATTTCATGGTCCTGGGGAGTTTCAAACGCACAGAAACTGGGTTAATCACTTTGGAGATAGGGAAAGGACCAACAAACCTGGGCGCCAACTTGCGGCTCTCAACCCGGAGAGGTAGGGTTCTAGTAGACAACCACACCTGTTGACCAGGACGATACGCCGGGGCCTTGGAACAATGGCGATCAGCCTTTTTCTTATAGACATCGGAGCTCTTCACGAGGTTCTAGTGGGCCCACAACCATATCCTCTTACATCGCCGAATGCACGCCAAGGCTGATGGGACGGAACTCCGTGACTCCAGAGCTGGGAACAGAGTGGGTTGATATCCAAAAACAACATGGAATGGCGAAAAACCAGAAGAGGAACAAGGAAGGGAGTTATGAGCAAACTCCACCCATAACAGATGCTGACTCCATGAAGATGGGTTTCTAGATACCAGACATCGCAAGGTAGTCTCCAGCTCCTGGTTCAGCCTCTCCGTTTGACCATGAGACTGAGGGTGATATCCAGAGGAAAGGCTGACCAAAGACCCCATCAGCCGACAGAACTCTCTCCAAAACCGGGCGATGAACTGAGGACCCCGATCAAAGACGATGTCAACAGGAAATCCATGAATCCGCACCACATGACAAAACAAGGCTTGAGCAGTCTCTTTTGCCGAAGGGAGCTTAGGAAGGGGAACAAAGTGGACCATCTTAGAAAATCAATCGATAATGGTGAGAATGACGGTGTTACCTCAAGAGGGTGGCAATCCAGAAATTAAATCCAAGGATATGTCAGACCAAGGTCTGTGTGGTGTCCGAAGGGGCAACAACTGACCCGCAGATGGTGTCCTAGACGACTTGGTTGTAGCACATACCGGACAGGCAGAGATGTACTCAGTGACTTCACCGTGGAAGGCCACCAAAACCACTGCTGGATGAGGAACATGGTGTGCTGAATGCCAGGATGGCATGATGTCACTGATGTGGGCGCCCAGTGGATAACTTTGGCCCTGGTGGACGGAGGCACAAACTGTTTGTCAAGTGGAGAGTTACTAGGTACCTGACAGTGGCGAAGAGCTGCCTTGACCACATCCTCAATCTTCCAGGTGAGTGATCCAATACCACAGGAACTAGGAAGGATGGGTTCAGGTTCCAATGACACTTCTTCAGCGGAAAACACTCGAGACAAAACATCTGGCTTAACATTCTTCAATCTGGGCCTGTAGGACAATACAAAGTTAAATCTATTGAAGAACAAGGCCCACCTGGCCTGTCTCGAGTTCAATCTTTTAGCAGAGCGTAGATACTCTAAATTTTTGTGATCAGTCCAGATGATAAAAGGCACGTCAGCCCCCTCTAGCCAATGTCTCCATTCTTCTAACGCAACCTTAATAGCAAGAAGCTCACGATTCCCAATATCATAGTTACGTTCCGCTTGAGAGGGTTTCCTTGAAAGGAAGGCGCAGGGGTGAAACTTATTGTCCTTCCTTAGACGTTGAGACAGAATGGCACCAACTCCAACATCCGATGCATCTACCTCCACAATGAACTGTTGTGTGGGATCTGGAATAATGAGAACAGGTGCAGATGTAAAAATGTTCTTAAGTTTACAAAAAGCATGATCTGCTTCAGGGGTCCAACAAAAGGCCTGCTTGGAGGAGATAAGGGGGTGTAAGGGGGCGGCCACAGTGCTGAAGCTGCGGCTAAATTTTTCTGTAGAAATTGGCAAACCCGAGAAACCTCTGCACCTCCTTCCTGGACTCAGGTATCTTCCAATCCGTAACCGCTTTGACCTTTTCAGGGTCCATCTGAACTCTGCCTTCGGAGATGATGAAACTGAAGACTGATGAAATTCACATTTCTCAGCTTTAACATAGAGGTCATTCTTAAGTAGACACTGCAAAACCTGTCAGACATGTCTCTTTTGAGTCTCCAGATCTGGGGAAAAAAACAAATAAACAAAAATGAAGACATTCAACATCTCGCGGAGGACGTTGTTCACTGATGCCTGAAAAACAGCGGGAGCATTAGTGAGACCAAAAGGCATGACAAGATACTCATAGTGTCCGCTAGGAGTGTTGAAAGCTGTTTTCCATTCGTCTCCTTCCCTGATACGGACCAAATGGTAGGCATTCCTGAGATCCAACTGTAGAAAGCTGTAGACATGAGAGGTAAAGGGTATCTGTTCTTGATAGTAATATCATTTAACCCTCTATAGTCAATGCATGGCCTTAAAGTCTTGTCCTTCTTGTCAACAAAGAAAAAACCAGCCCCAGCAGGGGACGACGATGGTCTAATTGATCCCGCAGTGAGGGATTCATCAACGTACTTTTGCATAGCCTTCATTTCAGGTGCAGATAGAGAGTATAACCGACCTTTTGGAAGACTGGTGCCAGGGTGAAGATCTATTACACAGTCATAGGGACGATGTGGAGGTAATGAAGTAGCTTGTGATTTGTTGAAGACTTGTTTGAGATCATGATAGCAATCAGGAACCTTATCTAAAGAGGGGTAAACATGGTCATGAGTCTCCTTATCCTGAATCTTCATTGTTGCCACAGTGACCTCAGCCTTGCAGTGGTGTGAGGAAAAATGAGAGCTACAGTTAGCATCCCACCCTATGACCTCACCTGATCGCCAGTTAATCTTAAGATTGTGTTGAATCAACCAGGGATAACCTAGGATGAGGGGGTTTGAAGTAGAATCAAAAATTCTTTCTTCCTGAAAATCAGGAAAAATTAGAGAAACTGGTTGAGTACGATAATTTACTTTGCAAATAATTCGGCCATCTAAAGCACAGGCTTCTAGAGTACGAGACATCTTAATCAGTTTGAGACCCAATTGCTTTGCCAGACCTCGGTCCAAAAAATTTGCATCAGAACCAGAATCAATTAGTACCGGGAGATCCAGAGTAGAAGAGGAGGATCTAAGGTGAACCCACTGTTGGTCCCTAGAGGAGTTTGCGAATGTCAATGTGCGGCTCAACAATGCCCTCTGTCTCATTGTTGAGCCCTGGCATGACATGTCTCGCCCAGGGTAAAATCCAGGCCAGGTCCGTCCCTGAACGTGTGATATAATAAACAGAACGTGTGCCTATGTCAACACTTTGTCTTGCCATAGTCTTGCCATAGTGGTCAGTGTGCTGACTTTCTCTGTCATATTCCACTCTCAGGATATGTGCAGGAAATGCTCCATGCACGTACTGGTGAAGTGGTTCTGCTCTGTTTTCATAACAGTTAGAACCCGTGACTGACAAAAGTAAAACAAAGACACTGAGATATTAAGACAACCTTTAAAATATGACAAATAGAATATTAGCTGGATGATAAAAATGCAGCCGAAAAGTACCCTTTCAAATGTACCTGAACTAGTGCATCATGGGTAATGGTACTGTAAGGTAAACAGGAAAAGGCAGAAGGAGCAGCTGAAGACGTTACAAATGATTGGTCACATTTTGTGCTGAATTGACTGAATTTGTGTTGAAGTTCTAAATCGCAACATTGGGAAATCCTGGAGGGTCTGATTTACATGTATGCATGCATGGGGTGGGAAGGGTTGGGTCCTTGTGCCCTGGGCCGCTTGGGTCGGTCTTGGTGTGCTGGGGGGGTTTGTAGCTGCTCCCTCTTGTTCTACGGGTTTGCGTCGTTCACGGTGGCCCCGGTGGCTCTCTAGGGACGGCGCCCTGTGGCTCCTACGGCCCGGGGTGGGGGGTGCTCTGTTGGCTCGGCCCTGCCTTGCCGTGATTGCTGTTCTGGGCTTTGGGTCCTTCACAGCTACTGCCGAGTCCCATTTCAGTGAATGATGGGACCCCCCAGAATGTGCTGAGAATCTCTCCAGAATCTCTATCCTAAACTCATTCTCTTTTGCACTAGTGTCCTCTTCTGGTCTATTCTATTCTATTCTATTCTATTCTATTCTATTCTATGCTATTCTATTCTATTGCATCCACAGTTGTGGTGCTTGGTGCCGATTGTTTAATTGTTGAATCTCTTTTTCTTTTGTGCTGGTTTGGTTTTCTCCTCTTTTTTTCGATCTATTTATTTATTTTTATTGATGAACAGTTAATAGTTGGAATAACACACCACCTTACAATCTTTAATTACAATAGCACCCCCTGTTAACTTCTTTCCCTGTTCGTCCTGTCCAGTCTTTGTTTCTCCCACACATCACTGAGGTGTAGCACTGCCCTCCCTGGCTTATAATAGAGAGTTCTAATAAAGGATGTCTGCTCAGCTTTCAGGGAGGACCAGCGATGGTCACACACATGCACTAAATATTAAAATATTTGGCTGCAAGACTAAAAAATGCATTGATCTCAAACAATGTTGACTCCCTCTCTGTGGTGTTAAAAAATGCAGACAAATTAGTTACTTAGTTACCTACTTTTCTATCTGCTCTTTTTTTTTGTTCTGTTTTGTTTTTTGTATATATGTATATGTTTAGTTCTTCAATTATTATTATTATTATTATTATTATTATTAATTAATTAATTAATTAATTTTATTATTATTATCATCATTTTTTGTACTATTTACTCTCTTGCTATAAGATGAATTCAGGTTATTGGGGAAGTGAAGAAGAGGTAGGATTAAAGAAGCTTATCTTTCATCCTACTCCTTTTTGGACATGTTATTATTATTATTATTATTATTATTATTATTATTATTATTATTATTATTGTATTGATTATTGTTGCATTCTGCACATGTTCGAAATAAATCATTCAAATCAAATCTCATACTTTTGACTTTTGATCTTGAGATTTTAACTTTGTACTTCATTATGCAGGAGAAAAGCTGGTACTTTATAGATTTGATTTGACTTTATATCTCATCATTTCAACTGTACCTCATAATGATGTATTTGTTATCTCATATTTATGACTTTTTATCTCATCATGATGCATTTTTTTTCCATTTCATCTTTATGACTTAAAAAAACCTCATGATTAGAAATCAAATTCAAATCACAAATGGTAAAAAGACATTAACATCATTTGAGATACAACATGATTTTCACAGAATAAAAGAAAAACATTCATTATATTAAAATCATCTGAATAATCTCATATAATTGAATATAATGTGTGAATATATTCCAGACTTGACTCATTTATTGTCCATACATGTGTAATTCCCGGTGACATGTGATGTAATACGCTTTAATTCGATTGTTTCCAGCCTGTCTGAGGTTTGAACAGATGTTCATTAGCATTATTTACACTTTTATAGTTGTTTACAGTCCTGTTTTCTGCTTCATTCTGACTTTAATCAGCTTTAGTTCCAGAATATTCTCCTGCAGGAAATTAGCAAGAGTTAAATGTTTTTAAAAAGAGGCTGAAAACACAAACAGATGTCTTATTTTACCTTACCTGACTTTATCTTATTTTACCCTCCCATTCCCTTGGATTAACCCCCCCCCCCCTCAGTGGGTGTGGGCTGATGGCTCATCCTGACCCCACCTGGACCTTCTGGTATTTCCATGTGGCGGTAGAAGGTCAGCGTTGCCATGGCGGCGGCAGCTCCCTGCCCGCCCCCTGAGCACAACCTTTGTCGTCGCCCACGCTGAGCATCAACTTTCCTGTCAGTTCTCGTTCTCCAGGAAAAGTTCCATGTAGACGAACAGACTCAAAAACTTTACCCCTCTGCCTTTTTTAGGGGTGGGGGGGGGGGGGGGGGGGTAATTATTATTACCATTAATATCTAATAATAAGATATTCTGTGTCAGTTTTTCATTTGAACTTTTGCCCCTATTTCGCTGTGTGGACAATTTATCAGTTTTGGCCCACGGGCCATAAGGGGGTGAGGGGGGGAGGTGTCAGCTGATCTCCATATAGGTTGGTTATTTTTCCATTATTAGAATGTCAAGCCAATTTAGCCAATTTTTCCAGTAAAATGTCATATAATGATGCATTTTCAGCACCAACACTCACAGCCAGACTTGCTCCTATCGACAACGTCTTCAATTAAATGATAAAACTGAACGTCCCAGGACGACAGGCTGGACCCCCCTCCCCCACCACTGGAATATAATGACACTCAGTCCTGCATCCACTACACGTGCACATCATGGTTTTCTAAAAAATCTGGAATCATCCGTTACAGTCAACGAGGAAGAGGAGCAGGCCAATGACGAAGAGGAGCAGGCCAATGACGAAGAGGAGCAGGCCAACGATGCTGGCTTCAACCTGCAGAAACGAAGGTAAAGTGGCCGTAACATCATTGTCGTCACTGAGGGTCCTGACCACTCTTCTTTGGCATCACAGTCTCGAAAGACCATTGATCTCTTGTGTCTGGAGGAGGTTAGGTCTTCTTCACACAGCTTTTCCTATGGCTGGTGAGTCCAATTTGGGAGAGGCAGACACGGCCACAGATGTCACAGGTGTGTGCCGGATCTGGTGGTGGTGTGGGCATGGTGGCTTTTTGCTTCCTTAACTTCCTTTTTGTTTCCCGGTGTAGAGCCAGGGCATTTTCGTGGGTCTGCAGTCCATTTCGTACAGCTTGTTGCCATAAGAGGCCTGGGCCAATTGTTATGGAAGCCTTGTGTTTCCCAGGCAGCAGGGCTCCCCTCTCGGCCTTCCTGTTGTCTTCCAAAGGAACGGAAACCGCTACGTTTGGCAGCAGGTTGGCTGCAGGAGTTGCCAGGACACTGCTTTGTTGCAGGTGCCTGCCTAACAGAGTCCAAGCCGGGTTTTCTGTCAGGGTTTGCTCCCTTAGCCTTTTTGTTCCATGCGATGCCCGCAAGGCAGTGGGGGGGGGGGGGGGGGGGGGGGGTGCCTACCAGCACTTGCTTTTCTCTCAGGGTGTGCTCCCCTAGCCTTTTGCCTTCCCAGACTAGCCCACAAGGCAGTGGGGCAGTGGTTGGCTGATGCCAGGGCGTGACCACACTGTGGGCCTGCGCATTACACCTCTGGGGACCACTGCAGCTCCGAGATCCCCTGCCACGTTTGCCTGGAGCCGCAAGGCCCCAGTTACCATGCGTGGCCACGTGGAGGCCTGACAGGAGTCTTGGTGATGGAGAGGCTATGTACTGGCAGGAGGAGGCTTATGCCAGAGGCTGCTACTCCGTTCACCGCAAGGGCTAGCCAGCGGCAGTGTCTGAAAGCGAGAAGATAGCAAGCAGATGGAAAGCAACATGCCTCTTCCCACTAACTACTGCACTAGACGCATCACAACACCCTGTATGCTAGGCACACACACACGGTCCTGACCAACAGGGGGTAAAATTAAGTCTTTTTGTCGCCATGGGTTCAGAGCTTGTTGTCCATCGACATTCTGTCCTTGGGTGTTAGAACACTCAGAGGAGCTACAGCTACATTTATACAGAGACAATGAAAACAGAAAAGTGTCGTCTTGTCTTCAGTTTTTCATCTGTGTTTAGACGAGTGTATTCAGGAGGAACCTGTGGTGTCAGAAAGTGGTCAATAGATTCACGTCCACAGACTGGATACCCCTGCGTATATGTTAAACAGCTAGCCTACGACTTCCCACAAGTGACATAACTGTCAAAACACGTCATCACTGCATCCACAGACATTACTGGAAGAGAAAAGAAACATTGATCATAAGGTCGATCTGTACTGTAGAGTTAATGACCGAAGAGAATTAATACATGAATAGTCCTTAACCATTAAATAGAATAGTCCTTAACCATTACACCATATTTTGTACAATAATAATAATAATAATAATAAATACTTCAATATACCACATATAGACATTATTGTCTTAGTTATGTATATAAAACACTCTTTAGGACATAGAAGGTGTTTGTTCTGGTTTGGAGGGTGTTTGAGAGAATTTTTCTACTAATGTGACTGTAATCACGCAGACTGTCAGCTGGTCTGTTATCAAAACTCCATTGGTCCAGAACGATCACATGATTTTGACAGTTATGTCACTTGTGGGAAGTTTTGGGAATTTTTGACAAATATGCAGAGGTATCCAATCTGTGGATACGAATCTATTAACAGCTACCTTACACCATAGAAAGCCTTGTTTATACGAAGACGCAACAGTAGGAGAAATACGATTGGATAGTCCTGCCAGACCGCTATGTGGTACTGTGATAGACCCGCCCACATGTCTATCACAGGACATGTGGGCGGGTCTATCACAGGACATGTGGGCGGGTCTATCACAGGACGTGTGGGCGGGTCTATCACAGGACGTGTGGGCGGGTCTATCACAGGACGTGTGGGCGGGTCTATCACAGGACGTGTGGGCGGGTCTATCACAGGACATGTGGGCGGGTTTATCACAGGACATGTGGGCGGGTCAATCACAGGACATGTGGGCGGGTCTATCACAGGACGTGTGGGCGGGTCTATCACAGGACGTGTGGGCGGGTCTATCACAGGACGTGTGGGCGGGTCTATCACAGGACGTGTGGGCGGGTCTATCACAGGACATGTGGGCGGGTCTATCACAGGACGTGTGGGCGGGTCTATCACAGGACGTGTGGGCGGGTCTATCACAGGACATGTGGGCAGGTTTATCACAGGACATGTGGGCGGGTCAATCACAGGACGTGTGGGCGGGTCTATCACAGGACGTGTGGGCGGGTCTATCACAGGACATGTGGGCGGGTCTATCACAGGACGTGTGGGCGGGTCTATCACAGGACATGTGGGCGGGTCTATCACAGGACGTGTGGGCGGGTCTATCACAGGACGTGTGGGCGGGTCTATCACAGGACGTGTGGGCGGGTCTATCACAGGACATGTGGGCGGGTTTATCACAGGACGTGTGGGCGGGTCTATCACAGGACGTGTGGGCGGGTCTATCACAGGACATGTGGGCGGGTCTATCACAGGACGTGTGGGCGGGTCTATCACAGGACGTGTGGGCGGGTCTATCACAGGATGTGTGGGCGGGTCTATCACAGGACTTGTGGGCGGGTCTATCACAGGACATGTGGGCGGGTCTATCACAGTACCACATAGCAGTCTGGCAGGACTATCCAATCGTATTTCTCCTACTGTTGCGTCTTCGTATATACAAGGATTTCCTCCTGACTCGTCTAAACACAGATGAAAAACTGAAGACACTTCCAGGTGGTGCTAGTGCAAGATGGACACATGGCCTCGTCCTAACAAATTAACACAAGCAATCCTAGCCTTTTCTGAAATACCTAGAAATACTGAAGAAGTCAATTGGCCTGCTCATGAATACACTAATCAGTCATTTTGTTATGGCAATGAGGCTGTTGGGTGGGGTGAGGAGGCCACACCTCACAGTGGTAACAGCCAAGACAAATTGGACAGACAAGTGTGTGGGGGAGGGAGGCACAGCTTAGGTCAGCTCCTAACTTCTAAGAACAAGTTAGTATGATTGTGCACAACCTAAAAAATATTTGGATTTATTACAAACAGTTGTTAGTGGCTCAATTGGCTGAATGTTGCAAATGTGGCCATTACCTGAAACTGTGTTTGTGTGTTTGTGCCTGTGTGTACCTGTTGAAAACATACGGTGGATTTTTATGCAGTAAATCAACAGGATCAACAGGAATTTGGGATCAAAATTCTGACATTTATTGTTAAAAAAAAATACAAAACAAAACATATTTACAATGAATGAAAAAGCAACAGTTTTCCTAGGTTGTTTTGTGTGCCAAAAATAGAAAAAAATGTATTTACAAAGAATGCAAATGAGTGAAATACAGTCACTTACAATTCTGGCAGTACCATTGCTCATTTCGGCATTTCCCACATGTATATTTGTAGCAGACAAGACAGCGCACAGTTGCACGATTGTCTTTGCATTTGATTGTAGAGGGTTGTTGCTGAAACACTTGCTCCTTTTGGGCCTTTTTCATACCCACATGGGAGTGAGCCAACTCTCTTTCCAGTTCAAACAGGAAATCCACCCATCTCTCCTTTCTCCCGGTGCATAATAATATTGCGGTGCGTTATAATTGTAAATGTGCATGGCTTTGGATTTATTACTAACAGTTGTTAGTGGCTCAATTGGCTGAATGTTGCAAATGTGGTCATTACCTGAAACTGTGTGTGGGGGAAAGGGGAGTTACAAGTTACGACTCTCTGACCAACCCGGAAGACGGCAGAAAGAAAAACTGAGCCTGAAATAGCAGTGAAAGATGACATCAATCAGACAGAGTTCCTGGAGGAGGTGGTGGAATTCCCTGTGCTGCAGGTGCTTCTGCAGGACCAGGTCAACCCAAAAGCAACTGTGTCTGGGCCTCGTATGGACGTCCAGAGCAGGTACAGGGCAGTAATCCAAATGATCTGAGCCATAGTTGACAGACTGAACTGGAGGGACACATTTTATCTGTGGTTATCCAGCGTCCAGACTCGGGCGTTGCACATTCGGAGCGTACAACGTTTTGTGTTCAGAGTGGGTGCGAGTTTCTTAGCATCCAAACTCAGGTGTTTAGGTGGCACGTTACAAGCGTACACGCAGAATTTCACGTCTGTTGTGGCCGTAGCATTAGGCTGAAATCTAAGTCATAAATCCAAATCCACACATGAATGAATCCAGCTCTTCTAATCAAACATCTAGTCCAGGAATGGTTCCATCAGCCTCATCACTACGTTCTCAGATACCCTCTCCCCATTGGGATGGCTGGGGTCTTTTCCAAGATGTGGGATGACATTGAAAATGTACTTGGACTTCAAGTCGCAGGCCACCAAAAACTTGATCCCACACTTGTCAGGTTTGGTTGCCATGTACTGCAGGAAACAGCAGCGAGTCTTTGTCGGGAAAAGCTGTTCATCAACGGTAAAATGTTGACCAGGGTTGTAGCATGTGATGCAGTTAGTGACAAACCATCCCCACACATCACAAATTGCAGCAAAGGTGTTTTTTTGCCAATCATCAAAGCATGATATACATGCATGATATCTTGAAAGCGGTTTGGGGACATAGTTCCAATGATCCATGGGTTTCCTATTTTTCCAATGTTTGGGATGAACGATATTCTGCCAATGACATCTCTGTTTGCACATCTCTTATTTTGCTAAAGTCAGCCAAGCAAGTGAAATCTGCATTAGTTTATCATAGATACAAATTTTGCACAGTTCCAGTTAGTAAAAAAAAAAATATAAATAATAAAACCAAATCCATGCATATTTACAATTATAAACTAAACATTACTAGGCAAAAGTGTGTGTGTGTGTGTGTGTGTGTGTGTGTCTTTTATAGCAATAATATTTACAGCTAAGTTGTCCTTACACAATTATCCAATTTAGAAAAATGTACCAATAGCCAAACTACATAAAGGCAAATTTACTGATAATGACATTATTTCTAGATATTTTTAGGTTGTGCACAACTACACTCTGCCTTTTACTAGTGTGTAGGTAAGTTGTGTAAAAGTGTGTTTTGTTCTGAGGAGTTAGGAATTCAGAGCCCTAAACTGTGCCTCCCTCCCCCACACACTCTAGCCGGTTTCAGGTAATGGCTATATTTGCATAGATGCTAATACAGTTCTCAGGCCTTTTGAGTTGTTAATTTTGGTCCACAGAGTCGACCGACTCTCTGTAGTAATAAACATACATAACAGGTAATCGACTCCGCTGTAGTTTAAGGAATATTCATTCTATTCTAGTATGAGAGGAGGGAGACAGCGAAAGAGTGAGAGAATTAACAAAGCAATGAGTGAATGAATTTGAGTATTGTTTAAGGTTTCTGTTTTATGTATTTATTTATTTATTTTTGTGACACTCCCATGCATGTGTATGTTGTATGAATGACATGTCTTTGTTCTTGACAGTGTTTATCATGTAGAAACTAAATTGCCCTTCGGGGATAAAAAAAGTTTTCTCTATTCTCTCTCTCTCTCTAACTTTGACCTAACTCTAACCCATACCACTACTCCATGTGGGTTATAAACTATACACCTCAATTATTTCGAAAAGATATGACATCAGAGCGCCAAACCCATGACATCACAAGATGAACCTGACACATGATCAATCACATCCAGAACAAAATTATTACTGCAGCCTTGATGAGAGAAGGCATTGGACAGTTTTAATTGGACTTTTTTTGTATCAGGTACTGTCAGGTACAGTTGGACTAAGTGACAAAGGTATTCAGTGTATTTGGACATTATATCAAAAGCCAACTGCTCGGATCAGAGTTAATGGTAGTCTCACTGGAACCATCTGATTAGAGCGGTCAACTGGACAGGACTGTTGTCTCACACCAACTTTGTTTGTCATAGAACCCCTGGCACAAGCAATCAGGCAGAACAAAGATCTCAAAGGGATAAATATTTGAGAAGATCACATTATTGGCCTTTTTGCAAATGATGTCATTTGTTTTTTTAGAAGATCCTCATAAGTCTATTCCTTTATTAATCAATCAATTAGAGACCTTCGGCGTCTGTTCTGGATAAAAGCTTCACTCAATTAAAACACACATTCTAACATTTAATTATGTCCCATCCAAAAATATGCAACAAAAATATGACTAAGGCAAAAATGAAATATCTTGGTGTTACCCAAACACGAAAGGTAGATGAATTATATGAAGCTAAATGCACTAAAATAGATCAGTACATTCAGGATGGGATGGATAGGTGGGACGTCCTTCCACTAGATATTGGCTCCTGTTCTTCCATGCCTTCTCTACCTTTTTCAGGTAGAGAAGGCAAAACCATTTCAACGTTTATATGGAGTGGCCGCAGACCAAGAATTACATTTGAAACAGTACAGCTTAGTGAGACACTGCCAATCCTTAAGGAGTACTTCCATGCAGCACAACTCATACCGATACTTTACTGGTGCGACAAAGATTATATCTTTATTGGAGATAGGAAAGAAACTATGGGAATTATTGAACAAGTGGATAGTGTTACATAATTTACATTAAAAACATGGTTCAATATGATTAAAATAATATAAAGTAGAGAAAGAGCTTAGACCCTTGTGATGGATAGTTTATGATAAGTACTTTATCCCTACAGCATTAGATCAAAGGTTTAAGTGGATTCCAAATGGAATAATGACATTGTGGATTGTAATAAAAACATGAGAACATCATGATTTTTGAAGACACAGTCTCTACATTTAAAATTAGGTTGAAAACATTCGTGTTTGATAAAAACTATGGTTAGTTAAAAACAGACTGAAGTCACAGTTCAGTCTAAGCTGCACTAGGAGATAGAATGATAGAGGAAGTACAGACAGTGACTTGCCTGTGCTGACCTGTGACCTCGGACCTCCTCCCTTGCCTGTCTGGTGTCTGGACCTGCCCCCCCCCCTACTTCATCTACAAAAGGACGTTCATCTATAGTCTGTCCGTCCATGGGAGTGGATCTGTCCTGGTTCTCCTCAACATTTATTCTTTTTCCTACTGGGTTTGGAAGTTTTTTTCTGCTAAGAAGGAGGAGCTAAGGAAGGGGGAGGGTCTAAGGACAGGGGATGTTTGGGACCTTTCATTCATCTGTGTAGTTGATTGTGTTTCTGTAAAGCCCTGTGAGACGACTGTGTTGTGATTTGATTAAAATAAAAGTGGAATACAACCTCATATATAAGACTGAGGAGGGAACGTGAGGTGGGTGAGAACATTTGAGAAGATGAATGGTTGCATGTTTGGAGGACACAGTAATCAACTATGTGTGTAGAGACAATATTACTGGAAGAATTTAATACCATTTTTTTATTACACCCAAAATTAAAAGTAAATATTCCTCTGTACCTCAACAATGTCCGAGAAAATGTGAAGTGATAAACGTGGTTCTGTCGTGAGATGGTAAAGTTCTAGGATGAGGTTCACCAAAATATTATTGATATTATGGGTTATGACATAAAAACCTGTTACTGTTTCTTGTCAATATGACGAAAGAAGATATTTACTGAAATAACCTGAAAGAAGTCACTGATGAGAGGACGGTGGAAACAAGACCCACAATGTTCTGGAAGATCTGACATAAGATAAAGACTGAACAACAACGGATAAATGTTTGATGCTTCTGTCAACAACAGAACAAAGAACATCCAACGCTTTTGTAGTTCTTTTTTGTTTGTTTGTTTGTTTTTCTGGCTGATTGTGTTTGTCTCTCTTTAGGGAACTCTGTCAAAACATGCTTTTGTGTCTTTGTTTTCATTGTCTCCGTAGAAATGTAGTACTGACAGTGTGTACTGCAGTACAAGTACTTACAGTGTGTACCGCAGTACAAGTACTGACAGTGTGTGAGGACTTGTACCGCAGTACAAGTACTGACAGTGTGTACCGCAGTACAAGTACTGACAGTGTGTGAGGACTTGTACCGCAGTACAAGTACTGACAGTGTGTACCGCAGTACAAGTACTTACAGTGTGTACCGCAGTACAAGTACTGACAGCGTGTGAGGACTTGTACCGCAGTACAAGTACTGACAGTGTGTACCGCAGTACAAGTACTTACAGTGTGTACCGCAGTACAAGTACTTACAGTGTGTGAGGACTTGTACCTCAGTACAAGTACTGACAGTGTGTACCGCAGTACAAGTACTTACAGTGTGTACCGCAGTACAAGTACTGACAGTGTGTGAGGACTTGTACCGCAGTACAAGTACTGACAGTGTGTACCGCAGTACAAGTACTTACAGTGTGTACCGCAGTACAAGTACTTACAGTGTGTAAGGACTGGTACCGCAGTACAAGTACTGACAGTGTGTACCGCAGTACAAGTACTTACAGTGTGTACCGCAGTACAAGTACTGACAGTGTGTACCGCAGTACAAGTACTTACAGTGTGTGAGGACTTGTACGGCAGTACAAGTACTGACAGTGTGTACCACAGTACAAGTACTTACAGTGTGTACCGCAGTACAAGTACTGACAGTGTGTGAGGACTTGTACCGCAGTACAAGTACTGACAGTGTGTACCGCAGTACAAGTACTTACAGTGTGTAAGGACTGGTACCGCAGTACAAGTACTGACAGTGTGTACCGCAGTACAAGTACTTACAGTGTGTACCGCAGTACAAGTACTGACAGTGTGTACCGCAGTACAAGTACTTACAGTGTGTGAGGACTTGTACCGCAGTACAAGTACTGACAGTGTGTACCGCAGTACAAGTACTTACAGTGTGTACCGCAGTACAAGTACTGACAGTGTGTGAGGACTTGTACCGCAGTACAAGTACTGACAGTGTGTACCGCAGTACAAGTACTTACAGTGTGTACCGCAGTACAAGTACTTACAGTGTGTGAGGACTTGTACGGCAGTACAAGTACTGACAGTGTGTACCACAGTACAAGTACTTACAGTGTGTACCGCAGTACAAGTACTGACAGTGTGTGAGGACTTGTACCGCAGTACAAGTACTGACAGTGTGTACCGCAGTACAAGTACTTACAGTGTGTAAGGACTGGTACCGCAGTACAAGTACTGACAGTGTGTACCGCAGTACAAGTACTTACAGTGTGTACCGCAGTACAAGTACTGACAGTGTGTACCGCAGTACAAGTACTTACAGTGTGTGAGGACTTGTACCGCAGTACAAGTACTGACAGTGTGTACCGCAGTACAAGTACTTACAGTGTGTACCGCAGTACAAGTACTGACAGTGTGTGAGGACTTGTACCGCAGTACAAGTACTGACAGTGTGTACCGCAGTACAAGTACTTACAGTGTGTACCGCAGTACAAGTACTTACAGTGTGTGAGGACTTGTACCGCAGTACAAGTACTGACAGTGTGTACCGCAGTACAAGTACTTACAGTGTGTACCGCAGTACAAGTACTGACAGTGTGTGAGGACTTGTACCGCAGTACAAGTACTGACAGTGTGTACCGCAGTACAAGTACTTACAGTGTGTACCGCAGTACAAGTACTTACAGTGTGTACCGCAGTACAAGTACTGACAGTGTGTACCGCAGTACAAGTACTTACAGTGTGTAAGTACTTGTACCGCAGTATAAGTACTGACAGTGTGTACCGCGGTACAAGTACTTACAGTGTGTAAGTATTTTTACCGCAGTACAAGTACTGACAGTGTGTACCACAGTACAAGTACTGACAGTGTGTACCGCAGTACAAGTAATTACAATGTGTAAGTACTTGTACCGCAGTACAAGTACTGACAGTGCGTACCGCAGTACAAGTACAGCTACTGGTGTGAAAAAATACTCCGGTAAAAGTAGAAGTACTGATTCAACTGCTTTACTAAAGTAAAAGTAAAAAAGTACAGCTTCTGAAATTTAATAAAGTAAGAAGTAAAAGTGCATTTTTTTGTTATGTATGAAATGATATATATTTAAACAGAGAAAAAGTGAAAAATGTAAAAAAAAAAAAAAAAAAGGATTTAAAATTGATATTCACATAGATGTAAAGAGTATAAAGTACAGATATTTATATAAATATAAAGAGTATAAAGTTCAAATATTTATATAAATGTATGGCATAAAAGTAAAACGCTTCCATAAAAATAAATACTCCAGTAAAGTACAGATACATAAAAGTGTATTTAATTTAATCACATTTAATTGTAAATACTGGATGTTTTTGGGTTAAAAATAAAAAGTTCATTGTAAAAAATCCAACCAAATCTAATGTTTGCCAGGAGTTTATTTTCCTAAAAAATCCAAAAAGGAAATGTGGGCAGTGCTAAGGTGGAGGCTAGCACATAAAAACATCAGCGCTCAGTATTCTGGGATGGATCGCCATGGAAACAACCGCAGTTTTATAACCTGGGTCGAAGAAAAGCTGAAGGATTTACAGTGTGGTCGTGGAAACAGTTCATGTCTGGGAAAGTTTGGTGTGTGAGGTTAACCCCCCCCCCATTTTTATTATTATTATTGTTACTGTTATTGTTACGTTGTTTGTTCCATTTAGGCTTAAACAACATTTTTATTGATTATTTGTTTAACATATTTTATTAAACATCTTTATTTATTATTTTTTTAAAACAAACATATTTTAGCATTTTTGTGTTTTTAACTGTACCAACATTGAAATGAATAAATACATCCTTAAGTAATTCATTAAATGTGTCATTAATTCATTAAAATACCAATTAATTTGAGGTAAAAACATACATATTATTAGACTAATTAATTATTTCCTGGTCCCTGTGTTGCAGTGAATCATGAATTTATTTTATCTGTCAACCTCGTCCATCAAAGTCAGTGGGCGGGTCTTAACAGCTGATTGGTTCCCCTGTGGGCGGGTCCTAACAGCTGATAGGTTCCCCTGTGGGCGGGTCTTAACAGTTGATTGGTTACCCTGTGGGCGGGTCTTAACAGCTGATTGGTTACAGATACAGGATTGATGCAGAGCTTGTGAACATATGGTTCGTTTCTCAATACCAAGTACGCTAAGTATGTACTTGCGTACTTGGTAGTATAGTCTGTACTACCAAGTACGCAAGTACATACTTAGCGTACTTGGTATTGAGAAACGAACCATATGTTCACAAGCTCTGCATCAATCCTGTATCTGCAAGTCCATACTACCAAGTACATACTCAGGAGGACGGGAGGACGCAGGGTGGTTATTCTGCATTTGGGACGGCAGCGTACTTGTTTACGTCACCAACTCAACTCGTCTTGACTTACCTACCTCCAGTTATTTTCTTCATTTAATGTATTTGAAATAAAATGAACTATGATATAAAACACAAACATGCATCTTTGTCTTTATTTTGAAACACTTCGGAGCAAATTTTAAACTACGCGCTTTCGTGATGAATCGACCATATATTAAACGTTTTTAAGTCCACTTTCTCACATAAAATAATCTTAAAATCACATTCCGTTATACAAAAACAATGGTATTTTAATCCTTTTAACTTACAGTTGTGAGTCCTCTCCTCCTCCATTGCTGGTGTCGAAAAGCATCCTGGGATAGGAAGCTCTCCCAAGTACGCACAAGTCACCATCCGATGCATACTTGATAAAATGGGCGTGTCAAGTACACATCTGGGGATTTCAAGCGTACTTGGTGATATGCGTACTTGTGTATTGGGACTGTACTTGGGCTGCAACTGATGACGTTTCACAAGGACGCGAGTACGGACAAGTACGCATATTGAGAAACGGCCATGCTCATACACTGGGTGACCTTTAACCTCCTTGTTTGGATACTTTAGATAAATAAACTTATAGACAACTGATAAAAATCTAGACTTTGGCTCCGGCGTGTGCCCACTGGACTGGATGTGACCTTAACCCCGAAATATGTGCGACACCAATGTGAAACATGTGCATCATCGTGATAAGACCAGGAGAATGTACAGAACAACAGCAATAATGTGAGTGAAATTAACTCTTTACATGTCAGATGAATCAGAATAAACCTGACTGGGAATTAATTGCGAATCATCATTTTCAACTGGAATTCAGTGTTTACATGGTTCATCTGAAAGAGGAATGAAACTTTATTCTGGATTAAACATGAATAAAACCTAGACTATTGGGCACAAACTCAGTCATTTATTCCCATTAATGGTTTTGTCACATGTTCTTGTGTCAGTTTTAATTTTTTTCTTTCACCTGCAGAGTCACGGCGGGCTGGTGATAAGTGTCAAAACCACAAAGAAACAGAAAGAAAAGGCTTTAATCAGCATCACTTAACAAAGGAACGCCTTTGAGCAGGTACTAATGGTCTGAGCTGAGCTTCTGGAACGCTGTGGAGTCACACTGTGGTGTCTGCAGCAGCACTAATGGCTGAGCTGCAGATGAGGCGTTCAGGTGCACATTTACTGAAGGCTTGTGGTAAAAGCAGGAGCCACTCACCATCGACCGTCCATTAAAGCTGTGAGAAAACTCAGGCTTTTTGAAAGTGACGTTTGGCAACAAAAGCTTTTCTTCTTCTTTTGTTCCTGCACGACTTTTTCAGCAGAAAAACTGCTTCCAAACACTCGCCCTGTGTACGAGGCGTTCCACACAATTATATACACAGGGCTGTTGACAGCTTTGGCTGGGCCCAGGATGAAATGACAATCAGCCAAAAAGACCATCTAAGCAGAATGTCTCACCCTGGATTCAAACCCACTAAAACATAGAGAAACCAATCCATGGTCCTACACCTCAGGGCCAGTTCTGCTCAATTTGGTGCCCTTGGCAAACACCCCTCTTTCCTTTTTGTGGAACTAGAAATCAGCATCTGTCAAAGTTATCTGATAAAAACACAAATTATGAATAAAAATAAATAAATTTTGAGAAGAACCACACTGAAGGACAGAACCACTCCCATGGACGGACAGACTATAGATGAACGTCCATTTGTAGAAAATGGGGGGGGGGGCAGGTCCATCCACCAGACAGGCGAGGGAGGAGGTCCAGGGTCACAGGTCAGCACAGGGCACAAGGGAGTCACTGCAGACCCTAACCCATACCATTAACGGTTTTATATGTAAGGAGGAGGATTTTAAATTTAATTCTAAACTGTGAAGAGTTTGGAGCACAGGGGTCATAGGGTCCAGGAGTCATTTAAGTTTGTCTAATGTTGCACAAGTGAAAGAAGGCTGTTCTACATGTTTGGTTAATGTGCCCTGACATCTGACCCCTGACCCTTTGAATGAAAGATGTGGATCAAATAAAACTCCTAAATGTTTAACTGTGTCACTGGGTGTTCCACTTAAGTTGTCTACAGTAACTATGTGGTCAGTTAGGGAGTCTGTGGCATTTTTAGGACCAATTATAATGACTTCAGTTTTTTCAGGGTTCAATAAAAGATAATTGTCACTCATCCAAGTCTTTATGTCTTGGACACATGTACTTAGTTTATCTATTTGTCTGGTCTGATCAGGTTTAATTGATAAATATAGCTGTGTGTCATCTGCATAACAATGAAAATTAATACCATGATTTGTAATGATGTTACCTAAAGGGAGCATATATAGTGTAAACAAAATAGGCCCAAGGACTGACCCTTGAGGAACGCCATAATTAACTCTGGAGGACTGCGATGATTGTTGATTGACATTAACAAATTGGTAGCGATCAGATAAATATGATTTAAAGCAGCAGAGGGCTGCTCCTCTAATACCTATATCACATTCTAATCTGTGCACTAAGATACTGTGGTCAATGGTGTCAAAGGCTGCACTAAGGTCTAATAACACCAGGACCCATATTAATCCAATGTCAGCGGCTAATAATAAGTCATTAGTAACTTTAACTAACACTGTTTCAGTGCTATGATGGGCACGAAAGCCAGACTGAAACTGTTCAAATAAACTATTATCCTGCAGGAATTGGCACAGCTGTTTAACTATTACTCGTTCTAAAACCTTTGACAGGAAGGACAAATTAGATATAGACCTATAATTGGCTAAAATGTCAGGATCTAAGGTAGGCTTTTTCAGAATTGGTTTAATAACAGCATATTTAAATGACTGCGGCACATATCCAGTAATTAATGAAGTGTTAATTATATTTAGGACAGTGCTAATAATTAGGGGCAGAATCTGTTTAAAGAGTTTAGTTGTAATTGGATCTAAGAGGCAGGTGATGATTTGGAAGACATGATAATAGATATGACATCAGTTTGGTCTACAGTGGTGAAATTATTTAGTGTTACAGAGGGATTTATTAAAAGGCCTAGGTTTGAAACCACTGCTTTTTCTGATCTAATATTTGGGAGAAATGTGTCTATTTTGTCTCTAATAGTTGATATTTTATTGTTAAAGAACTGCAGGAAATCATCAGAATGGAGCGTGGATGGAATAACTGGTTCCACGGAGGTCAGTCTGGCTACAGTACTGAACAGGAATCTAGGATTATTCTTGTTTTCTTCTATTATGGATGAGTAATATCTAGTTTTGGCTGTACGCAAAGATGGATTATACTTTATTAAGATATTTTTCCAGGCATTGAGAGAATCTTCTGAATTGGATCGGCACCATTGGCTCTAATTTAGGTGTTGTTTATTTAATGGAGCGAGTGTCAGCGTTGTACCATGGGGAGGTTAATCTAATCTTAGTAGTTTTTAACTTAAGGGGGGCAACTATATCTAACGTAGTTT
>CM035803.1:3451430-3531430 GCA_020466265.1 Siphamia tubifer
TATATATATATATATATATATATATATATATATATATATATATATAGGTCAAAATGATCAGATAAAAAGCCAAAATTGAGATAAAACGTCTAAATTGTGCAACAAAAAGTAAAAAAAAAGTCAAACTTATTATTTCTGCTCAGTTTTTTATGCCTCCACGGTAAATTCATCTAAATCATCGCTTCAATAGACGCCATGTTTCTTGAACCCTCGACAATGCGACTCGTTAGCGCCTCCTTGAGGATTTCAAAGGTAACATCCATAACATGGACGGAGGCAGAAGTACCAACAACAACAGGAACACACAGACCAACTCTACCTGGTTCCAGAGGATATGATGCTAAGAGCACGCAGAGGTCCTCATTTGACCCCTCCCACAGCTGTGTCGACTTAACCCCCCCCCCCCCCCAGGGATCTGATGAACCTGAAGGATTGGCTTTAAATCCCTGTTGGAACAAAAACCTTCTTACATATTGGGTTTGAAGCAGGAAGTCACATGTTTTTTTACTATTGTTTTAACAAACTAAAGCAGTTTCATCCACTGCTTCCAGGGTTTTATCAAGAATCTGCAGAACATCTGAGCACGGACTGTGTTCATTTACAACTTACTGATCATTGGCCCATTTGGAATTGGGTTGGAATGAATTACCCCGGAACTAAATATTTGAAATATTACTTAATTTTGATTATAAAAAAAAGAAAATCGCAACTATTTATCACAACTTTCACTTCCTCCTGCAATAAAAGCCTAAAAAGCAGAAAAGCTTATGAAACATCAGACAATTTAAGACGAAACCATCTGAAAAAAGGCCAGAGGACTCCTGGAGGGACTGGCCCGTACACAACTCTGCTGCTCACCTGGACCCATAGGTGTTAGCGCATTAGCCTTGTCCTAGCGTCGCTACACTGGGGCCCTGTACTTTACAGCAGGGGTTCTCAAACTTTTTTGGCCCAGGTCCCCCTTGGAGGGGTGAAATTTTTCCATGTCCCCCCTCATCCTCGCGATACTGAAAATGATAAAAAACCACTTCAACAATGATTATTATGAAACAATGATAACCTTTTTTAATAGTGCTTTTGTGCAAACCAGCCACATTTTCAGGTATTATAATATAAATGAACACTTCAGAAACAACAATTTTAAATAATTTTAAAATAATAAACGGAACAAAAGACACACAAAACCGTGTGTGTGTGACAGACAGACAGACAGACAGACAGACAGACAGACAGAGACTTAATGAGAGGGATGATCTTGTCAAACTCAATATAACTATCAATGTACTTTCTCTTTTTAGGGTTAGGGCGTTTGTTTTTGTCATTGTCATTTTCATTGTCATTTCTTTTACCACTTCTTGAGGAACTTGGCGGACACAAAAATCGATCCATGTTCGCTGCAGGGTGGCTAAAAATAGCCTGTGACTCGCTCCGTCTCAATTTAGTCAAGCTGGCGTCAAACAGCGCTGTTACTTCTGCCCGCTCGCTACAAAATAAAACTTACGCATTTCAAAATAAAACAGCAAAAAAAAAAAAACGTGAATAATTTCGCATACCCCCTGGACATGCGCCACGTCCCCCTAGGGGTCCGCGGACCCCAGTTTGAGAACCGTGGCTTTACAGAACCCATTTTAAGCTTTTATGGTTTGTTTTTAAATGTTTAAATAACCTTGTTCTGCCATCTTCATCAGACCTCACCCCCCAACCCCATCCCTAACATCAGCTGACCACTTGTTCTGGAGGTCCCGCATGTGCGAGGGCCACACGCTGTCGCTTTGGGGTTCTGATCCTGCAGCACCAGGGGTTCCACCACGTCCTCCAGGAACTGTGGTCTGGATGACGCCCAATTTCAATGATACTTCAGGCTCAGGTTTTCTTTCTGTCGCCTTCTGGCTCCGTCCCAGCGTCGTACATCATTCTGTCATGGAAGCATCTCAACACTGATTGGCTTTTGTGGCCTGGAGTCATACGAATTCACCCGACTCTAGCGTTTACGCATATTTACAGCAAGATGTGACGCTCCGACACCCTGACGCTCCAAGGGTCCGAAGTGCTGTTTTTGGTGTGGACGTAGCATAAGACACGCCTCTTCTCTCCCAGTTTTTAAATCACATTCATTCATTCATTCATTATCTGAACCCGCTTTATCCACACGTGGGTCACGGGGGTCACTGGGGGCCTAATCCAGCTACAATGGGTGAAGACGGGGTACACCCTGTATGAGACGCCAGTTCATCGCAGGGCTGAACATATATAGACAAACAATCACTCTCACATTCACACCTATGGACAATTTTAGATTAACCAATTAACCTATCAGTGCATGTGTTTGGATGGTGGGAGGAAACCGGAGTGCCCGGCGACACGGGGAGGACATGCAAACTCCACACAGAAAGGTCTGGTACGGGATTCGAACCAGGGTCCTTCTTGCTGTGAGGCACGAGTGCTAACCACAGCACCACCGTGCTAACCACTGCACCACCGTGCTAACCACTGCACCACCGTGCTAACCACAGCACCACCGTGCTAACCACTGCACCACCGTGCTAACCACTGCACCACCGCGCTAACCACTGCACCACCGCGCTAACCACTGCACCACCGCGCTAACCACAGCACCACCGCGCTAACCACCGCACCACCGTGCTAACCACCGCACCACCGTGCTGCCCTAAATCACATTTAAAAACACATTACTCCTCTTTGGCTTTTAACTCATAACTGCAAACATAAACCTGTTCCTCTTATTAATGTGTTTTTTTTGTTTCTATGGGTTTTTTTTTTTACTTATTTTTCTCATTTTTGTGAACAGTATTTTGGTTTGTGGATCTTTTTAGATGTGCTATATAAATGAAGTTGATTGATAGATTTATCACTGAGGAGGTTCACATGCTCTTAGACCAGGGGTGTCCAAATCCAGTCCTCGAGGGCTGGTGTCCTCCATGTTTTAGATATTTCCCTCTTCCACATGATTCGGTTTTAACACTTTAACTCCTGAAACTTTAGCAGTTCCACAGTAAAAAATAATTAAAATAAGCAACAAGATGAACAAAAATGGCTAAAGTCATCAATAAAATGAAGAAAAATGAATAATAAACTGACAAAAATAATTAGTAACATGAAGAAAGTAAGACACAAATGGGGCAAAATTCAAGAAAAAAATAATAAAATAAAAAGTAAAATGTAGAAAAATAAACAATGAGCAACAAAATGAAGAAAAACTTTGTGTCTTACTTTGTTTATTTTATTGCTTATTTTATTTATTTTTATTGTGGAACTGCTAAACTCTCAGGAGTTAAAGGGTTAAACTGAACCATATGGAAGAGGGAAATATCTAAAACATGTAGGACAACCGGCCCTCGAGGACTGGATTTGGACACCCCTGTCTTAGACATTTAAAATATACCTTAGATTGATTAATCTGTCATTTTTCCAGGTGAATCCTTCTTCCTGCTGCAGGTTTTTCAGCTCATTTGTTCTTTTTCCAGGTTAATAAATGGAAACACATTTAACCTGATTGTATCCGTGTTCTGGAAACTCTGAAACCCTGGTGTTTGAGTTGGGTTTTGCTTCCGATTGGGTGTGTTTTCCCCTCAGGGTGGCGTGACACGACCATTATCGATCTGCTCATTTCAACCATGTTCTGCTGTTTACAAACAGACAATGGAAAGGTCCAGAACATCAGCCTCAGAAAATCCAACATGAGCTAAACGTTTGGGTCAGTACAAACACTTTCCACTCTTCTGGGTCTTTGTCAATTTTCTTCTTCTGTGGTTTTGCTTTGATGTTTTCACAGATACAATGGTCATTGTGTTTGGCTCCTGGGTTCCATCAAAACTACTGCTCTGGTTTTCCTGAAAAGATGGAAAATGGTTAGTTTTGGAACAAATATAAAAAGATAAATGGAGCTTCTTCTTCCCCAACTCTAGAGAAGTTATGGTTATAGTTATGGTTTAGACCACTTACTTCTCAAAGGGGTCCTGGGGTAAAAATTATAAATGAGTACAGAAACATATGCAAACAAATATGCTAAAATACAATCAAATGCACAAAAATAGTAAAAAAAAAATGAAAAAATACACTCACTAAAAAAAGAATGCCCTAAAATACACAGCTGTGCATCTTATCAAACTACTTTCATCAGTTGTTGGGCAGTGCAGGTGCACAGCTGTTAGCAGTAACAATGCTAGTGCATTGAAAAAAATGAAAAACAAAATTCAGTAAAATGAACAAAAATATTCACTAAAATGAATAAAATAATCCATAAAATGAACAAAAAATCAATAAAATGAACAAAACTGACCAAAAATATTCAGTAAAATGACCAAAAATTAACAGAATAATTATTTAAAATGACCAAAAATGATAAAACACATGTAGTAAACTAAAGTAAAATGACCAAAAAATATTCAGTGTAATGACCAAATATATTCAGTAAAATTAACAAAAATGAAGAAAATAATCAATAAAATTAACAAAAAAATCAATAAAATGACCCAAAATATTCAGTAAAATGACCAAAAATCAATGGTTGTCACTGCTAACAGTTGTGCATCTTATAAAACTACTTTCATCAGTTGTTGGGCAGTGTTAGCTGTTAGCAGTGTTAGCAGCTGCTACGTGCAGGTGCACAGCTGTTAGCAGTGACAATGGTAGCACATTGATGCTATTGAGAGAAAGTAGCTCCAAACAATTATGAGGTGTGAGTTTTTGTTCTGTGACAGTTTTGTTATGTAAATAAATCACTCATTCCAACACATACTGTTTTGAGAAGAAAGAGGTTTTATTTTGTTGACCCCAGGAAACCTGCCGGGACTACTTTGACTTTGACTAAAACCGGACCAGAACTGGGCTCACAGGACACTGTGGGGGGTAAGTCAGTGTGGGTGCACCAGAGTAAAGGGGCGGAGTCAGAAGAGAGGGGCGGAGTCACTGTGGGTGCACCAGAGTAAAGGGGCGGAGTCCTCCCTCATTCCTTCCTCCCTCCCTCCTAAAATGGCTCCATGACCTTTGACCTTCAGGGACCTTGTAAAGTCAAACCCATCAGCTCGTGTTTTGAGAGGGAAATGTCCAGTTGTGAGGGGGTGGAGCTTGTTGTGCCTGGTTCCTGGGATTTTAATTGGACTAATTCTGTAGAGTCACAGTGAAATGATTTAAAGTGTTTTATTCAGAGCTTTAAGTGTCAGATTTAAGGGTTAATTTTCAGTTTTAAGGAAAGTTAACTTCTTCATTTAGATCAAACACATGGAAAAGTTTTCCAGATAAATGAACATTAGTTCTAAAAATAAGTTTCCTCTCATCCCAAATTAAATGAAGTCAAGTCGACTCTGCTTTTGATTCATGAACTAATCAATTATTTGTGCAGGTCTTTATAATGACATTAATAATGTGTTCTACACTTCGTTCGTCCATGGAAGGACTCACTGACCTACACTTCACACTTCCTACCTTTACATGATGTTTTTAGCTCAGAGGGGGAGGAGCTACTGCCGTCACATCTGTCGTCGTCATCATCCATCGTCCACAATTCATGAAAATCCCTTGTCCTTCATTTTCTTAACAGATTTTAAAGGGGAGGTATCGTGCCAATTTTTCCCAAGTTAACACAGTTCCCAGGTGTCTCAGTGACCTGTCTCATACTTTAGTCAAAATATCATGTTGATGCACAGATACTGTCGCCTGCACAGACCCCGCCCCTTTTTAAAACGCTTGGTTTTTTTAGTGGGTTGTGGCTTCTCGTGCAAATGAGCCACAGCTGACTCCGCCCCTCTCTTATGCGGGGTGTGCCAAAACTAGAACAGCATCATGTTACCATGGCAACTACATAGTGCTGTGACAGCCGGTGAAAACTTCGCCGTACAACCGTATACGTTTAAGCTACAGTCAGACAGCGAACAAGAGGCTCCAGAACACATTTAAAAACCAAGGATACAGAAAGATGTTTGTACATGGTAAGTTCACTTTGTTACTTTTAATGTTTCCTTTTCATTTGTTGTTACACTGACTAAAGTGTTGCTGAACTACTTAGCTTAGCGCACTGCTAGTGACTCCAACTAGCTTAGTGGGTGTTTATGTGTTAGTTAGCAAAGGCTAACCTCTAAAGCTAACCTGTTCCACTGGTAAAAGGGATGTTCAAATATAGTTAACTACCACCAGTGTTTACAGGGTAAAAAAAATACCCCAGAACTGTCCAAGATGTTTGACAGCTGTAGTCATTTATTTGATTAAGCATCTAAATATTATGTATTTAACAAATCCCATATTAAGTGATATATACAACATTAAAGTGGTCACCTTTTAGTTGTCTCTCCTAACACAAGTGTATTTTATTTATGCATCAATGATACAGAACCTGAGAATATCTGCTGCAGTTACCACAAGTAAAATGACTGTTGAATGAATTTTAATTCCATAGTCACTATATTTTCTATATGTCACTCTCATAATACATACGTTACCTAATAAACTCACCTTTCTAATGTAGTACATTAGAATAATGCAGTAGCTTCAGAAGCACCATCATCATAGTTGACCATCCAGGGTTTGAATGTGTTCTAACTACAGAATATATTCAACATATATGAGTAAGTGTTATTTAATAGACATACAGTCATTGTAATATAAATATGATTAAGGAAGAACATGTAATAAATAAGTGTTAAAATGTTCCATGTCAAACACTGAAAGAACATAGAATGGTTTATATAGACTTGACTTTTATGAAACAAATACATTCAATGTAACAACGAACATAAAAGTTCAAACTATAGTAAACAATAACAAATGTTAATATGAATTTAATGTTATTTATAGAACCTTAAATAACAACAATATGGTCTGACAGGACTTTACAGGGTTAATTATAGAGAACAATCAATGATAGTAATAAAGTGTGAAGCATCTTCTGTCTCTGTCCTTAGTATCATCACTTAAGTTTGATACAAACCATAAAGACATGAACACATGTATGTCTGCATGTTCTACTGCATGTTCTACTGCATGTTCTACTGCATGTTCTGCTGCATGTTCTACTGCATGTTCTGCTGCATGTTCTGCTGCATGCTCTACTGCATGTTCTACTGCATGTTCTGCTGCATGTTCTACTGCATGTTCTACTGCATGTTCTACTGCATGTTCTACTGCATGTTCTACTGCATGTTCTGCTGCATGTTCTACTGCATGTTCTACTGCATGTTCTACTGCATGTTCTGCTGCATGTTCTACTGCATGTTCTGCTGCATGTTCTACTGCATGTTCTGCTGCATGTTCTACTGCATGTTCTACTGCATGTTCTGCTGCATGTTCTACTGCATGTTCTACTGCATGTTCTACTGCATGTTCTACTGCATGTTCTACTGCATGTTCTGCTGCATGTTCTACTGCATGTTCTGCTGCATGTTCTGCTGCATGCTCTACTGCATGTTCTACTGCATGTTCTGCTGCATGTTCTGCTGCATGTTCTGCTGCATGTTCTACTGCATGTTCTGCTGCATGTTCTGCTGCATGTTCTACTGCATGTTCTACTGCATGTGTGCTTTGTTCAGCTCTTACACAAGCTTTAGAAGCTGCTGCTGGAACTTTCTGGGACGAACAATCAGGGTGGTCCTGGAATACGCTCAGAGTTCCCTGACTCTCAAGGACAGTATGTGGGGTTCAGACCCGTCCTTCATTGAACCTCCACACGTAGCTGGTACCACTTCCAGCTGGTCTGGTACCACTTCCAGCTGGTCTGGTACCACTTCCAGTTGGTCTGGTTTGTCAAACTGGCACCTCATCGAAGAATGGACCAGGGTCCCAGAAGACCTGTTCAAAGATGAGGTCCAACATGTCCTCCACATAATCTACAATTCACAAATGAAATATGTGTGTACTTTGTGTACCCTTCAAAAACCATTAAGTTCTGTTGCACAGTTTTTGGTACTTGATTTTTATTATTCATATTCTATTAATAAGTGTATTTATAATGAAAGGTATTCTAAACAGTCACTTTAATAAAGTATATAATATGATGATAACTAAATTAATTATTTATTTCTTGTTTGTATGTATTTCTACACATTTTATGACTGCAGTATTTTTAATAAAAGCTTGGTAAACTTATTGGAGGTTGGTTCAGTTTTAACTGGCTTTGCTGTGGCCCCTCCTCCTTTCTTGGATTTGGGTAAATTTACCCAGAACAACGGTTCACCAGCTGATGTTGTTGCTTGGGGACGTCCAGCATATTTATTGAAGTGCAGCGCTGGCAGATATAATCTGTGGAGACAATATGGTAACTGACTGCATCATTTATATAGTTCTTTTCCACCTTCATGGTTCAAAGCGCTTTACATTAGCCTCACACACACACACACACACACACACCAGTAGGTTTCTAAGGTCAAAGGTCAGTCCTACTGGGGGCCTAAGCCAGGGTTCAGTGTCTTGCCCAAGGACACTTTGACATGTGGACAGCCAGAGCCGGGACGCGAACCGCCAACCTCTCGGTCATTGGGCGACCCACTCTACCAACTGAACCACAGCCGCCCCATGTCAATATGTCATTTATAAATATGATGGAAACATACATGTATGTTTATACACTGGACAATCATGGCTTATTTACCTGCAGAACATTCCAACAAAAGAAAAGAGCACATTCTTAGTGTAAAATGCAGAATGATGTTGTGAACAGCCTCCAGTGATGATGTCTGGTACTGACGGCTCAGTTTGTCCACATCTTTCAGAACCTTCTTGTTGGTCAGAACCTTCTCTAATCTGCAGAGGGCTGGTGTTCCTGTCAAATAAAATGTAAATGATGACAGAAGAGAAACAGTTAAGAAAAACAAGACATTTACAATTTAACTTTTTACTAAATTAATGAACACACCTGCTGTCCACCATGTGTCCCTTTAGATGTTCTGTGGACACAGACACTGGGGGACAACAGGGTCTTCATGGGTATGGATGTGTTGGACATGGTTAATGATGCAGGTCCACTTTGACACTTTCTTTGGTTCTGATGAGGAAGAAGCTACAGTCCAGTAGATGTGTTTTTAATACTATGGAGACACTTCTTCACTTTTCCATTTTCTTTGTTCTGTCATATCTTCAACACTTTCTTTGTCCTAATAAATAAGAAAATATAACTTTTTACAACAACCCCCAAATTCCCCATAATAATAATAATAATAATAATCTATATGTGATTACACAATATTTATAAGATTTCTATTTTCACAGACATTCAATTCACAATTGGTGTTTATTACAGTTTAGTTTTTATTTGATTTATATTTTGTTTTATTAAGAAACATGAACCTTTTAGATGTGAACACAGGATAAACTAGTCTACTCTATTTTATGGTAAACTGGTAATGATAACATTACTATTCTACACAGATGAACGTACTTAACTGTCTTGTCTGAACATTTAACACCTGCTGACACACAGTACAACACCTCAAACAGCTCCAGTAGGGTTAGGGTTAGGGTCCAGCTTTCATAAACAATATATGTAGGTATCTTATGGATGGAGCTGGAAGATTCTATTATAATAAAAAATAAGACACATTAACCTCTACACTGCTAGAACTAAAACTAATAATCTTATGTAACTTATTCAAATGTTGATGTGAAATATGAAGTAAGTCACATCATGGACTGACTGTGATGCAGTTGTGACAGAATCTACAGAGTCATACATGATATCCTGTGGATCCAGAAAATCCAAAAGATGAGCTGAACCTCTAAAGTGTTCTTCTTCTAACCAAGGTTATTTTACAGGTTCTATTTATTAGTGTACATGTGTTTGTCTAAACACCAGGGACAGTAATATTTGTAATGAGTATTTCTAGTTACATTAGCATCATTAGCATGTGTGCTAACAGCTGCTCTTACACCTATCATTGTGCTTTAATCAGCCCAGAGTGTCGCTAACACATGGAATTGTCTGAAACATGTAGAGAATCTCTATAAATTTACCAACAAGTAACACTAAGCACTTTTACACCGTCTGTTGTTTCACTGCTGTAAAGTTCTAGAACTAGCTAGCGGCAGTCACAGCTCTTGTTAGCATTAACTGATGTTAGTACAAATACAAACACAGACCATATTATATAAATACTTACATGTTCCTCCTCTGATGTTTTGTTTGTGGACAGTTGGTTCTGCTCCGGGTTTAAGGCACAGTTCTGTTGTACTGACCCAGGTTAGAAAAGCAGTCTGTTGTGAAGTGGACACTAACAGGGTCTGTGGTAAGTTTCCTTCAAAATAAATCTGATCCACTTCAGTCTTTCATCTTCTAAAGTTTGAAGCTCATGTAGCGACTTGTGTTTTTCCTTTTAGATAGATAGATAGATACTTTATTGATCTCCAAGGAGAAATTTACAGCACCATCAGCTCAAAAAGTTGAAACATAAGGGCATGCAAGTCGAATAAAAACAATTAGCAGAAATTAGTTAAGTAATAAAAATAAAATTAAGTACTACAAGCTGAAAAATAAAAACAAAACAGGAGGTAGTGATGGTAGGGGGAACAAAGTGAGTAAAGACATGACCATGGTGTTCTAAAACCAACACCTGGCAGTTCACTGTGCGTGTCATGACCTCCGCTCCAGTGACCTTTCCCCCAATCTCCACACTCACCTGGTCCTGCACTGCGCAGCTGCAAGCCGTTCCTAATCGGTGGCTATATAAGCAGTAAGGCTTGTAGCTGCCAGTGCAGGACCATTCAGATATGTCACCTCCATAACCCGGACTATCGCTTCCATCTCCCCAATCACCATAACCCGGACACTCATCATCACCACGGACTCTGGCCGTCCACTCCCAGGTTGTGTTTGTCTTGTCTTTATGTTGTAGTTTTGTTATTAAATTATTTTGCCCTTCAGTACTGTGCAATGGAGTCCTCCTTTCACCTCACCCCGATCCGTGACAGAATGGTCCTGCCACCATCTGGACTCCGCCAGTGCTGAAGGGACCCTTTTTTGTTTTTAGCTTTCCCCATTTTGTTCTGTCTAAAGTCTGTCCAGTCTTGCGTTCTGTCCCTGTCTGTGTATTTCCCAGTTAGTTATGTTTCCCTGCCCCAACATTCAGTTTATCTGCCCAGCGTCCTGTATATCCTTCCTAGGGTCCTGTATATCCTTCCTGGCGTTCTGTGTTCCTTCCTAGCGTTCTGTGTTCCTTCCTAGCGTTCTGTGTTCCTTCCTAGCGTTCTGTGTTCCTTCCTAGCGTTCTGTGTTCCTTCCTAGCGTTCTGTGTTCCTTCCTAGCGTTCTGTGTTCCTTCCTAGCGTTCTGTGTTCCTTCCTAGCGTTCTGTGTCGCTTTCTAGCGTTCTGTGTCGCTTTCTAGCGTTCTGTGTCGCTTTCTAGCGTTCTGTGTCGCTTTCTAGCGTTCTGTGTCGCTTTCTAGCGTTCTGTGTCGCTTTCTAGCGTTCTGTGTCGCTTTCTAGCGTTCTGTGTCGCTTTCTAGCGTTCTGTGTCGCTTTCTAGCGTTCTGTGTCGCTTTCTAGCGTTCTGTGTCGCTTTCTAGCGTTCTGCGTCGCTTTCTAGCGTTCTGTGTCTCTGGCTTAAGCGGTCTGTGTCTCTGTCCCGTTCTGTGTTTTCTTGCCCAGTGTTCTGTGTATCTGGTTTAAGCGTTCTGTGTATCTGGTTTAAGCGTTCTGTGTATCTGGCTTAAGCGTTCTGTGTATCTGGCTTAAGCGTTCTGTGTTTCTGGTTTAAGCGTTCTGTGTATTTCCCAGCTAGTTGTGTCCCTGCCCGTGCGTTCTGTGTTTTTGGCTAGCGTTCTGTGTTTTTGGCTGGCGTTCTGTGTTTTTGGCTAGCGTTCTGTGTTTTTGGCTAGCGTTCTGTGTTTTTGGCTAGCGTTCTGTGTTTTTGGCTAGCGTTCCGAGTTTCTGGCTGGCGTTCCGAGTTTCTGGCTAGCGTTCCGAGTTTCTGGCTAGCGTTCCGAGTTTCTGGCTAGCGTTCCGAGTTTCTGGCTAGCATTCCGAGTTTCTGGCTAGCGTTCCGAGTTTCTGGCTAGCGTTCCGAGTTTCTGGCTAGCGTTCCGAGTTTCTGGCTAGCGTTCCGTGTTTCTGGCTAGCGTTCCGTGTTTCTGGCTAGCGTTCCGTGTTTCTGGCTTTTTGTCTTGTCTTCTGGCTTTTTGTCTTGTCTTCTGGCTTTTTGTCTTCTGGCTAGTTGTCTTCTGGCTAGTTGTCTTCTGGCTAGTTGTCTTGTCTTCTGGCTAGTTGTCCTGTCGCCTGGCGTTGTGTCTTTTCGTCGGTCTTGGTCTGTCGTTGGTCTTTTCTGTCTGTCCCTGACTCTTGCCCGTTGCTCGCTTCTGTCCTCTGTCCCTGCCTGTTGCCCGTGGTTGGCTTCTGTTCCCTGTCCCTGCCTGTTGCCCGTGGTTGGCTTCTGTCCCCTGTCCCTGCCTGTTGCCCGTGGTTGGCTTCTGTCCCCTGTCCCTGCCTGTTGCCCGTGGTTGGCTTCTGTTCCCTGTCCCTGCCTGTTGCCCGTGGTTGGCTTCTGTTCCCTGTCCCTGCCTGTTGCCCGTGGTTGGCTTCTGTTCCCTGTCCCTGCCTGTTGCCCGTGGTTGGCTTCTGTTCCCTGTCCCTGCCTGTTGCCCGTGGTTGGCTTCTGTTCCCTGTCCCTGCCTGTTGCCCGTGGTTGGCTTCTGTCCCCTGTCCCTGCCTGTTGGCCGTTGCTGGCTTCTGTCCCCGGTCCCTGCCTGTTGCCCGTGGTTGGCTTCTGTTCCCTGTCCCTGCCTGTTGCCCGTGGTTGGCTTCTGTCCCCTGTCCCTGCCTGTTGCCCGTTGCTGGCTTCTGTCCCCGGTCCCTGCCTGTTGCCCGTTGCTGGTTTCTGTCCCCTGTCCTTGCTTGTTGTTCGTTTCTACCTGCCTGTTTCCTGTCCCTGCCTGTTGCCCGTTTCTTCGTTTTGTCTTGTTCCTGTCTCAGCCAGAGTCCGTGGTGACCCCACCCAATCAGTCTCCTTGGTCCTCAGTCAGACCAGTCCAGTTGCTCCTGCTACCAACCCAGACCTCTCAGGCCACTCAGTCCTGAGGGTCTTCCGCCCGGAAGGGTTCAACGCCGCCCTACTCAGGGGGTTTCCACACCGCCCTGCCCAGAGGGATGCCACACCGCTCTGCCCAGAGGGTACTCCGCCCAGGGGGTTTCCACACCGCCCTGCCCAGAAGGATGCCACACCGCTCTGCCCAGAGGGTACTCCGCCAGGGGGTTTCCACACCGCCCTGCCCAGAAGGGATTCCACACCGCTCTGCCCAGAGGGTACTCCGCCCAGGGGGTTTCCACACCGCCCTGCCCAGAAGGATGCCACACCGCTCTGCCCAGAGGGTACTCCGCCAGGGGGTTTCCACACCGCCCTGCCCAGAAGGGATTCCACACCGCTCTGCCCAGAGGGTACTCCGCCCAGGGGGTTTCCACACCGCCCTGCCCAGAAGGATGCCACACCGCTCTGCCCAGAGGGTACTCCGCCAGGGGGTTTCCACACCGCCCTGCCCAGAAGGGATTCCACACCGCTCTGCCCAGAGGGTACTCCGCCCAGGGGGTTTCTACACCGCCCTGCCCAGAAGGATGCCACACCGCTCTGCCCAGAGGGTACTCCGCCAGGGCGTTTCCACACCGCCCTGCTCAGAAGGGATTCCACACCGCTCCGCCCAGAGGGTACTCCGCCCAGGGGGTTTCCACACCGCCCTGCCCAGAAGGATGCCACACCGCTCTGCCCAGAGGGTACTCCGACCAGGAGGTTACCATGCCGCCCTGCTCGGAGAAATACTACTTAAAAATGTTTTTATTTTTGAGCTCTGGACAACGGGGGGGGGGTGTTTGTGGTTTTTTTTTGTTTGTTTGTTTTTTAGGGGCTTCAGGAGCCGCCCCTTAGGGGGGGGTACTGTCATGACCTCCGCTCCAGTGACCTTTCCCCCAATCTCCACACTCACCTGGTCCTGCACTGCGCAGCTGCAAGCCGTTCCTAATCGGTGGCTATATAAGCAGTAAGGCTTGTAGCTGCCAGTGCAGGACCATTCAGATATGTCACCTCCATAACCCGGACTATCGCTTCCATCTCCCCAATCACCATAACCCGGACACTCATCATCACCACGGACTCTGGCCGTCCACTCCCAGGTTGTGTTTGTCTTGTCTTTATGTTGTTTTGTTATTAAATTATTTTGCCCTTCAGTACTGTGCAATGGAGTCCTCCTTTCACCTCACCCCGATCCGTGACAGTGCGGCATGAAAGTTAAAGTGTAAACAGTGCAGTGTTACTGTGCAGTGTCCATACGTCTGTTAAGTGTTTATATTTTAACCAGGAACAGAAGTGTTTAGAGTTTGTCGACACATTCCTTCTGTGTCTCTGTGATCAATGTAGAATAATGGTGGATCTCCAAGTCCAAGCAAAGGTCATAGGTCAATAGGTGGGGTTAGCTGAGCAGGTGGGGTGGGATATTCAAATTAAAGTGCACCTGTTAAGTGTGAGCCGCAGCAAATCAAAACCGAGCGTTTTCCGCCCCCTCCAATAAGACACGGATCAAGTGAAAAGGCGCGTGGATGTTTTTTTTTTCATGATTCCAGGGTCTCCTAACACGCAGACAACACATATATGTGCTGTAAAAACCTTCAAAAGTCCATTTTGCATGATATGACCCCTTTAATTCTGATTGATCCATCAGATAGATCTTAGCACTGGGCACTTGGTCAAAATGTGCCTTTGTGATACGAGTTTCAGAACACAAGGATCCAAATTCAGACTCAAAGACAGAGGTGGAATTAAAACAGTTTATTGTGGTGTTTAACAGAGAAAATGTGGCTGTCTGTGAACCAATCAGGTGGACCCGGGTCAAAACCAGCAGAAAAAACAGAGCAATCCAAATAACGTTACCTTAAACCAGAAAATGGTGTGAGAAGCCAGAGAGGTCCAAACGATGAGCATGAAGCCAGGGGCAGAAACAGGGTCCAGAACCGGGAGATCGGATGTAGCGACAGAACCGACAAGAGGCAGAGACAAAGACAGAGAACCAAATATCTAGAACCAGATCAAACACAAGGAATACCAAGACCAATGCTCAACTGATGGAAACAAATAATCTGGGGTCTAAAACCCCGGGACAGACCCACACGCCAAGTGAGACACGTCACTGTGAAATTAAAACAAGATACAGTGAACATGACAAAATAAAAGCCCAGACACTAACAGTGATGCACAAAAAACTAACAAAACAAGACGTTCAGTCAAATTATGACACTGTGTAAATAATTTATTCACAACTTTTTTTATTTTTCCAGAATGTCACTAAAATCATTAGTCTTCCCTCAGTTCTCAACAGATTGTGTTTCATACCATAACATCTTTATTTATAAAAGCACAAAACAGAGAAAGGGGAACAAGGCAATAAAAGAAATATGAAAATACAATAAAAAAGTACTAAAATGTAGCGATAAACTGTTAAAATAGTGATTGTAATACTCTCTATATACTATATTCTACAGATACTAGCTAATTTCAGGGCACCACCTAGCATTCTTTAATGATACCCGCTAGGTAGCCTGGGATATTTCCAACTTAAATATAAATCAGAAATCTCATCTTCTGAAGACAGCACTTTTTTGTTTCTTTATACAAGTTTCATTTGCAAGTTCGTTCGGAAGAGTCAGAGGTTTCAAAAGAGAGATGGTCAAGGAATCAGATTTCTACAAAGCTACTTTATTTACTAAAGTAAGATGTTCAGAACACACAAGTGAACATTTACACAAAAGGAGAGTGAGACAGAAGGAGAGACAGGTGTTAGAGAACAAAGGATATAGCTTTCGGCTAAATGCGGCTAAAAGATGAGTTCAATTGCATTAAAGTTAAAATCCCACCTCAAGTCTTGTAAGAAATGGGGGCTTAACTTACTGCAGAAGGGAAACGGGCTGGTTTAGGGGGGCACGTGGGCTTTGTGTCTGCGTTGTCCTGGTTGGAGATCACTGAGGAGAAGTGGCCTGGTGGGTCTGGGCGCACATGGGATGTGAGGGTTAGGGTTAAGGTGGGAGAGACAGCGAGCTGAGTTTGGAGAGAGCCTTGGTGAGCGAAGAGTCAGGAGTAATGGCTGCGCTTTTTTTTAAAGGTGGGTGGAGTCTATTTTGTGAGGCCTGATTGGTTGCAGAGAGAATGCCAACAGTGTGATGACTCCGCCTACCAGTCCAGTAAGACAGCCTCTTTACATGGAACTATGTGTGACTCCTGAATTCATCATACAGTAATTCTTATGCTTACTTAAAGCAGAAAGGAGGAATAAACAGAGTAAAATGACATGGAATGTATATGCACACAGTTGTAATAACCACAGATGCAAACAATATACACATAATATGAAACTGAATCCTGTCTCTGCCTACAGAGACAGTTTGTCTCACCATTTGGGGCTAGTAAATCTACGGAGACAGATATGTCTCTTTATTATTTGTACATTTTAACACCATTATCCACACAAATGATATTGTTTGTAAGCGCAAAGACAAAATTTGTGACTTGTAAACTGGAATTTATACAAAGGTGTATTAGTTTATTCACATGTTTGGAAAGCTTTGGACACCTTATTTCAATTCAATTCAATTTTATTTATAAAGTCCCAAATCACAACAAAGTCATCTCACAGGGCTTTACAGAAACACAATCAACTACAGAGATATATGAGAAGTCCCAAGCATCCCCTTGTCCTTAGACCCTCCCCCTGTCCTTAGACCCTCCTGCTCGGCAAGAAAAATCCAAACCCAGTGGGAAAAAGTATAAATGTTGAGCAGAACCACATTGAAGGACAGATCCACTCCCATAGACGGACAGACTATAGATGAACGTCCATTTATAAAGGAGGGGGGGGGCTGGACCATCCACCAGACAGACGAGGGAGGTGGTCCTGTTGACCCCATGCAGACATCACATTTTGCATGTGCATCTGTCTTGAGATTTCATTTGCAATCCCTAGGTTCCTTGTGTGAAGTGTTGAATCTGCTTTTACAAATTGTCCAACATGTGCATGAGTCCCTGCTTCTGTTAACGTCATTTTGAGACGTTCCTTTCACAAAATCATTACATGTGACATTATTTATTCTTCCACAGAATATAGAGAAATCAATTGTATTCATGTACACAAACCACCATATATATATATATATATATATATATATATATATACAGTATATATATATATATATATATATATATATATATATATATATATATATATATATATATACACTCAACAAAAATATAAATGCAACACTTTTGTTTTTGCTCCCATTTTTCACGAGATGGACTTAAAGATCTAAAATTCATTCCAGATCCACAATATTACCATTTCTCTCAAACATTGTTCACAAATCTGTCTAAATGTGTGATAGTGAGCACTTGTGCTTTGCTGAGATAATCCATCCCACCTCACAGGTGTGACACATCAAGATGCTGATCTGACATCATGATTAGTGCACAGGTGATCACAACTGAAGGGGTTGACCTACCTGAAGGGAATATCACAGATGTGAAGGAACGTTACAAATACCTGGGGATCCCACAGACAAATGGTAATCATGAGGAGGCAGCTCGGAAGTCAGCCACAGCCCAGGACAAGTACTGAGAGAGTGTGCAGATCAACTGGCGGGAGTCTTCACCAAGATTTTCAACCAGTCCCTCTCTCAGGCTGTTGTACCATCATGCATGAAGACCTCCACCATCATCCCTGTTCCAAAAAAAAACAACATCAGCTGCTCCAACGACTACCGCCCTGTAGCACTAACTCCCATCATCACTAAGTGCTTCGAGAAGCTGATAAGGTCACACATCACAGCAGCCCTCCCCCCCGGGTTTGACCCCCACCAGTTTGCCTACAGAGCAAACAGATCCACGGAGGACGCCATCGCCACAGCCCTGCACTCCACCATTAGCCACCTGGAGAAACCAGGAAACTACGCGAGGCTGCTCTTCGTGGACTATAGCTTGGCGTTTAACACCATCATTCCCAGCAGACTGGTGTCCAAGCTGCAAGACCTGGGTCTCCCGATCTCCACATGCAATTGGATAATGGACTTCCTTTCTAACCGCCCCCAGAGCGTGAGGATGGGTAACCATGTCTCCTCAACCCTCACCCTCAGCATCGGCGCACCACAAGGCTGCGTACTGAGCCCCCTCCTCTACTCCATCTACACCCACGACGTCACCCCAACACACAACAGCAACCTCATCATCAAGTTCGCTGACGACACCACTGTGGTGGGACTCATCACAGAGGGAGACGAGTCAGCGTACCGGGACGAGGTGCTGAGTCTGGCGACGATGGGCGTGGCAAACAATCTGCTCCTGAACACCTCAAAAACAAGGGAGTTCGCCATAGACTTCAGGAAGAGAAAAACAGACTTCCAACCCCTGCTCATCAACGGAGACGAGGTTGAAAGAGCCTCCACTTTCCGCTTCCTGGGCGTCCACCTCAGCGATGACCTGAAATGGAGCACCAACACCCACGTCATCACAAAAAAAGCGAACCAGAGACTGTACTTCCTGAGAGTCCTCAGGAAAGACAACCTCCGGCAGGAACTGTTGGTGTCCTTCTACCGGTGTTCTATCGAGAGCGTCCTTACCTACTGCATGGGCGTGTGGTACTGGAGCTGCACGGCCGCAGAGAAGAAGGCGCTCCAGCGGATAATCAACACCGCACAGAGGATCATCGGCTGCTCCCTCCCCTCACTGTCTGAACTGGCCAGCTCTCGCTGCCTCGCGAGAGCCAAAAACATTATAGAAGACCCCACACACCCCGGTCATGAACACTTCCAAAGTATGCGCTCGGGTAGGCGATACAGAGGAATAAAAGCTCGGACAAACAGACTGAGAGACAGTTTCTACCCACGAGCCATAACTGTCCTCAATGCATCCGGAGGGACCTCAAAACATGACTGAACTTTTTAACAGCCTGCAACAATAACTGTGCAATACTAAATGTGCAATTTCCTTCTTCCTCTTTCATCCAGTGCAATAACTGTGCAATTACAACCACTGTGCAATACCCACTTATCTATTTATTAGTATGTTAAAGTACACTCACCTGTATACTGTGTATACAACTCAGCCCTTGTTGATTTATCATAGTTTAATGTACAAATTGTTTATACTATATTTAACGCATGTTCTTATTTTTATCTTACTTCTTTTTACCTTATTTCTTATCTTATTCTTGTGCATTTGCATGCCAAAATTGCACCGCGGACATGACTGCATTCAATTTCGTTGTTCACTGAACCTGTTTTATGAAACAATGACAAATAAAGTCTAAGTCTAAGTCTAAGTCTAATACCTACAGAGGGTAAGACAGGTCCTGAAAAGTCAGCTGAACGGCAAAAATAAGATCCAGGCCATTAACACCTATGCCCTGCCAGTAATCAGATACCCAGCTGGGATAATATCCTGGCCACTGGAAGAGATACAAGCCACTGATATCAAGACAAGGAAACTCCTTACCATGCATGGAGGGTTCCACCCCAAGTCCAGTGTCCTGAGGCTGTACACTAAGCGAAAGGAAGGGGGCCGAGGACTAGTAAGTGTCAGAACTACTGTCCAGGAGGAAACGGCGAACCTCCAGGAATACATCAAGAAAATGGCCCCAATGACCAACTGCTAAGTGAATGCCTCAGGAAACAAAAGCCCAGTAAGGTCGAGGAACCAGAGGGGCTATCATGGAAGGACAAACCCTTGCATGGCGTGTACCATCGGCACATTGAGGAAGTGGCTGATATGGAAAAGACATACCAGTGTCTGGAAAAGGCTGGACTAAAGGACAGCACAGAGGCACTACTCATGGCTGCACAAGAACAAGCCCTGAACACCAGAGCAATAGAGGCCGGGGTCTACTACATCAGACAGGACCCCAGGTGTAGGCTGTGTAGAGAAGCCCCTGAAACAGTCCAGCACATCACAGCAGGGTGTAAGATGGTGGCAGGTAAGGCATACATGGAGAGGCATAACCAGGTAGAGGACATACTGTACAGGAACATCTGTAAAGAGTATGGACTGGAGGTCAAGGGTCAAGATGGGAGAACCCCCCAAAGGTGACAGAGAACAAACAGGCCAAGATCCTGTGGGACTTCCAGATCCAGACTGACAAGATGGTGATGGCCAATCAGCCTGACATAGTGGTGGTGGATAAACATGAGAAGACAGTGGTGGTGATAGATGTAGCAGTCCCCAGTGATAGCAACATGAGAAAGAAAGAACATGAGAAGAGAAGAGAAATACCAAGGACTGAAAGAGGAGTTAGAGAAAATGTGGAGTGTGAAGGCAACAGTGGTACCAGTAGTGATGGGGGCACTAGGGGCAGTGACCCCCAAGCTGGGACAATGGCTCCAGCAGATACCAGGAACAACATCAGAGATCTGTGTCCAAAAGAGAACATTGTTAGGAACAGCTAAGATCCTGCACAGAACCCTCAGGCTCCCAGGCCTCTGGTAGAGGACCCGAGTCTGAAGGAGACACCGCCCAGGTGGGGCGAGAGGAACATTTTTTATTATCTTATTTCATTTTTTTGCACAGGATGTTCAGACATCGAGTAAAAAGGCAGGTCATATAGAAATGGAAGTGACTGACCATTATATGTATTGAAAACTTGAGCTAGTACTTTTGTCATTTGTTTTCTGATTCATCTTAGTAAAGTATGTACAATTTAGCACAACGGTGTAGGTTTGGTCTAAGCTTTGGTGCGAACATTAAAACTTGCTACTTATGATTGGGGGGGGGCAACCATAACTTACATGGAGTACATGTACAAAACCAGCAACACTCATACTCAGCAGAACAGTTCAACAAGAACACTATTCATTTACTTGTTCTTCTTCAGCATACATTTTGCATTCAGGTGACGAGCATGAACAGATTTGGTATGTAAGAGTAAGAGAGAGAAAGGACTCAGTGTCTGTACTTCCTCCATCATTCTAACTCCTAGTGCAGCCTGGACTGAACTGTGACTTCAGTCTGTTTTTAACTAACCTGACCATAGTTTTTATTAAACACGAATGTTTTCAACCTCATTTTAAGGTCAACTGTGTCGACCTGTTTAATATTAAATCAAGATGATTCCATCAGACAGTAACCATGGTAACTAAAGGCTCTACCTCCATCAGACAGTAACCATGGTAACTAAAGGCTCTAGCTCCATCAGACAGTAACCATGGTAACTAAAGGCTCTAGCTCCTACTGTACTTTTACAAACCCTAGGAACTTTCAATAAACCTGCATTCTGAGAACGAAGGGTTCTACTGGGCTGGTACAGAACCAGATCATCTTTAAGATAAGAGGGGCCCATACCATTAACCCCTGACCTCTAACCCTAACCCATACCTTTAATTGTTTTATATGTAAGGAGGAGAATTTTAAATTTAATTCTAAAACTGAACTGGAAGCCAGGGGTGATAGGGATAGGGTCAGGCGTTACAATATCTGTAAAATTGAAAAATCATTTTCATTAACTGAAATAAATAAAAACTTGAATTAAAAGGAAAAAATATACCTAAGTGAAACTGTATTGTGTGTTTAAAAAAATAACTAAAAAGTTCATTCATTCATTCATCATCTGAACCTGCTTTATCCACACTTGGGTCACTGGGGGCCTAATCCAGCTACAATGGGTGAAGGCGGGGTACACCCTGTATGAGACGCCAGTTCATCTCAGGGCTGAACATATATAGACAAACAATCACTCTCACATTCACACCTATGGACAATTTTAGATTAACCAATTAACCTATCAGTGCATGTGTTTGGATGGTGGGAGGAAACCGGAGTGCCCGGCGAAAACCCACGCGGACACGGGGAGGACATGCAAACTCCACACAGAAAGGTCTGGTACGGGATTCGAACCAGGGTCCTTCTTGCTGTGAGGCACGAGTGCTAACCACTGCACCCTAACTAAAAAGTTATTTGTATAAAATTATCCTTGTTTTCGTTTTTGTCAATGTTGGACTGATATTGATTTATTTCACTCCAGCTGTTTCAGCCATCATATGACGTTTTACAGTCCGTCATGTCTGTAGTTTACAGACTTCTGTTCTAAACTCTACCTGAAATAAACAGACTAAAGCTGGGACAAAGCTGCACAGTCAGCTCTGGGATTTACTTTAGTCACTTTTAGGTTTTTTTCCTCAAGTCGAGTCTTTTTAAGGTAAACAGAGAAAGAGCAAAGAACAGTCAGACTGCTATTAGCTTAGCCTGCTGTTAGCTTAGCCTAAATGGTAAATGGACTGCACTTATATGGGTCTTTTCCAGCTTCTTGATGCTCAAAGCACTTTACATTAGCCTCACATTCACCCATTCACACACACTCATACACCAGTAGGTTTCTAAGGTCAAAGGTCAGTCCTACTGGGGGCCTAAGTCAGGGTTCAGTGTCTTGCCCAAGGACACTTCTACATGTGGACAGCCAGAGCTGGAACACTAACCGCCAACCTCTCAGTCATTGGGCGACCCACTCTACCAACTGAGCCATAGCCACCCTAGTGTTAGCCTAGCCTGCTGGTAGCTTAGCCTAGTGTTAGACTATCCTGCTGGTAGCTTATGCCTAGTGTTAGCCTAGTCAGGTGTTAGCTTACCCTGCTCTTAGCTTAGCCTAGTGTTAGCCTAGTCTGCTGTTAGTTTAACCTAGTGTTAGCCTAGCCAGTTGTTAGCTTAGCCTGCTGTTAGTTTAGCCTGCTGTCAGCTTAGCCTAGTGTTAGCTTAGCCTAGTGTTAGCCTAGCCTTCTGTTAGCTTAGCCTAGTGTTTGCTTAGCCTAATGTTAGCCTCGCCTGCTGTTAGCTTAGCCTAGTGATTGACTAGCCTGTTGTTAGCTTAGCCTAGTGTTAGCCTAGCCTAGTGTTAGCTTAGCCTTCTGTTAGTTTAGCCTGCTGTCAGCTTAGCCTAGTGTTAGCCTGGCCTTCTGTTAGCTTAGCCTAGTGTTTGCTGAGCCTAATGTTAGCCTAGCCTGCTGTTAGCTTAGCCTAGTGTTAACCTACCCTTCTGTTAGCTTAGCCTAGTGTTAGGTTAGCCTAGTGTTAGCTTAGCCTGTTGTTAGCCTAGCCTGCTGTTAGCTTAGTCTAGTGTTAGCTTAGCCTAGTGTTAGCCTAGCCTGCTGTTAGCTTAGCCTAATAATAGCTTAGCCTAGTGTTAGCCTAGCCTGCTGTTAGCTTAGCCTAGTGTTAGAGGAAACCTGTCAGTCTATTTAAAATGTTTATTTTCATGTCATGTGTTCACAGATATAGAACACAGTGCATTGACTACCTCTGTCTATTGGAATCAATGTCTCAGTTTAATCACTACCATCTTTACATGGAGGTAACACTGTTTACATGATCATCTGCGAGAAAAAATGTCACAGACTCCCTAACTGACCACATAGTTACTGTAGACAACTTAAGTGGAACACCCAGTGACACAGTTAAACATTTAGGAGTTTTATTTGATCCAGATCTTTCATTCAAAGGGTCAGAGGTCAGGGCACATTAACCAAACATGCAGAACAGCCTTTTTTCACTTGTGCAACATTAGCCAAAATTAGGAATATTCTGTCTAAAAATGATGCAGAAAAATTAATTAATATATTTATTACGTCTAGATTAGATGATTGTAACTCCTTACTTGTAAGGACCCTGTACCAAGATGGCAGCTGTGGCACCTAAGGCTGGACATGCTAACATGCTAACATACTGATTTCCTCTATAGTGTTCTATATCTATGTCATAGGGTTAGGATTTGTTGAACAGGTCACCTTAAATGGACTCATTAAGGGACTCATTCTATGGTTATTTATTAATATTAACTTTATTAAAGGACTCATTCTATACTTATTTATTAATATTAACTTTATTAAAGGACTCATTCTATGCTTATTTATTAATATTGTTGTTCTTCATTGTTATTGAATTCATTGTGTGTTGGTTCTATTTATAAAAACGTTCAGATTGTTTTGTTTCCAGTTGTTTTTTCACGGTAGAAAAATGACTGGAGGTGGAACAACACAGTTTACTTCTACTTCCTCATACATGTCCATGACGCGCTGATGAGGCGTCTGTGATTGGCTCAGAATGTGTGAAGGAACACTCCCCCCTCCCCTCTGGCTCTGTGTGTGTTTACCATCCCAGAGTAACATCCAGCTAGGTTTGGTGACGTCACTTGTTTTGAAAACGTGCAGTAAAAAAACAGTCTTTATTTCCACAGAGACACATGAACCAGTTTGATCCAACAGTTTTTTACAGTTTGTGCAGCAGCTACTGTGGCGCCGTCTGCTCTAGTAGATGCTAATGCTAATGCTACTGCAGATTGGCTGCAATGGGGGAGGGGCCTAACCTCAGGTGGGTGGGGCCAATGTCCTGGTGACGTGTAGTGGACAGACTTTTTCTGAGTGTCTGGTTTCTATGAATGATGGGTCAAGCAATGAAGGTCAAAGGTCAAGGTCACAGTAAAGGTCAACAGCTAAAACACATCAGTGGTAATATCTCAGGAACCAGACAAGATAGAACCTGGTGTTTTTTTTTCATTCACATGGTCTGACCTTCAGACATCAGATGGGTCAACACCTGTGGCCCCATCATGTCATGTTTTGACAAGATATGACGTCATATCGAGCCTTGGCGGAGGTCAGCTGTCTGTGACCGACTTGTTAAAATAATGTCATGTACGTCTCAGTCTGTTAAAGGGTTAAGACTGATTTAAGAGGATTTAAGAAGAAAGACAGTGAGAACATTTGAGTCTGAGATGAAGACACAGAGGGAAATATTAAGAAAGAGAGAGGGAGAGGGAGAGCGAGAGGGGGATGAAAGACGCTTAGGAGCTCTAGAGAGTAAATCCTGTGTGAGGCAGAGAGAGAGAGAGAGTGTACAAGGGCAATCGAGCCACACTTTAGTCGAAAGAGAGAGGGAGCAAAGCTGAATGTGAGAAGCAGCAGAAGGAGGAAGGAGAGAGTCACGGCAGGAAACCACTGAGCTGCTCTTCATCTTCATCATTATCATTATCATCATCATCATCATCATCACAGACACGGACTCCACAACTCTGCCTCGACCACCTGTGATTGATTTGATTGATTTATTGATTGTTTGACGGCCGAGCTGATTGACGGTGTCTTGTGTGGGAACATCTGCATCCATCTGAGAAGGACGAGCCACGAGCGGAGCGAAAGTTAGAGAGGAGTCATCATCATCATCATCATCTTCAGGAGTCCATCATGCTCTTCATCATCAGTCTCAGACGCCTGCTGACGTGCGCCCACAGGTGTGCGGGCGCCGCTTCACCGCCCGAGGAGAAGGACACTTGAGGATTTAACAACCAGTGGAGGTATTGAACCCCAGAGGAAACCTGAGGCTTTTTCTTCCTCCTCTTTGTCCTCTTCCTCCTCTTCTTCTTCTGGTTCCTTAAAAATCAAATCCTGAACTTGATCTCTTTGAAGACGAGGTTGAAACAGAATTCTGCGACTGGACGTGGATCTGAAACTTCACAGCTCCGTCTTCAAATGGATTTTCTAATCAGAAGACTTTTTTTATTTTCCGTGTTTTTTCCCAAAACAGGGAAATCTGGGAGTCGTTTCTTTCCAATTATATTTAACCGGGCTTCTTTTTTTTAATTTAATTTCTACCCGTTCCACCTCAGTGTCGTCTCTGGAGATTTAACAGCTGTGCTTTTTGTTCAACGCTGCTATTTTTGTTTCCCCTGTGCAGAGAAAAACGCTGCACGTTCATTCATTCGGACAATTTCAGGCTCGGGAGTTTCTTCGCCTGTGACGGATTTAATTAAATAAAGGCTGACGAATTGCAGAGTGACGAATGGTGTTTTTATTTATGTCACTCACCTGGGGAGAAGAAAAAACAAAAGAAAAAGAAGACATGGAAAGCGAGGAAATGAAGTCTGGACTTTCCTCTCTCTGCGTCTCCTCTGACCTATTTTCCAGGCGGCGTTCCTGAGGTGGATCCGTCTCCCGACTGGAAAACACAACCCGTGACCGGCCATGAACCTGCACGGTGCCAACGCATCCCAATTGATGTCAGACGCCGTCAGAGCAGTCACCGTCCACCCTTTGGGGCCCAAACCGTGGCCCCAGCGCAGCTTTGAGGAGGACGCCGCCGACCCCTTCCTCCGAAACGCCACCCTGAGTTGCCACAGTAATGACAACGGTGCCGATTCGCTGCTGGGGAACTGGTCCTCCTACCGAAACTTGGGCGCCGACCCGAGCAGCAGCAGGTTTTTGGGACCCCCATGTCCCCACCAGGAGGCGGTGGAAAAGAACTGGGCGGCACTGCTGACTCTGATCGTCATCGCCGTCACAGTCACAGGAAACATCCTGGTGATCTTGGCTGTTTCCTTGGAGAAGAAGCTCCAGAACGCCACCAACTACTTCCTGATGTCACTGGCCGTCGCCGACATGCTCCTGGGCATCTTGGTCATGCCGGTTTCTATGGTAACCATCCTGTACGGTAAGCACCGGTGCTATCCGGTTTCATCAGGTTTCTGAGCGAAGTTTGCCAAGTGTTGCTTGAGCGAAACGAAACCCATTTAACTGCACTCGACTACAAAGGACTGAAAATTAAATATATATATTATTATATATATACATTATTAACCTCTTCCACCCTTTCCATAGTTCAGGGAAAAATGCCTAAAAAAACATTATTATTATTATTATTATTATTATTATTATTATTATTATTATAAACTGAAATCACTAAGCACAAAAACGTACTGTGTGGATGTTTATCCTCTTCTGCTGTCGTCAGATAATTCCACGTGAATTCAACTTTCCGTTGATGTCCGTCATGTCTGTGCTATATGCTAGCACTGCTAACCGCTTAACACTAATAGCACTTCAGAAAACTTAGCTAACAGTAACATTCACTTACTGTGATTACCTGTTATTCACTAAAACTCTCTAAAATGCCTTAAAACTAACAACAAACTCAGTCAACATGACCAAAACCAGCAGACTGAAATGTAAACACTGCACCAGGAGCCTCTTCACTTTTTTCGCAGCCTTTTCACACCTCATGGGTAATGTAGTTCATTGAGTGCTGGGGGTCAATGGATTGAGTAGAATCTCCTCTTTCAAAAGACTACAAACATGGCCACCTTACCGCTCAATAAAAAAAGAAATGGACAAATTAATTGCTCATATTGGGAATTAAAAATTGCTTGTATATAATCCCACAAACATTAATAATCATGTTTAAACATTTTATCACTAAAATATACTTTATATGTTGTTTTATTAACATTAGGGTCCGATCGGGCTTAAGAGATGATTGAATGTGTCATTAATTTATTAACGACACATTTATAGATTTAATTCAAATTTTATTTAAGTGAAGACAAATTTAATTAATTAATTATGTATTTATTTATTTAATTTGGGCACTTTTAGTTCTCCATATGAGGACCATGAAATAATAGATAGGTTTCAGTCACATGACTGTGATGACGTTGCCATTTCAGCTGGAGGGCAGGAAGTAACCATGGAGACTGTTGCTATGGAGGAAACCATTGAAGAGAGTGTTTATGTATGTTTATTTAGATCCAGTGACCAAACACAGACACAAATAGTTCATTAAAAATGACCCGAATCTGAAGAAAATTAAACAATTTTGGACAAAAGACAAAGATTTTACAACAATGGATATTAACAACTACACCACCCTAACACTAACATCCTACTACACCACCCTAACACTAACATTCTATTACACCACCCTAACACTAACATCCTACTACACCACCCTAACACTAACATCCTACTACACCACCCTAACACTAACATCCTACTACACCACCCTAACACTAACATCCTACTACACCACCCTAACACTAACATCCTACTACACCACCCTAACGCTAACATTCTACTACACCACCCTAACGCTAACATTCTACTACACCACCCTAACACTAACATCCTACTACACCACCCTAACGCTAACATCCTACTACACCACCCTAACGCTAACATCCTACTACACCACCCTAACGCTAACATTCTACTACACCACCCTAACACTAACATCCTACTACACCACCCTAACGCTAACATTCTATTACACCACCCTGACATTAACATCCTACTACACCACCCTAACACTAACATCCTACTACACCACCCTAACACTAACATCCTACTACACCACCCTAACGCTAACATTCTATTACACCACCCTGACATTAACATCCTACTACACCACCCTAACACTAACATCCTACTACACCACCCGAACGCTAACATCCTACTACACCACCCTAACGGTAACACCCTACTACACCACCCTAACGCTAACATCCTACTACACCACCCTAACGGTAACATCCTACTACACCACCCTAACGCTAACATCCGACTACACCACCCTAACTCTAACATCCTACTACACCACCCTAACGGTAACATCCTACTACACCACCCTAACGCTAACATCCGACTACACCACCCTAACTCTAACATCCTACTACACCACCCTAACGGTAACATCCTACTACACCACCCTAACGGTAACATCCTACTACACCACCCTAACACTAACATCCTACTATACCACCCTAACGGTAACATCCTACTACACCACCCTAACGCTAACATCCTACTACACCACCCTAATGCTAACATCCTACTACACCACCCTAACGCTAACATCCTACTACACCACCCTAATGCTAACATCCTACTACACCACCCTAACGCTAACATCCTACTATACCACCCTAACGGTAACATCCTACTACACCACCCTAACGGTAACATCCGACTACACCACCCTAACTCTAACATCCTACTACACCACCCTAACGCTAACTTCCGACTACACCACCCTAACTCTAACATCCTACTATACCACCCTAACGGTAACATCCTACTACACCACCCTAACACTAACATCCGACTACACCACCCTAACTCTAACATCCTACTACACCACCCTAACTCTAACATCCTACCACACCACCCTAACGGTAACATCCTACTACACCACCCTAACGCTAACATCCTACTACACCACCCTAACGGTAACATCCTACTACACCACCCTAACGCTAACATCCTACTATACCACCCTAACTCTAACATCCTACTACACCACCCTAACACTAACATCCGACTACACCACCCTAACTCTAACATCCTACTACACCACCCTAACTCTAACATCCTACCACACCACCCTAACGGTAACATCCTACTACACCACCCTAACGCTAACATCCTACTACACCACCCTAACGGTAACATCCTACTACACCACCCTAACGCTAACATCCTACTATACCACCCTAACGCTAACATCCTACTACACGTTGGGTCCACAACCCTGATACTAAAAGACTCAGACATAATTACCTTCACCAAGGAGGTATTACATTTGAGTCTGTCTGTCTGTCTGTCTGTCTGTCTGTCAGCAGGATTACACAAAAAATTTTGAACATATTTTGATGAATGATAGACAATGGGTCAAGAAAGCACCCATTAGATTTTAAGCAATAAAGGTCAAAGGTCAAGGTCACACTAAAGGATACATATCTCAGGATTCAGCCAAGATAGAATCTGGTGGGGGGGGTTTAATTCACATGGTCTGACCTTTGACCCCTAACCTTCAGACATCAGATGGGTCAACACGGCTCAATAACGTCACATGTGAATGAAAAATGAACCCTTGGTGGAGGTCTACTGTCTGCCTTATTTTATTATTATTTCATAATTTGGACTTTTTATCATGATTTTTGAGTCTTTATTTCATTTGAAGCGTCTCCCTCTCTCTCTCTCTCTCTCCCCCTGTCTCCCTCTCTTTCCCCCTGTCTCCCTCCCTCTTTCTCCCTTTCCCTCTCTTTGCCCCCCCCCCCCCCCCCCCCCCTCTCCCCCTGTCTCCGTCTCAGACTCAAATCTCACTCTTTCTTCTTAAATCCTCTTGTATCAGTTTTAACTCGTTACTGGACATTATTTTAACGAGTCAGTCACAGACGGCAGAGCTCTGACAAGGTTTGATATTTCAGTCATTTTTGATGAAACTCAATATTAAAACAGTCTACGTTGCTTGGTAGTTTTATAAAACTGATGAAACATTGTTCAAATGGGATTTTCCATGTTAAATAAACAGGATTTTATTTTAGAATCAATAGGAGTCTGTTAGAGCAGTGGTTCTGAAATGGGGGTACGTGGAGGTACTGCAGGGGGTACGTGAAATTTCTTTTCAAAAACAAAAACAACTACCATATTTTCTGCACTATAACACTCATTAAGTGAAGTCAAAATCATGAGATAAAAAAGTTATAATTCTGAAATAAAAACAGATATAAGTTTGGATTTAAAAAAATCAAACACTGATGTTACATCACTGTTCCTCTTTTTTATTTTTACAAAAATGTTTTGCCCATGTCAGGGGGTACTGGAATATAAAGATGTTTCTAAATGGGTACATCACTGAAAAAAGTTTGACAACTACTGTCTTTAAGGGTCTAAACACTTGTTTTGTTAAATGGTTCAGTTTACATGATCATTTCAATATTTGATTACTTATAACGTCGCTGTGATATCACTGCGATTAAATATTTTTTATCTGATATGAAACACAGCCTATTGCTGAATTTGATCAAATGTGTCGATAACCGTGATTTAAGGTCAAAGGTCGCAAAGTAAATACACCATGGTCAAAGCTTAGGATTATAGGTGTTGACCCATCGGATGTCTGAAGGTTAAGGTTAGGGTCAGGGGTCAAAGGTTAGGGTTATAGGTGTTGACCCATCGGATGTCTGAAGGTTAAGGTTAGGGTCAGGGGTCAAAGGTTAGGGTTATAGGTGTTGACCCATCGGATGTCTGAAGGTTAAGGTTAGGGTCAGGGGTCAAAGGTTAGGGTAAAAGGTGTTGACCCATCAGATGTCTGAAGGACAGACCATGTGAATAAAAAACACCAGATTCTATCTTGTCTGAATCCTCAGATATTACCACAGATGTGTTTTAAGTGTTGACCTTTAGTGTGATCTTGACCTTTGACCTTCATTGCTAAAAATGTAATGGGTTCTTCCTTAACCCATTATCTATCATTCCTGAAAGTTTCATCAAAATCCATTCAGAACTTTTTGCATACAGTCAGACAAATAGACTTGAATTTAATTTAATTCAATTCAATTTTATTTATAAAGTCCAAAATCACAACAAAGTTGTCTCACAGGGTTTTACAGAAACACAATCAACTATAGGTCAGCACAGGACACAAGTGAGTCACCACAGATCCTGTCGTCCATGGCCCTCACGCAGACACTGTCAAGAGAGCCACCACTTCCCCCAGGGGGGGAGGGGACACCAGGTGACTAGCCATGAACAGACTTGGTATGAAAGAGAATGAGAGAGAGAGAGAGAACTCAGTGTCTGTTCTTCCTCTATCATTCTATCTCCTAGTACAGCTTAGACTGAACTGTGACTTCAGTCTGTTTTTAACAAACCTGACCATAGTTTTTATCAAATACGCATGTTTTCAGCCTCATTTTAAATATAGAGACTGTGTCGACCTGTTTAATATTAAATGAAGATGATTCTATCAGACAGTAACCATGGTAACTAAAGGCTCTAGCTCCTACTGTATTTTTACAAACCCATGGGAACATTCTGAGAACGAAGGGTTCTATTGGGCTGGTACGGAACCAAATCATCTTTAAGATAAGAGGGGCCCATACCATTAACCCCTGACCCCTGACCCCTGACCCCTAACCCTTACCCATACCATTAATGGTTTTATATGTAAGGAGGAGGATTTTAAATTTAATTCTAAACTCAAGTGGTAGCCAGTGAAGGGTTTGGAGCACAGGGGTGATAGGGTTAGGGGTCAGGGGTCAGGGTTTGGAGCACAGGGGTGATAGGGTTAGGGGTCAGGGGTCAGGGTTTGGAGCACAGGGGTGATAGGGTTAGGGGTCATTTTTAGACAGAATATTCCTAATTTTGGCTAATGTTGCACAAGTGAAAGAAGGCTGTTCTACATGTTTGGTTAATGTGCCCTGACCTCTGACCCCTGACCCTTTGAATGAAAGATGTGGATCAAATAAAACTCCTAAATGTTTAACTGTGTCACTGGGTGTTCCACTTAAGTTGTCTTCAGTAACTATGTGGTCAGTTAGGGAGTCTGTGGCATTTTTAGGACCAATTATAACGACTTCAGTTTTTTCAGGGTTCAATAAAAGATAATTGGCACTCATCCAAGTCTTTATGTCTTGGACACATGTACTTAGTTTATCTATTTGTCTGGTCTGATCAGGTTTAATCGATAAATATAGCTGTGTGTCATCTGCATAACAATGAAAATTAATGCCATGATTTGTAATGATGTTACCTAAAGGGAGCATATATAGTGTAAACAAAATAGGCCCAAGGACTGACCCTTGAGGAACGCCATAATTAACTCTGGAGGACTGCGATGATTGTTGATTGACGTTAACAAATTGGTAGCGATCAGATAAATATGATTTAAAGCAGCAGAGGGCTGCTCCTCTAATACCTATATCACATTCTAATCTGTGCACTAAGATACTGTGGTCAATGGTGTCAAAGGCTGCACTAAGGTCTAATAACACCAGGACCCATATTAATCCCATGTCAGCGGCTAATAATAAGTCATTAGTAACTTTAACTAACACTGTTTCAGTGCTATGATGGGCACGAAAGCCAGACTGAAACTGTTCAAATAAACTATTATCCTGCAGGTATTGGCACAGCTGTTTAACTATTACTCTTTCTAGTGTTCTAGTATTAGATATAGGCCTATAATTGATGGACCACCCCCCCTTTCCTTAACCCTTCTATTACATTCCGGGTCAAAAGTGACCGAATGACTTTGTTTTTTATCATAAATATTGTATTTTTCACCGAATCGCCTCAAGATCTCATCATATCCTCCACACTAGGCCTCTGAACAAATAAAATTGATGATCACCACTTGCATTGAATTTTGAGTGATTTATTCAATAGTGTAACACCCATGACGTTTTCGGTCAGAATTGACCCGCATAGGAAATGAATGGCTCTCCACACCTTCCAGCCATGGGAACCTCTCACTTTCTCGTGCTGTATGTATCAATGTATCATAACATCTCACAGGTGGAAGCTCTGTGGGCCTCGAGAAAAAAACCTCTCTTTCTCGTGCTAAATGCCCCTCCCTCTCTGCCTCTCATGCGTATTTGTCCCTTCCTGTCATTTTACTCATTGACACGATGAGTAGGCGACTGACAAGGCAATTTTCTCTGAGAGAGGCTCTGGATCTCGTGTTTGAGCCAGATGAAGATGAAGATGTACCAGAGATAGAGGAGGATGTCTCAGAAATTGAAGACAACACCGATCCAGGCTATCAGCCTGACCAACAGTCAACAGGCCAGGAAGAGGGACCTGAGGAAGAGGAGGCTGAGGAAGAGGCATCTGAGGGAGAGGAGGCTGAGGAAGAGGCATCTGAGGGAGAGGAGGCTGAGGAAGAGGCATCTGAGGGAGATGAGGCTGAGGGAGAGGAGCCTGAGGGGACATTCTAGTCCAAGAACGGCAACCTGCTCTGGTATTCATCCCCCCAAGAGAGAGGAGGCAGAGTAAGAAAGGAAAATGTAGTGAGGATGACGCCAGGACCAACTCGCTATGCAATTTCTCGCGTGGATGACATCAAATCCAGCTTTCAGCTGTTTCTACCGGAGTCCATTGAAAGAATTGTGGTTGATATGACTAACTTGGAGGGTAGGCGTGTGTTTGGAGACACATGGAAGGAATTGGACCACAGGACCACATTGGAAACCACATTGGACCACATTGGAAAACAGTATCAGTGTCCTCTTTTATATTCATCACAGTGCATGCACTGACTGCTGAACTTGATGGGCCCAGTGATGGGTCCGGATCATACTGTAGTACACTGAAACACTAGTTTTCCTGTATCAAATCAATACATCCCATACATCATTGGAACGGGAAGAATCTCAGCTACAACACTAACTAAAGCATATCCATCTCCAGTAAACAGGCACTACATGGCAAGATTTTTTATAATATACAGTAATGTACGGTAAACACTATCTTTGAATTTACTGCAAATTATAACATGAAATTCACCCCTGGTGTCATTCAGTCTAACACCCCTTGATTTTACTGACTTTGACTGTTATAATAAGATGTCAACCATCAAAATTGGATGAGGGGTTCCAGAGATATCACTGTGCAAAACACACCGGTCAATTTTGACCGAAAATAACATGGGAAGGGGGGTATGACTGAACGCAATAGGAGGGTTAATTTATAAATGGACGTTCATCTATAGTCTGTTCGTCCATGGGAGTGGATCTGTCCTTCAATGTGGTTCTCCTCAACATTTGTTCTTTTTCCCACTGGGTTTGGAAGTTTTTTCTGCTAAGGAGGAGGGTCTAAGGACAGGGGGAGGGTCTAAGGACAGGGGGGGGTCTAAGGACAGGGGGGGGTCTAAGGACAGGGGGAGGGTCTAAGGCCAGGGGGATGGTCTAAGGCCAGGGGGAGGGTCTAAGGCCAGGGGGAGGGTCTAAGGACAGGGGGAGGGTCTAAGGCCAGGGGGAGGGTCTAAGGCCAGGGGGAGGGTCTAAGGACAGGGGGAAGGTCTAAGGACAGGGGGAGGGTCTAAGGCCAGGGGGAGGGTCTAAGGACAGGGGGAGGGTCTAAGGCCAGGGGGAGGGTCTAAGGACAGGGGGAGGGTCTAAGGCCAGGGGGAGGGTCTAAGGACAGGGGGAGGGTCTAAGGACAGGGGATGGTTGGGACTGTTCATATATTTCTGTAGTTGATTGTGTTGATTATAAATAAAATTGAAATTTTACTTAATTACAGACATATTTAATTATTTCATTTTAGCAATTTTAGTCCTCCATACAGGGACCATGAAATAATTAATTAGTGAAATAATAATATATGTTTTTCATATCAAATGAATTGGCATTTTAATGTATTAATAACACATTCAATAACCAATTGATTGATTTGATTCAGATTTGACTTAATTAAAGAAATATTTAATTATTTAATTATGTATTTATTTATTTAATTCTGGCACCTTCAGTCGTCCACAGAGTTCACCAGGGTTCCAGGTGTTATTTGCGCTGCACATTAACACTAAAGCGCTCTGACTCTGAACACATAAACAACCTTTTTCCACATTAGGAATAAAAACAGTGTGGGTCACAGTCTGAATAAGTCGTGTCAGAGCGAGTTGACGAGAGCGGCGGTGGCTGAGGACAGATGGAGGCGTTCACACGTGTGTTTGCAGAACAAGTAGAATAATAAACACACATGAAGACACAACGTGACAGTAGAGGCTTTTCCATTAGAGATCTGAATAAAACTATCGACATATTTACTACAAATAAAAAGAAAACACATTTGACATTAAATCACAAATGTAATGATTTATTTTTATGTAAACATGACATGAGTTATTAAAGATGGAAACAAATGTAAATATCATGATGTTTTACAGATCTATTCATTATTATTATTATTATTATTATTATTATTATTATTATTATTATTATTATTATTATTATTATTATTATTATTACTATTATTATTATTATTATTATTATTATTATTATTATTATTATTATTATTATTATTATTATTATTATTATTATTATTATTAGTCTATTACTGTCCTTAATTGGAATTTACTGTACTTTTTTTTCCTGGAAACTGTTTACTTTTACTTCCTACATTTGTTCATAAATATCTGTAGTTTATATGGTACAGATATTTATATAAATGTAAAGAGTATAAAGTACAGCAAAAAGTTTCCAGCAAAATAAATACTCCAGTAAAGTACAGATACATAAAAAATACATTTAAGGACAGTAATAGACTTAGACTTCATTTATTCTCATCTCATGAGAATAAGAATAAAAATAAGAATAAGAATAAAAATAAGAATAAGAATAAGAATAAGAATAAGAATAAAAATAAGAATAAGAATAAGAATAAGAATAAGAATAAGAATAAAAATAAGAATAAGAATAAGAATAAGAATAAGAATAAAAATAATATCCCTAGATACCTAAAACGTGTACTTAAGTACAGTAAAGGAAGTACTTGTACTTGGTTACTTCCACTTTTGTACAGATTGCAGTTTTCAAACGTCCTCTTATTTATTCAACTGTGTTCACAACAAAACATCTATGACTCACCGCTGGATAATCCTTTGCACATTTTTCTTTTCTTTTCAAACCATCAAACAATGGGAGCAGTTTTCAAACAGTCTGAAGTAGAATATTGATCTGAATAATGTTTCATCAAACTTCTAAAGTCTTCTCAGTTCCCAACTGTGTCAACATGAACGACACTGAGGTGTTTTAACACAGTAAATATTTACTGCCCATGATTTGAAATGAGTGTTTGAGGATAAAATATGATAGATACTTGTTATCCAGGGAATATGTACGTCAAAATTATGACCTAAGTATTCACAGAATGTTTAACCTCACCACTATTTTGTTCCAATCTCCAGTTTCTATGACAACCTGTTCTTGAATTAGAGCCAATAATGTCATTTTGATCTTTCTGCTAAATGTGACCTTGACCTTTGGCCTTTTTGAAATATTGATAATTTGGTTATATGTATATATGCATCAGTGCATGAAATATGATAATATATTCAGTATTGATTAAGTTATAGTGTGATATGTCTATGTTTGACACAGTGTTACACAAGTTAATTTGGAAACATGTCACCTTTGACCTCCAGAAAAAGACAAAATTACGCAATCAAAGATCAAAATAATGTTATATAATGTCAAAATATTGTGATAAAAAGTCAGAATCACATGAAAAAAAGTCTAAATAATGCAATAAAATGTCAAAAGAATGTGATAAAAAGTCTAAATCACACAATAAAAAATTTAAACCACAAGACAAAAGTCAAAAGTATGTGGTAGAGTGGGTCGTTAGGGTCAAAGGTTAAAGCTGTGGGTCAGTTGGTAGAGTGGGTCGTTAGGGTCAAAGGTTAAAGCTGTGGTTCAGTTGGTAGAGTGGGTCGTTAGGGTCAAAGGTTAAAGCTGTGGGTCAGTTGGTAGAGTGGGTCGTTAGGGTCAAAGGTTAAAGCTGTGGGTCAGTTGGTAGAGTGGGTCGTTAGGGTCAAAGGTTAAAGCTGTGGGTCAGTTGGTAGAGTGGGTCGTTAGGGTCAAAGGTTAAAGCTGTGGCTCAGTTGGTAGAGTGGGTCGTTAGGGTCAAAGGTTAAAGCTGTGGGTCAGTTGGTAGAGTGGGTCGTTAGGGTCAAAGGTTAAAGCTGTGGGTCAGTTGGTAGAGTGGGTCGTTAGGGTCAAAGGTTAAAGCTGTGGCTCAGTTGGTAGAGTGGGTCGTTAGGGTCAAAGGTTAAAGCTGTGGGTCAGTTGGTAGAGTGGGTCGCCCAATGACCGAGAGGTTGGTGGTTCGCATCCCAGCTCTGGCTGTCCACATGCCAAAGTGTACATGGGCAAGACACTGAACCCTGACTTAGGCCCCCAGTAGGACTGACCTTTGACCTTAGAAACCTACTGGTGTATGAGTGTGTGTGAATGGGTGAATGTGAGGCTAATGTAAAGAGCTTTGAACCATGAAGGTGGAAAAGAACTATATAAATGAAGAACATTTTTAAGCCTTCTAAACCGGCGACATGAAAGTACATGTGTAATTCAAATGACCACAGTTCCTCGACTATTTATGGTATAGAAAGAAAGTCCATAAGCTCAGCTTTCCAGTGATATATGACACATTACGCTAACTTGCTGTGGGCGCTTCCGAGCTCCCACGGAAAATACAAAAGAAAATCCAGGAAGTAAAGAATAAAGAGGAGCTTTGTGGTGGTGTTTTAATGCTTGTATATAATAAATAACATTTGTAAATAATAGTATTTTTGTTTCCAAAGTGTTTTTGAGTGTTTTTGCGTCGTGTTATTTGTCATAAACCCAATCTTGTAAATAGTCATTGTAAATAAAATAAGAAAGTACAGGAACACACAGTGTCTGCAGCTGGACATGGACACATTTTTTAGGCTGTAACTTGGCACCTGAAAGTGTAAAATAAAAAAAACTTTTGGAGAATTTGTAAAATATGCATATTTACATTTCTGCTATCTCAGAAATCAGTTTATTTAAATATGAATATAAAGAAAAACATGATGAAAATTCAAATTGTTGTTATTAAACACTGTTTTTATAATCTATAATTTATAAGAATGAGAAAATATGGACATATTTTCAAATCTACATGTGTTCTGAAAAAAAGAGGAAAAAATCTTTCAGATGGGGCATTTTTTGGCACATTTATAGAGAAAAAAAGTTAAACAGGTCCAGGTTGAATGGAACTATTATAGAACTAAAAGGGTTAAACGACGATGACAAAACTTTTGCGTCTCCTGTTTCCATCGTCTTCATTTAAACGTAGCCTGAATCTGGTCCAGACTGGACTCAGGTGGAGTTCTATCAGACCCGGGTCAGTTGGGGTCTGACACCCGTCCTGCAGACGTACACGCCCGCAACTGTGTCCAAATGCCTTTAGATAGAAGACACTTTTATTTAATCTTTTATTGTTTATTATCATTTACCACAAAACTTCATATTAAATTTAAGAAAAATGTAATAATTTTCAGACTAGTCGACTAATTGTTTCTTTATAGTGTGGAACATTAATCCAAATATTTGAAAGAATCGTTACAGAAAAGACTGAAGCACCAAAATTAGTAGAGATTAATTTTCAGACATACCGCATCATTTCAGAAGGGGGGGGGGACAAAACATCTGGTCACATGGTTTTATCTCAAAATATGTTATCTTGTAAATCGATACAAATATTTAAAGGTGTCATTCCACTGAAAACTACTTTTCCACTTTTGTCCTTTTGGAATCTGATGGGTCACCCATAGTTACCATGGTGTTGGGTCACCCATAGTTACCATGGTGATGGGTCACCCATAGTTACCATGGTGATGGGTCACCCATAGTTACCATGGTGATGGGTCACCCAGAGTTGGTGTGTCTCCTCCACTGGTGGATTTACCATCATTAATAGAAAACAACAGAGAAACCAGACACTCAGAAAAAGTCTGTCCACTACACGTCACCAGGTCATTGGCCCCCCCCACCTGTGGTTAAGCCCCTCCCTTATTGCAGCCAATCTGCAGTAGCATTAGCATTAGCATCTACTAGAGCAGACGGCGCCACAGTAGCTGCTGCACAAACTGTAAAAAACTGTTGGATCAAACTGGTTCATGTGTCTCTGTGGAAATAAAGACTGTTTTTTTACTGCACGTTTTCAAAACAAGTGACGTCACCAAACCTAGCTGGATGTTACTCTGGGATGGTAAACACACACAGAGCCAGAGGGGAGGGGGGAGTGTTCCTTCACACATTCTGAGCCAATCACAGACGCCTCATCAGCGCGTCATGGACATGTATGAGGAAGTAGAAGTAAACTGTGTTGTTCCACCTCCAGTCATTTTTCTACCGTGAAAAAACAACTGGAAACAAAACAATCTGAACGTTTTTATAAATAGAACCAACACACAATGAATTTAATAACAATGAAGAACAACTATATTAATAAATAAGCATAGAATGAGTCCTTTAATAAAGTTAATATTAATAAATAAGCATAGAATGAGTCCTTTAATAAAGTTAATATTAATAAATAAGCATAGAATGAGTCCTTTAATAAAGTTAATATTAATAAATAAGCATAGAATGAGTCCTTTAATCTTTTTTTCACCATCAATAGCTTTAATTCAACAAAACATTAATTTCAAATACAACAACTCTCACAGAGGGGGTGAAGTGAATGAGGACTCAGATGCTCAGTGCTGAAGGTAGAACAGATTTAATCACAAAAACGCAACATAAAGACAAGACAGAGACAAAACCAAATCAGAACCTGGGCATAGAACGGCCAGAGTCTGTGGTGATGATGAATGTCCGTGTTATGACGGTGACAGTATTGAATGGTCCCGCACTGGTCACTGTAAGACTCACTGCTTTTACAGCCACAGGTGAGGAACAGCTGCAGCTGAACAGTGCTGGACCAGGTAAGTGTGGAGAGTACTGGGAGTAAAGGTCAATGGAGCAGAGGTCATGACAACAATGGTCACTTGTCCCCAAAATGTCCATATTATGAAACTATCTCTGTCACTTCATAATGACTAAAAATGTACTGATGGTTTTAGGACAAGAATGATGAAAAAATGCTTCAATATCTGTTTCAGTTTGTGAGTTTATTCATAAAAACTTTCACCCCCAAAATGTCTGTTACCATGGTAATTTGTTAACGTTAGCTCAGTTAACATTCCTAAAAAGTTAATAGGAACCATAGGGGTCATTTCCAGTGGACGATATATTTACTACAAATACAATTGTAAAAAAAAAAAAAGACATTTGATCCCAAATGGATTATTTTGAGATAAAAACCATGTGACCCCTCTTCTGAAATGATGCAGTTTGTCCTAAAGTTTTAATCATTTCTGTAACGATCTCCACAGCTAATATTCAGTGACGAGTCGACTGTTAAAATAGTTATTTTCACATTCACATCCACCAGGGGGCGCTGCAGCGTGTTTGTACCTGTTACTTCTTTTAACATTAGCACCAACTGAACAACAATAACAACCAAAAGAAAATGATATTTACAAACTGTAAATAGTAAAATATAGAATGAATGGATTAGATTTCTACAGTGCTTTACATTAGTCACCCTTTATTCATTCACTCTCATATGCTCCCTCATGAACTTTGACCTTTAGCATCCTTGAAAGGCAGATGTCCATTAATAGCTCAAAAAGGTTCAGTTGGTCGAGCGAGTCGTCCATTGACTGAAGGGTCAGCAGTTTGCGTCCCAATTCTAGCAGAGGGTTGTTGTTGGCTGATGTACCCTTGAGCAAGGCACTTAACCCCCCATCTGATCCCAGGGTGCCTGATATGCACTGCTCCTAGTTACTTGTGATGGGTTATTAATAACAATAATAATAATAATACAATAACAACAATAATGATAAAATATCTTAAAAAATAAATAAATAATAATAATAATAATAATAATAATAATAATAATAATAATAATAATAATAATAATAATAATAATAATAATAATAATAATAATAATAATAATGAATAGGATTTATATGGTGCTTTTTTAGCCGCTCAAAGCGCTTTACATTACTGATCCATTATTCATTTACTCTCACATGCTCCCTCTGGTGGTGGTAAACTACATATTTAGCCACAGTTGTCCTGGGGCAGACTGACAGAAGCCCCTCCCACCACCACCAAACATTCATACACCAGTGTGAGTGACACTGGAGGCAGGAGGGTCAAGTGTCTTTGCCTAAGGACACAACGAACTGACTAGGACAGAGTGGGATTCAAACCACCAACCCTTCAGTTAAGCCAGTACAGTACAGTTCAGAACAGTAGGCTTATTTTAGCGTTTCCATTCCGACAAAAGTGTACCAGTCCCATGGTACCTGTTACTATTTTGGTCTTAGGGTCCCAACCGTACTGTACCCCCAAGCACTGCCAGAGCCAAAGAGACAAAGCCAAAGTAGTCCCGGCAGGTTTCCTGGGGTCAACAAAATAAAACCTCTTTCTTTTCAGAACAGTATGTGTTGGAATGTGTGATTTATTTACATAACAAAACTGTCACTGAACAAAAACTCACACCTCGTAATTGTTTGGAGCTACTTTCTCTCAATAGCATCAATGTGCTAGTGCTGTCACTGCTAACAGCTGTGCACCTGCACGTAGCAGCTGCTAACACTGCTAACAGCTAACACTGGCCAGTGTGTCAGTGTGGGTGCACCAGAGTAAAGGGGCGGGGTCAGTGTGGGTGCACCAGAGTAAAGGGGTGGGGTCAGTGTGGGTGCACCAGAGTAAAGGGGTGGGGTCAGTGTGGGTGCACCAGAGTAAAGGGGTGGGGTCAGTGTGGGTGCACCAGAGTAAAGGGGTGGGGTCAGTGTGGGTGCACCAGAGTAAAGGGGTGGGGTCAGTGTGGGTGCACCAGAGTAAAGGGGCGGGGTCAGTGTGGGTGCACCAGAGTAAAGGGGCGGGGTCAGTGTGGGTGCACCAGAATAAAGGGGTGGGGTCAGTGTGGGTGCACCAGAGTAAAGGGGCGGGGTCAGTGTGGATGCATCAGAGTAAAGACACTGATAACAAACACATTCATCTGAAAAATACTGAACTGTTCCTTTAACATCTGTGTAAAATAATAAAGACTATTCTACTCTAAATGTTTACCAGGGGGCGGGGCTTGTCGTGCCTGTTATTTAGTCATTTTTTGGGTGTTTTTTTAGACGATCCTTCCCTCTGAGCCGCGGGAATGTCACGAGCCACTGCCCTCATAAGATGCTTTAAGCTTTAAGTAGCAAATGCATTTTCATAAGAACGAGCGTGTTAAATTAGTCTGAAGGAAGAGCCAATCACAAACGAACACCTCCAGAGCTTATTAGTCGCCTTCCACTGGTCTTTACTGACAACACAAAAGCTGTCATTAACCACAGCAACAACAAACACAAACACATGAGCTGCAATCACTTCCTCCTGTCGCTGCCTTTGGATTCATTTAACCAGAGGACGGCCAAGAGCCAAGGCCCATTTATTTGGAGAGCGGGAGGGCGGGGCGAGGGCTGGGCGAGGGCGGGGCGAGGGCTGGGCGAGGGCGGGGCGAGGGCGGGGCGAGGGCGGGGCGAGGGCGGGGCGAGGGCGGGGCAAAGGCATCGCTGAGTGATCTGAGCGGTGGTGAATGACAGGAAAAACAGAAATAATGTGAGTAAAGACGGTTAATGAGGACGGAGATGAGTTTGAGGTTCATTCACTGTGGGTTTAAGAGGTGAACGGTGTTAATGACATCATTAACGAGGTCATTAATGATGTCATTAACGAGGTCATTAACGAGGTCATTTATATTCACCTTATGGTAATTCAGATCATTGTCGAGCAGCGATGATAGTGAATAAAACAAAAACGCTCTCCAGTGTGTGTGTGTGTGTGTGTGTGTGTGTGTGGTGTGTGGTGTGTGTGTGTGTGTGTGTGTGTGGTGTGTGGTGTGTGTGTGTGTGTGTGTTTGTGTGTGTGTGTGTGTGTGTGTTTGTGTGTGTGTGTGTGTGTGTGTGTGTGTGTGTGTGTGTGTGTGTGTGTGTGTGTTTGTGTGTGTGTGTGTGTGTGTGTGTGTGTGTGTGTGTGTGTGTGTGTGTGTGTGTGTGTGTGTGGACGCAGGTGGAATCTGTTCTGTTTTTAAAACACTTTACACTTCATTCTAAAAAATACTTTTTCTTTAAAAATATATTTATTTATTTTTACCAATTTATTCATTTTATTTATTTATTTATATTTTTAAAAAATTACATATTTCTATTTATTGATTTGTTTTATTAATTTATTATTTTTTTCTTATTATTGTTTATTTTTTCAGAATTTAAATATGGTCACAATTGAAAAGTTGTTCATTTTTTAATTATCTTATATCTATTTATATTATTACACATCTATTTTTAAATAATTTTTCTTTCTTTCTTTCTTTGTTTTCTAAACTTTATTTTATTTAATGTCTTTATGATTTCATTTCTAACCCTGTAGATTATGTAAATATAAGTATATGGAGAATATCTTGAAGAAAAGCCTTAAAAGTGGGAACAGTAATGACGCTCTATGATGTAACCAAACCTAACAGTTCTATTGAAGAACAAAATGACTTCTGTTTCATGTGGTGAAAATTCTCTTCCTGTGACTGATGGAACGAACCATTATTTGACTTGAAATCAGAGGAAACTGATAAAACTATTTACATTTTATAAAGATTACATGAATGCATGTCGAAAACATTGCTGAACTCCTAAATTGATCCTAGAATAAAATGAAAATGTGAAAATTGTATAATTTTTCCAATAATGAACAATTACAAACAGCCTTTGAAAGATGACTTTAACTGTGGAGGACGGGTTCAAATCAACAAAATGCAAATAAAAAATGGTAAAATAATAATCAATGACCTACTTTTTTTAAGATAAGGTTGATGACAAACATTATATTAATGTTGTTTTAAAATTATTAATGTATTTGTTATTTTATGGCCGTTCATTTCTCTGGGACAGAATACGGATCGATTCAGTGGAATGACCCGTTTGTCCTTCAGACATGACTCTGGGCGACAGAACCCACCTGTGGTTCAGTTACGACCAGCCTTTTGACTGGGTCCTCTACCAACACAACCAGGGGGGTACCACAGTAACCATGGGCTTCTGCACTGGTGCTATTTCTGTACCCACCAGTGGAACCATCTGATAGATCAAACTGTTGACAAACCTGGTCAGAAGAAGAAAGAAAACATCATTTATTAACAAACTCTTCCACAGTCGTCCTCTGTTCATCTGTTAATGAATGAACATGTGGAAGAAAAAACACTGGAAATAGTCCAGTCCATAGACACAACACTGGAAATAGTCCAGTCCGTAGACGAAAAACACTGGAAATAGTCCAGTCCTTAGACATAACACTGGAAATAGTCCAGTCCATAGACACAACACTGGAAATAGTCCAGTCCATAGACGAAAAACACTGGAAATAGTCCAGTCCATAGACAAAACACTGGAAATAGTCCAGTCCTTAGACATAACACTGGAAATAGTCCAGTCCGTAGACAAAACACTGGAAATAGTTCAGTCCATAGACACAACACTGGAAATAGTCCAGTCCATAGACGAAAAACACTGGAAATAGTCCAGTCCGTAGACGAAAAACACTGGAAATAGTCCAGTCCATAGCTGACGCACGCTGCCATTGTTGTGTATGTGAAAAGACTATGTGTTAGAAAATGACAATGGGTCCAGGGTAATAAAAATATGAATGCATAAATATACTTTTTTGAGTTTAAAGGTGAGTCTGTAAAAGTGATCAAAGTGAAGTAATTTAATACAGACCTACAGAGGTGACATGTGGGGGAAGGGACAACCCCCACCGCATAGAAGAATCCAGAAGAAGATGACACCCAGCCCTTCAGGACAGAGGACATCCTGAAGGAGGAGGGGTCGACAGGAAGGGATTATGAACACCTGGGGGGGGGGGTTAGTGTCACATGACCTCTGAAGGTCATGGATGCTCAACGACTCAGACTGGACTTTTCTGACCTGTGATTATGTAACCTTAAAACTAATGTTATGCTGAAACTGTAACTGATACTATGACTGTGATATTTAAATAATGTAAAGACAATAAGAAGACGTTTATTTTAACCAAACATTATTAGACCTAAATATAATTGAGTTAAACATGTTTACTTAATGATATATAGTATCAGTAGAATTTTTTACCAATACAATAACACTGCTGTCGCTACTGCTTTACGTCACACCACACACAACAACACCCAGTCATGGGGTCGTCCCATCTGGGGACACTGATTGGCTCCTTGGTTTTGAACCTCATGGTAGTGACATGATTGTGTGAGTGGAGAGGAAGACAAGCAGAGGACGTGTGAGGATAACAATGACACTGCTGTGAGGAATAATGACGTCTGTCTGTTATTCAAATTCTTATCATTAATAATAATAATAATAATAATAATAATAATAATAATATCAGTATTAATCCTCAGTTGTATCTGCAGTGATAACATGTGTGTTAAATGTCAGATGAACAACAGATATTTCCCTGAGGGAATAATAACGTTTTCTGATTCTGATCTATTATGAAAAAACAACCACAGCATCATTTAACTCCAGATAAAACCCAATTAAAACCCATTAAAGTTCAGAAGGAACAGGAAGAAAAAAAAACAGTGTTTCCTGTTCTTCACTCTAGGTTCACATCCTAGAGTTGACACACAACTGTGTGTCAACGTATTTATCTTTTTTTTCACATAATCATTCATTTTAGGCACAAAGTATGGAGGATTAAAAGTGCCAAAATTAAATAAAAATACATCATTAAATAATTAATTAAACACGTTATTAATTCATCTGGACCACCTCACACCTTTACTGAGAATGTCATAAAACTGGTCCAATAGTTTTTACGTAAAACTGCTGATAAAAACAAACAAACAAACAAACAAACAAACAAACAAACAAACAAACAAACAAACAAACAAACAGACTATAACTCCACTCAGAGCAGTAACTTTGTGCATCATATAAAATCTTTGATCTTGTCAAATCACAAACATCATTGTCAGTCATTATGTTCAATCATCAATAATGTTTAAACCTGGACGACAAACGTCAACAGGAACAGAAGTAGTGAATGTGAAAGTCACTCTGGTTCATCCTTGTTTCTGAACGATGAACTTTAGAACGATCTGTCAAGAACTGGTGAGAACACAGGAAATGTGTACGGACAGACAGACAGACAGATAGACAGGTAAACATACAGACAGACAGACAGGTAAATATACAGACAGACAGACAGACAGGTAAACTTACAGACAGACAGGTAAACAGACAGACAGACAGGTAAACAGACAGACAGGTAAACATACAGACAGTCAGACAGACAGACAGACAGGTAAACATACAGACAGACAGACAGACAGACAAGTAAATATACAGACAGACAGTCAGACAGACAGACAGACAGGTAAACTTACAGACAGACAGGTAAACATACAGACAGACAGACAGACAGACAGGTAAATATACAGACAGACAGACAGACAGACAGGTAAACATACAGACAGACAGACAGGTAAACAGACAGACAGGTAAACATACAGACAGTCAGACAGACAGACAGGTAAACATACAGACAGATAGACAGACAGACAGGTAAACATACAGCCATACAGACAGGTAAACATACAGACAGACAGGTAAACAGACAGACAGACAGACAGACAAACCGTTAAAATGACAGAACTTAACAAATATCTGATTCATGAAGTAAACAAACAAGAAAATCACTGTAAGAACGTAACCCTCCGCCAACGCAGACCCCCCCCTCAGAACAAAGAGAGGTCCACCAAGGAGGATATGTCTGTCTGTCTGTCTGTCTGTCTGTCTGTCTGTCTGTCTCTCTGTCTGTTACTTGACCAAATTGAGATTTGGTCAAGTATGTTGATTATAAGCGTTTGTTTGTTTGTTTTGTTTGTTTTCACTCTATCGACCACATTTCTGGAGCAACTTGTCTGTAATTTGATGAACAGTTTCGTCCAGGTCACCTGTGGTATGAGATCTATTTTCATGGATCTAGGTCAAAGGTCAAAGGTCAATAAAATATAATAAATAGTTCAGTGTCCAGTACTTGAACAGTTTTTAAACTTCTTGGGTAAATATAGATTTGATATAAGGTTCATCACACTGAATATTAGACTGAAAAAGACTTGACCTTCATGGTCAGCATCCAAGGTCAAAGGTCACCAAATATTGACCATTATTTTTCACACTCTAGCGTCACCAATTCTTGATAGATTGTTCTGAAATTTGGTGTGAACAAGGTGATGGATACAAGGATTCAATTTCAGGTGGTTTGGTCAAATATCTGCTATGCACGACATTTCATTTGTTTGTTTGTTTTTCAGCAACATTATGAAAAAGTTCTAAAAAGATTTTGATCAAATGTCCAGGATGTGTTGGGAGTGTCAATCATTTGTTCCTTGTGACATTCCCAACACATCCTGGACATTTGATCAAATTCCAACCATAACTTTTTTGAGTAATGATAGACAGACACACATGGTGGAGGTAATAAACAAACAAACAAACAAACCGAACCAAAACCAATACCCCTATCCCTTTTGGGGTGGGGTAATAAATAAATTAAATAAAGATTAATTCATTAATTTTAAAAGAGAAAAATAAAGCCTTTTTCTACACGAAGTGCCACAGACAGTTTTTTTTAATTTTTAAATTTTTATTATCTTTATTGCGACATAAAACATAACATTCATATCACACATAAACAGGGGACACACAGACAATTGATTCTGATGTCCTGCTGATATGAATGTTTTATCTAGAACAAGTGTTGTTCTAGTCTATACGCCCTGAGCGACCGTAATTATTCTAATGTGAATCTAATGATTGGTAGAAAAACAAGCGTAAACAACCATAGAAGAAGAACAACAACAGGTGTAGATTTACTTTTATCACAGATGAGTGAAGAATGTGAGAAAACGTCAACAATCTTTAAATTCTTTTTACAGAAGCGACAACAGTCGTTCAGCTCCATAATCCACCATTTTGTTTAATCATTCCTAACTTTCTCCAGACTCAACTTTCAGGCGCTCTAACTACGTCATCTTAAAGACGACGTTAATTGGTTGTAGTACCGTCCTATTGCATAAAGAGGGATTTGAAAGACAACCTTTTAGCCCCGCCTCCCCTGACAATGAAGCACCACTAGACCCATACATGGAATGAATAGAGATAGCACTGCTAGGCTAGGCTAGGCTAGGCTAGGCTAGGCTAGGCTAACATTTTATCTCATAATTTTGACTTTTCAGTAGTTTTTTACTTTTACTTCAGTAAAGCAGTTGAATCAGTAATTCTACTTTCACCTGAGTATTTGTTCACACCAGTAGCTGTACTTGTACTGCAGTACAGTATGTGAGTACTTCTACTACCTCTATGAGCTGTTATTGTCTTCATCTGGTACTGACTGGTGTAAAGGCTTCCTGTCCAGTTTGTTCTGGTCTCAGTCATGTGTCTCTGGACACGATCACTTTATTAAACTAGTCCACATGACTTAGTGGATTTGGAAAATAATATCTGTATCTGTACTTTATACTCTTTATATTTATATAAATATATGTACTTTATACTCTTTACATTTATATAAATATTTGTACTTTATACTCTTTACATTTATATAAATATATGTACTTTATACTCTTTACATTTATATAAATATATGTACTTTATACTCTTTACATTTATATAAATATTTGTACTTTATATTCTTTACATTTATATAAATATATGTACTTTATACTCTTTATATTTATATAAATATATGTACTTTATACTCTTTATATTTATATAAATATATGTACTTTATACTCTTTACATTTATATAAATATATGTACTTTATACTCTTTACATTTATATAAATATCTGTACTTTATACTCTTTACATTTATATAAATATTTGTACTTTATACTCTTTACATTTATATAAATATATGTACTTTATATTCTTTACATTTATATAAATATATGTACTTTATACTCTTTACATTTATATAAATATATGTACTTTATACTCTTTACATTTATATAAATATATGTACTTTATACTCTTTACATTTATATAAATATATGTACTTTATACTCTTTACATTTATATAAATATATGTACTTTATACTCTTTACATTTATATAAATATATGTACTTTATACTCTTTACATTTATATAAATATATGTACTTTATACTCTTTACATTTATATAAATATATGTACTTTATACTCTTTACATTTATATAAATATATGTACTTTATACTCTTTACATTTATATAAATATATGTACTTTATACTCTTTACATTTATATAAATATATGTACTTTATACTCTTTACATTTATATAAATATATGTACTTTATACTCTTTACATTTATATAAATATATGTACTTTATACTCTTTACATTTATATAAATATATGTACTTTATATTCTTTACATTTATATAAATATATGTACTTTATACTTTTTACATTTATATAAATATTTGTACTTTATACTTTTTACATTTATATAAATATTTGTACTTTATATTCTTTACATTTATATAAATATATGTACTTTATACTCTTTACATTTATATAAATATATGTACTTTATATTCTTTACATTTATATAAATATATGTACTTTATACTCTTTACATTTATATAAATATATGTACTTTATATTCTTTACATTTATATAAATATATGTACTTTATACTCTTTACATTTATATAAATATATGTACTTTATATTCTTTACATTTATATAAATATATGTACTTTATACTCTTTACATTTATATAAATATATGTACTTTATACTCTTTACATTTATATAAATATATGTACTTTATACTCTTTACATTTATATAAATATATGTACTTTATACTCTTTACATTTATATAAATATATGTACTTTATACTCTTTACATTTATATAAATATTTGTACTTTATACTCTTTACATTTATATAAATATTTGTACTTTATACTCTTTACATTTATATAAATATATGTACTTTATACTCTTTACATTTATATAAATATTTGTACTTTATACTCTTTACATTTATATAAATATTTGTACTTTATACTCTTTACATTTATATAAATATTTGTACTTTATACTCTTTACATTTATATAAATATTTGTACTTTATACTCTTTACATTTATATAAATATATGTACTTTATACTCTTTACATTTATATAAATATATGTACTTTATATTCTTTACATTTATATAAATATATGTACTTTATACTCTTTACATTTATATAAATATATGTACTTTATACTCTTTACATTTATATAAATATATGTACTTTATACTCTTTACATTTATATAAATATTTGTACTTTATACTCTTTACATTTATATAAATATTTGTACTTTATACTCTTTACATTTATATAAATATTTGTACTTTATACTCTTTACATTTATATAAATATATGTACTTTATACTCTTTACATTTATATAAATATATGTACTTTATATTCTTTACATTTATATAAATATATGTACTTTATACTCTTTACATTTATATAAATATATGTACTTTATACTCTTTACATTTATATAAATATATGTACTTTATACTCTTTACATTTATATAAATATTTGTACTTTATACTCTTTACATTTATATAAATATTTGTACTTTATACTCTTTACATTTATATAAATATTTGTACTTTATACTCTTTACATTTATATAAATATTTGTACTTTATACTCTTTACATTTATATAAATATTTGTACTTTACTCTTTACATTTATATAAATATTTGTACTTTACTCTTTACATTTATATAAATATCTGTACTTTATACTCTTTACATTCATATAAATATATGTACTTTATACTCTTTACATTTATATAAATATTTGTACTTTATACTCTTTACATTCATATAAATATATGTACTTTATACTCTTTACATTTATATAAATATATGTACTTTATACTCTTTACATTTATATAAATATATGTACTTTATACTCTTTACATTTATATAAATATATGTACTTTATACTCTTTACATTTATATAAATATATGTACTTTATACTCTTTACATTTATATAAATATATGTACTTTATACTCTTTACATTTATATAAATATTTGTACTTTATACTCTTTACATTTATATAAATATATGTACTTTATACTCTTTACATTTATATAAATATATGTACTTTATACTCTTTACATTTATATAAATATTTGTACTTTATACTCTTTACATTTATATAAATATTTGTACTTTATACTCTTTACATTTATATAAATATTTGTACTTTATACTCTTTACATTTATATAAATATATGTACTTTATACTCTTTATATTTATATAAATATATGTACTTTATACTCTTTACATTTATATAAATATATGTACTTTATACTCTTTACATTTATATAAATATATGTACTTTATACTCTTTACATTTATATAAATATATGTACTTTATACTCTTTACATTTATATAAATATATGTACTTTATACTCTTTACATTTATATAAATATTTGTACTTTATACTCTTTACATTTATATAAATATATGTACTTTATACTCTTTACATTTATATACATATATGTACTTTATACTCTTTACATTTATATAAATATATGTACTTTATACTCCTTACATTTATATAAATATATGTACTTTATACTCTTTACATTTATATAAATATATGTACTTTATACTCTTTACATTTATATAAATATATGTACTTTATACTTTTTACATTTATATAAATATTTGTACTTTATACTTTTTACATTTATATAAATATTTGTACTTTATATTCTTTACATTTATATAAATATATGTACTTTATACTCTTTACATTTATATAAATATATGTACTTTATATTCTTTACATTTATATAAATATATGTACTTTATACTCTTTACATTTATATAAATATATGTACTTTATATTCTTTACATTTATATAAATATATGTACTTTATACTCTTTACATTTATATAAATATATGTACTTTATATTCTTTACATTTATATAAATATATGTACTTTATACTCTTTACATTTATATAAATATATGTACTTTATACTCTTTACATTTATATAAATATATGTACTTTATACTCTTTACATTTATATAAATATATGTACTTTATACTCTTTACATTTATATAAATATATGTACTTTATACTCTTTACATTTATATAAATATTTGTACTTTATACTCTTTACATTTATATAAATATTTGTACTTTATACTCTTTACATTTATATAAATATATGTACTTTATACTCTTTACATTTATATAAATATTTGTACTTTATACTCTTTACATTTATATAAATATTTGTACTTTATACTCTTTACATTTATATAAATATTTGTACTTTATACTCTTTACATTTATATAAATATTTGTACTTTATACTCTTTACATTTATATAAATATTTGTACTTTATACTCTTTACATTTATATAAATATTTGTACTTTATACTCTTTACATTTATATAAATATTTGTACTTTATACTCTTTACATTTATATAAATATATGTACTTTATACTCTTTACATTTATATAAATATATGTACTTTATATTCTTTACATTTATATAAATATATGTACTTTATACTCTTTACATTTATATAAATATATGTACTTTATACTCTTTACATTTATATAAATATATGTACTTTATACTCTTTACATTTATATAAATATTTGTACTTTATACTCTTTACATTTATATAAATATTTGTACTTTATACTCTTTACATTTATATAAATATTTGTACTTTATACTCTTTACATTTATATAAATATTTGTACTTTATACTCTTTACATTTATATAAATATTTGTACTTTACTCTTTACATTTATATAAATATTTGTACTTTACTCTTTACATTTATATAAATATCTGTACTTTATACTCTTTACATTCATATAAATATATGTACTTTATACTCTTTACATTTATATAAATATTTGTACTTTATACTCTTTACATTCATATAAATATATGTACTTTATACTCTTTACATTTATATAAATATATGTACTTTATACTCTTTACATTTATATAAATATATGTACTTTATACTCTTTACATTTATATAAATATATGTACTTTATACTCTTTACATTTATATAAATATATGTACTTTATACTCTTTACATTTATATAAATATATGTACTTTATACTCTTTACATTTATATAAATATTTGTACTTTATACTCTTTACATTTATATAAATATATGTACTTTATACTCTTTACATTTATATAAATATATGTACTTTATACTCTTTACATTTATATAAATATTTGTACTTTATACTCTTTACATTTATATAAATATTTGTACTTTATACTCTTTACATTTATATAAATATTTGTACTTTATACTCTTTACATTTATATAAATATATGTACTTTATACTCTTTATATTTATATAAATATATGTACTTTATACTCTTTACATTTATATAAATATATGTACTTTATACTCTTTACATTTATATAAATATATGTACTTTATACTCTTTACATTTATATAAATATATGTACTTTATACTCTTTACATTTATATAAATATATGTACTTTATACTCTTTACATTTATATAAATATTTGTACTTTATACTCTTTACATTTATATAAATATATGTACTTTATACTCTTTACATTTATATACATATATGTACTTTATACTCTTTACATTTATATAAATATATGTACTTTATACTCCTTACATTTATATAAATATATGTACTTTATACTCTTTACATTTATATAAATATATGTACTTTATACTCTTTACATTTATATAAATATATGTACTTTATACTCTTTACATTTATATAAATATTTGTACTTTATACTCTTTACATTTATATAAATATTTGTACTTTATACTCTTTACATTTATATAAATATATGTACTTTATATTCTTTACATTTATATAAATATATGTACTTTATACTCTTTACATTTATATAAATATATGTACTTTATATTCTTTACATTTATATAAATATATGTACTTTATACTCTTTACATTTATATAAATATATGTACTTTATACTCTTTACATTTATATAAATATATGTACTTTATACTCTTTACATTTATATAAATATATGTACTTTATACTCTTTACATTTATATAAATATATGTACTTTATACTCTTTACATTTATATAAATATATGTACTTTATACTCTTTACATTTATATAAATATATGTACTTTATACTCTTTACATTTATATAAATATATGTACTTTATACTCTTTACATTTATATAAATATTTGTACTTTATACTCTTTACATTTATATAAATATTTGTACTTTATACTCTTTACATTTATATAAATATATGTACTTTATACTCTTTACATTTATATAAATATATGTACTTTATATTCTTTACATTTATATAAATATATGTACTTTATACTCTTTACATTTATATAAATATATGTACTTTATACTCTTTACATTTATATAAATATATGTACTTTATACTCTTTACATTTATATAAATATTTGTACTTTATACTCTTTACATTTATATAAATATTTGTACTTTATACTCTTTACATTTATATAAATATTTGTACTTTATACTCTTTACATTTTATATGTACTTTATACTCTTTACATTTATATAAATATATGTACTTTATACTCTTTACATTTATATAAATATATGTACTTTATATTCTTTACATTTATATAAATATATGTACTTTATACTCTTTACATTTATATAAATATATGTACTTTATACTCTTTACATTTATATAAATATATGTACTTTATACTCTTTACATTTATATAAATATTTGTACTTTATACTCTTTACATTTATATAAATATTTGTACTTTATACTCTTTACATTTATATAAATATTTGTACTTTACTCTTTACATTTATATAAATATTTGTACTTTATACTCTTTACATTTATATAAATATTTGTACTTTATACTCTTACTCTTTACATTTATATAAATATTTGTACTTTACTCTTTACATTTATATAAATATCTGTACTTTATACTCTTTACATTCATATAAATATATGTACTTTATACTCTTTACATTTATATAAATATTTGTACTTTATACTCTTTACATTCATATAAATATATGTACTTTATACTCTTTACATTTATATAAATATATGTACTTTATACTCTTTACATTTATATAAATAAATGTACTTTATACTCTTTACATTTATATAAATATATGTACTTTATACTCTTTACATTTATATAAATATATGTACTTTATACTCTTTACATTTATATAAATATATGTACTTTATACTCTTTACATTTATATAAATATATGTACTTTATACTCTTTACATTTATATAAATATATGTACTTTATACTCTTTACATTTATATAAATATATGTACTTTATACTCTTTACATTTATATAAATATATGTACTTTATACTCTTTACATTTATATAAATATATGTACTTTATATTCTTTACATTTATATAAATATATGTACTTTATACTTTTTACATTTATATAAATATTTGTACTTTATACTTTTTACATTTATATAAATTTGTACTTTATATTCTTTACATTTATATAAATATATGTACTTTATACTCTTTACATTTATATAAATATATGTACTTTATATTCTTTACATTTATATAAATATATGTACTTTATACTCTTTACATTTATATAAATATATGTACTTTATATTCTTTACATTTATATAAATATATGTACTTTATACTCTTTACATTTATATAAATATATGTACTTTATACTCTTTACATTTATATAAATATATGTACTTTATACTCTTTACATTTATATAAATATATGTACTTTATACTCTTTACATTTATATAAATATATGTACTTTATACTCTTTACATTTATATAAATATTTGTACTTTATACTCTTTACATTTATATAAATATTTGTACTTTATACTCTTTACATTTATATAAATATATGTACTTTATACTCTTTACATTTATATAAATATTTGTACTTTATACTCTTTACATTTATATAAATATTTGTACTTTATACTCTTTACATTTATATAAATATTTGTACTTTATACTCTTTACATTTATATAAATATTTGTACTTTATACTCTTTACATTTATATAAATATATGTACTTTATACTCTTTACATTTATATAAATATATGTACTTTATATTCTTTACATTTATATAAATATATGTACTTTATACTCTTTACATTTATATAAATATATGTACTTTATACTCTTTACATTTATATAAATATATGTACTTTATACTCTTTACATTTATATAAATATTGTACTTTATACTCTTTACATTTATATAAATATTTGTACTTTATACTCTTTACATTTATATAAATATTTGTACTTTATACTCTTTACATTTATATAAATATATGTACTTTATACTCTTTACATTTATATAAATATATGTACTTTATATTCTTTACATTTATATAAATATATGTACATTTATACTCTTTACATTTATATAAATATATGTACTTTATACTCTTTACATTTATATAAATATATGTACTTTATACTCTTTACATTTATATAAATATTTGTACTTTATACTCTTTACATTTATATAAATATTTGTACTTTATACTCTTTACATTTATATAAATATTTGTACTTTATACTCTTTACATTTATATAAATATTTGTACTTTATACTCTTTACATTTATATAAATATTTGTACTTTACTCTTTACATTTATATAAATATTTGTACTTTACTCTTTACATTTATATAAATATCTGTACTTTATACTCTTTACATTCATATAAATATATGTACTTTATACTCTTTACATTTATATAAATATTTGTACTTTATACTCTTTACATTCATATAAATATATGTACTTTATACTCTTTACATTTATATAAATATATGTACTTTATACTCTTTACATTTATATAAATATATGTACTTTATACTCTTTACATTTATATAAATATAGTACTTTATACTCTTTACATTTATATAAATATATGTACTTTATACTCTTTACATTTATATAAATATATGTACTTTATACTCTTTAACATTTATATAAATATTTGTACTTTATACTCTTTACATTTATATAAATATATGTACTTTATACTCTTTACATTTATATAAATATATGTACTTTATACTCTTTACATTTATATAAATATATGTACTTTATACTCTTTACATTTATATAAATATATGTACTTTATACTCTTTACATTTATATAAATATATGTACTTTATACTCTTTACATTTATATAAATATATGTACTTTATACTCTTTACATTTATATAAATATATGTACTTTATACTCTTTACATTTATATAAATATTTGTACTTTATACTCTTTACATTTATATAAATATTTGTACTTTATACTCTTTACATTTATATAAATATTTGTACTTTATACTCTTTACATTTATATAAATATTTGTACTTTATACTCTTTACATTTATATAAATATTTGTACTTTATACTCTTTACATTTATATAAATATTTGTACTTTATACTCTTTACATTTATATAAATATTTGTACTTTATACTCTTTACATTTATATAAATATTTGTACTTTATACTCTTTACATTTATATAAATATTTGTACTTTATACTCTTTACATTTATATAAATATTTGTACTTTATACTCTTTACATTTATATAAATATTTGTACTTTATACTCTTTACATTTATATAAATATTTGTACTTTATACTCTTTACATTTATATAAATATTTGTACTTTATACTCTTTACATTTATATAAATATTTGTACTTTATACTCTTTACATTTATATAAATATATGTACTTTATACTCTTTACATTTATATAAATATATGTACTTTATACTCTTTACATTTATATAAATATTTGTACTTTATACTCTTTACATTTATATAAATATTTGTACTTTATACTCTTTACATTTATATAAATATTTGTACTTTATACTCTTTACATTTATATAAATATTTGTACTTTATACTCTTTACATTTATATAAATATTTGTACTTTATACTCTTTACATTTATATAAATATTTGTACTTTATACTCTTTACATTTATATAAATATTTGTACTTTATACTCTTTACATTTATATAAATATTTGTACTTTATACTCTTTACATTTATATAAATATTTGTACTTTATACTCTTTACATTTATATAAATATTTGTACTTTATACTCTTTACATTTATATAAATATTTGTACTTTATACTCTTTACATTTATATAAATATTTGTACTTTATACTCTTTACATTTATATAAATATTTGTACTTTATACTCTTTACATTTATATAAATATTTGTACTTTATACTCTTTACATTTATATAAATATTTGTACTTTATACTTTTTACATTTATATAAATATATGTACTTTATACTCTTTACATTTATATAAATATTTGTACTTTATACTCTTTACATTTATATAAATATTTGTACTTTATACTCTTTACATTTATATAAATATTTGTACTTTATACTCTTTACATTTATATAAATATTTGTACTTTATACTCTTTACATTTATATAAATATTTGTACTTTATACTCTTTACATTTATATAAATATTTGTACTTTATACTCTTTACCTTCTCAGAACTTTTTCAAACTTGACAGATGTCACAGTAGTACTGACATTTTATCTCATAATTTTGACAGATGCTAATTTCTAATTCCATAAAATGAAATAGGGGTTCCCCCCTAGGGCACCATATTGACCAGAACCGGCCCTGGGTTTCTGACTTCAGTCTGATTCATGTAAATAATCGATGCTTACGACACACGCTGGAACTGGGCTCAAACCCGTTCGGTTCCGTCTCTTTGGTTCAAACTCTTTTTTTTATCCATTCAACAAACTCTAAAACTTTCTTGTTCTTAGTTTTGGAGGATTTTCACGTGTCACTGAAAAAACCTTTCAATGGGTGTGGATGTGATGATGCGTTCGGGGTCAGTCCGTGTGTTGGGCCATTGTGGGTGAGCGCGGTGCGTTCATGTACCTAAAGTGAATGTTTGTGCCTGCGGCGGCAGAAGAAGTGCAGTCAACCCTGTTCATGGTTATTCCAGCGGTTAATGCGTCTGTCCCAACACTGAAAGGCTTTTGAGTCAGACACAAAATAAAACCTTTACTCTGATGGAATGATGTCATTTTTATATTTTAATCTCATGGTTTCACTTGTACATGTTTTAAGGAATGTCCACCCCAAACTGGACCCAAACACTCTGTGGTTCCTACACTGTCAGCCCAGATAAGTAGAGAGAGAGAGAGAGAGAGAGAGAGAGAGAGGGAGAGAGAGAGAGAGAGAGAGAGAGGAAGAGAGAGAGAGGGAGAGATCTCAATCTGGTGCAAAATTTTCGAGAGTGTCATTCAGCCCATTGCGCTATATGGAAGTGAGGTTTGGGGTCCACTCAGTCATTCCAGCTACACTAGATGGGACAAGCATCCAACAGAAACCCTACACGCAGAATTCTGCAGAATGATTCTGAAAATACAAAGGAAAACACCAACCAACGCATGTAGGGCAGAATTAGGCCGTTTTCCACTATTGATAAATGTACTAAAAAGATCACTACACTCACTGCCTAACGGACACATTACACTTTAAAGCTCTGAAAACCCAAGAACTGAACCCCGCAAAGAGTCCCCTGAAGCAGCTGGTTCTGAGTCTCACTAACCCACTAACAAATACCAACAGCAACCAGACTCAGCCCAGCAATGCTTTCCTAACAAAGTTCTCCATCAATCAGGCTGTAAAACAAAGCAAGAGCAACTATCTGGAACATTGGAACGCACAAATCAAAACTCAAAACAAACTAGAAGTCTATCGGGCCCTAAAAACAAAGTATGAATGTGAAGAATATCTCTCTACTGTCAGAGATAGAAAGCAGCGACAGATCGTCACCAAGTACAGGCTCAGTGACCACAGTCTGGACATAGAAAAGGGAAGACACAAAAAGTCCTGGTCGCCAAAAGAGCAACGGATATGTGGTCACTGCACGACAGACGAGGTGGAGACAGAGGTGCACTTTCTCCTGAAATGCCCAAAGTATGAGTCAGAACCAAGGGCATTTTTCAAGGAGCTGGAGCTCTGGATCCCAGAGTTCCAGGACCTAGAGGAGGCAGATCAGCTGCAGGTGGTTCTGGGAGGAGGTTCTGGACCAGTAGCCAGATCTGCAGCCAGGTACATCCTGTTGTGTCACAACCTGAGAGACAGTGGGTGAAGCTACAGGGTGTTATGACACCGTTATTGATCATATTGATCATACTGACCATGGTGAGGGATGTACGTGTGTACGGCACATTTCCTCACCGGTCTACAAAGTGGTTTTTTTATTTCTATTTCTATCTGTATTGTATTTTACCTGTTATTTATATAATTATTAATATTTTTATTTTTTTTTTAATTTTATATTGTCTATATTGTGTGATATTTGTTTTTGTGTTCTCTGCGCTTTGGCAACATTAATGTAAACATTTTTCATGCCAATAAAGCACCTTTTGATTGATTGATTGATTGAGAGAGGAAGAGAGAGAGAGGGAGAGAGAGGAAGAGAGAGAGAGAGAGAGAGGAAGAGGAAGAGAAAGAGAGAGAGAGAAAACTAGATAAAAAAAAGTAACAAAACATGGAGAAAATTGACAAACCTAAAATGATTAGATAAAAAGGCAAAATGTTGTAAAGGTTTTTAATTGGGTTTAATTTGAAGCTAAATGATGTTGTGGTTGTTTTTTCATAATTATTCTACGTCTTTCTAGAATGTTCCGACAGCTCCCATTCACTTTGAATTGACGTTTCCAGCCTTCAGCGCCCGGATTTTTTACTCAAATGGATGAATGTCTACCTTCTATACTAGACATACTATGTCCATGTCCTACCTTCTATACTAGACATACTATGTCCATGTCCTACCTTCTATACTAGACACACTATGTCCATGTCTACCTTCTATACTAGACACACTATGTCCATGTCTACCTTCTATACTAGACATACTATGTCCATGTCTACCTTCTATACTAGACACACTATGTCCATGTCTACCTTCTATACTAGACATACTATGTCCATGTCTACCTTCTATACTAGACATACTATGTCCATGTCTACCTTCTATACTAGACATACTATGTCCATGTCTACCTTCTATACTAGACATACTATGTCCATGTCCTACCTTCTATACTAGACATACTATGTCCATGTCCTACCTTCTATACTAGACATACTATGTCCATGTCCTACCTTCTATACTAGACATACTATGTCCATGTCCTACCTTCTATACTAGACATACTATGTCCATGTCTACCTTCTATACTAGACATACTATGTCCATGTCCTACCTTCTATACTAGACATACTATGTCCATGTCCTACCTTCTATACTAGACATACTATGTCCATGTCCTACCTTCTATACTAGACATACTATGTCCATGTCTACCTTCTATACCAGACACACTATGTCCATGTCTACCTTCTATACTAGACATACTATGTCCATGTCTACCTTCTATACTAGACATACTATGTCCATGTCCTACCTTCTATACTAGACATACTATGTCCATGTCTACCTTCTATACCAAACACACTATGTCCATGTCTACCTTCTATACTAGACATACTATGTCCATGTCTACCTTCTATACTAGACATACTATGTCCATGTCTACCTTCTATACTAGACATACTATGTCCATGTCCTACCTTCTATACTAGACATACTATGTCCATGTCTACCTTCTATACCAGACACACTATGTCCATGTCTACCTTCTATACTAGACATACTATGTCCATGTCTACCTTCTATACTAGACATACTATGTCCATGTCCTACCTTCTATACTAGACATACTATGTCCATGTCCTACCTTCTATACTAGACATACTATGTCCATGTCCTACCTTCTATACTAGACATACTATGTCCATGTCTACCTTCTATACCAAACACACTATGTCCATGTCTACCTTCTATACTAGACATACTATGTCCATGTCTACCTTCTATACTAGACATACTATGTCCATGTCTACCTTCTATACTAGACATACTATGTCCATGTCCTACCTTCTATACTAGACATACTATGTCCATGTCTACCTTCTATACCAGACACACTATGTCCATGTCTACCTTCTATACTAGACATACTATGTCCATGTCCTACCTTCTATACTAGACATACTATGTCCATTTCCTACCTTCTATACTAGACATACTATGTCCATGTCCTACCTTCTATACTAGACATACTATGTCCATGTCTACCTTCTATACTAGACATACTATGTCCATGTCCTACCTTCTATACTAGACATACTATGTCCATGTCTACCTTCTATACTAGACATATTATGTCCATGTCTACCTTCTATACTAGACATACTATGTCCATGTCCTACCTTCTATACTAGACATACTATGTCCATGTCCTACCTTCTATACTAGACATACTATGTCCATGTCTACCTTCTATACCAGACACACTATGTCCATGTCTACCTTCTATACTAGACATACTATGTCCATGTCTACCTTCTATACCAGACACACTATGTCCATGTCTACCTTCTATACTAGACATACTATGTCCATGTCCTACCTTCTATACTAGACATATTATGTCCATGTCTACCTTCTATACTAGACATACTATGTCCATGTCCTACCTTCTATACTAGACATACTATGTCCATGTCCTACCTTCTATACTAGACATACTATGTCCATGTCTACCTTCTATACCAGACACACTATGTCCATGTCTACCTTCTATACTAGACATACTATGTCCATGTCTACCTTCTATACCAGACACACTATGTCCATGTCTACCTTCTATACTAGACATACTATGTCCATGTCCTACCTTCTATACTAGACATACTATGTCCATGTCCTACCTTCTATACTAGACATACTATGTCCATGTCTACCTTCTATACCAGACACACTATGTCCATGTCTACCTTCTATACTAGACATACTATGTCCATGTCCTACCTTCTATACTAGACATACTATGTCCATGTCTACCTTCTATACTAGACATACTATGTCCATGTCTACCTTCTATACTAGACATACTATGTCCATGTCTACCTTCTATACTAGACATACTATGTCCATGTCTACCTTCTATACTAGACATACTATGTCCATGTCTACCTTCTATACTAGACATACTATGTCCATGTCTACCTTCTATACTAGACATACTATGTCCATGTCTACCTTCTATACTAGACATACTATGTCCATGTCCTACCTTCTATACTAGACATACTATGTCCATGTCCTACCTTCTATACTAGACATACTATGTCCATGTCCTACCTTCTATACTAGACATACTATGTCCATGTCTACCTTCTATACTAGACATACTATGTCCATGTCCTACCTTCTATACTAGACATACTATGTCCATGTCCTACCTTCTATACTAGATATACTATGTCCATGTCTACCTTCTATACCAGACATACTATGTCCATGTCTACCTTCTATACTAGACATACTATGTCCATGTCCTACCTTCTATACTAGACATACTATGTCCATGTCTACCTTCTATACTAGACATACTATGTCCATGTCCTACCTTCTATACTAGACATACTATGTCCATGTCTACCTTCTATACTAGACATACTATGTCCATGTCTACCTTCTATACCAGACATACTATGTCCATGTCTACCTTCTATACTAGACACACTATGTCCATGTCTACCTTCTATACTCATCGGCGGTCACTCGGTTTCGAGTATGACTGTCCTCATTCTTGGTTCTTGTGGGTCTTCAGGTGGGCGAAGAGGCCGATCCTGGAGCCACATACTTTGGTGCAGTGTGGACAGGGATGGGTAGTTAGGGTCGTGGGTCTGGGTTGAACCTTTTTGGTAGAGGCACCCTCCTTTCTGCGTCTGCGCTTGTCTTCCGCAGCACTTTGGAGGTAGTTGTTATATTGTGCGGCTCCATTATTGACAAGTTGTCTCCAGGCCATCCTGTTGGTAGCTGTGGCCTCCCAGGTCTTAGGGTCTATGTGGAACTTCTTGATGTTGGTTTTGATGTTGTCCTTAAACCTTTTCTTTTGCCCCCCTGGGGCACGTTGACCTGTAGATAGCTGTGAGTACAGGACTTGTTTCGGGAGGCGAGAGTCAGGCATGCGGACCACATGACCAGTCCATCGGAGTTGTTGCTGGGCGATGGTGGCAGTGATGGTTGGGATGTTGGCCTCCTCTAAGATGCTGGTGTTGGTGCGTTTGTCTTTCCAGGTGATCTTGAGGATTTTCCTGAGGCATCTCTGCTGATATGCCTCTAAGGCCTTCAGGTGCCTGCTGTAGGTGGTCCAGCATTCTGATCCATACAGTAGGGTGGGCAGCACTACCGCTTTGTAAACCAGAACCCTTGTCCTGGCTTGAAGGTCATGGTTCTCGAACACTCTTTTCCTCAGTCTTGAGAAGGCGATACTGGCAGAGCTGAGGCGGTGGTGTACTTCCTCATCAATGCTTGCCTTGGAAGACAGGAGGCTCCCGAGGTAAGTAAACTGGTCCACATTTTGAAGTCTAGTTTTGTCAATGGAGATATTTGGAGGTGAGGCGGGGGTAGTTGTGTTGAGAGGTGGCTGGTGGAGGATCTGAGTCTTTTTGATGTTAAGGGCCAGACCGAGCTGTTTGTATGCTTTGGCAAAAGCATCCAGAAGCAGCTGTAGGTCTTCTTCTGAATGGGCCACAAGGGCATTGTCATCAGCATACTGCAGCTCAGTGATGGATGTGGTTGTGGTTTTGCCCTTAGCCCTGAATCGGTTGAGGTTGAGCAGTTGGCCGTCAGTCCTGTACGTGATTCTGACTCCTTCAGGTATATGCTTTCCCACGAGATGTAGAATGGCAGAGATGAAGATGGAGAAGAGGGTGGGAGCAATCACGCATCCCTGTTTTACTCCGGTGTGGACCCTAAAGGGTTCTGTTTCATTTCCACCACTGCTGAGAACTGTGGCTGACATGTCATCATGGAGCAGTCTCAGTACCCGGATGTACTTGTCTGGGCAGCCAACCTTTGCCAGAACCAGCCAGAGGGCCTGACGGTTCACAGAATCGAAGGCTTTGGTGAGGTCTATGAAAGCCATGTAAAGTGACTGATTTTGTTCCCTGCACTTTTCTTGGAGTTGGCGAGTAATGAAAATCATGTCCATGGTACCTCTGTTTGGTCGGAAGCCACTCTGAGATTCAGGGAGGATGTTTTCAGAGAGGGGGAGGAGCCTGTTGGCCAAGATCCGGGCCAGAGCTTTCCCAGTGGTGGACAGAAGGGAGATGCCACGGTAGTTTCCGCAGTCAGCCTTGTCTCCTTTTTTAAAAATGGAGACTATTAAGGCATCCCTGAGTTGTGCCGGGATTTCCTCCTTTTCCCACACTTTGAGGAGTAAGGCATGGATATGTTCAAGGAGATCAGGCCCACCTGCCTTCAGGATCTCTGCTGGGATGCCGTCAGGTCCAGCGGCCTTGTTGTTTTTCATCTTCCTTATGGCGTCCTGCACCTCTTTTAAACTGGGAGGTGCTCCCATGTCCTCCTTGATGGGCTGCTGAGGCAGTTGGTTAAGGGCCTTGATCTCAGGAGTGGTGTTCCTGTTCAGCAGCTCCTCATAATGCTCTTTCCATCTGGTTGTCATGGACTCACTGTCTTTCAGCAGCACCAGTCCATCCTTGGAGCGAAGGGGAACTACGCAACGGTGGCTAGGGCCATACACCGCTCGTGTGGCATCAAAGAAGCCTCGAGTGTTCCCACAGTCGGCAAGCTGCTGGATCTCCAGAGCCTTCCTCGTCCACCATTTGTTCTTCAGTTGCCTGACTTGAGATTGGACGACTGCCTTCGCTTTGGCATGGGCTTCTCTTTTTGCCTTGCAGCTGATATCCTTTTGCCAGGCAATAAAGGTTTGTCGCTTGATGTCAATGAGGTGAAGGATTTCACTGTCATTCTCATCAAACCAGTCCTGATGCTTGTGGGTCTTGTAACCAAGGGTGCTTTTACAAGAGTCGATGGTAAGTGACTTCAGCAGGTCCCAGTGTGCTTCAACATCAGCTGGATATTGGCTGGGCAGATTGGTGCTGAGAGTGGCCTGAAGCTGCACTTGAAAGGTAGTGTCGCACAACCTTTCGATATTGAGCTTTCGCCGACATTGACTTTTTTGCACCCTTCTTTTCCGCATAAGACGGATGGACATGATGGAGCGGATGAGACGGTGGTCTGTCCAGCAGTCATCTGCACTGATCATCGCTCTGGTGTTGAGTACATCATGGCGGTCTTTGGTGCGGACGGCAATGTAGTCGATGAGGTGCCAGAGCTTGGAGTGAGGGTGCATCCAGGATGTTTTTAGTTTGTTCTTTTGGCGGAAAAGTGTGTTGGTGATGATCAGGTTGTGTTCTGCACACTTTGATAGTAGCAGGACACCGTTGGCGTTGGTATTGCCAACCCCTTCCTTTCCGATCGTTCCATCCCATAGATCGTGGTTTCATCCCACCCTGGCATTGAAGTCTCCAAGTAGTATAAGCTTGTCTTCCTTGGGAACCTGGGTTAGGGTGTTGTCCAGGTCAGCATAGAAGGCCTCCTTCACTTCATCCTGTGAGTCTAGAGTTGGGGCGTATGCACTTACAACTGTGGCCTTTTGGCCACCTGCAAGGATCAGGCGAATTGTCATAAGTCGTTCGCTGATGCCAACAGGGAGTTCGGAGAGGTGGCTGATGAGGGTGTTCTTAATGGCAAAACCCACACCGTGGATCCTGGGCTCATCAGCTGGTTTTCCTTTCCAGAAGAAAGTGTATCCCCCCTTCTCTTCCTTCAGCTGCCCTTCGTCTGCCAGTCGGGTTTCGGAGAGTGCAGCAATGTCGATCCGAAATCTCCTTAGCTCCCTGGCGATGATGGCAGTTCGCCGTTCGGGTCAATCGCTGTGTTTGTTGTCCATAAGGGTCCGCACATTCCAGGTTCCAAAGTACATTTTCTTTTGTTTCTGACCGCGTAAAGGTGATCCCTCTGGGTGCGGTATCCCAGACAGGAGTTTTCGAGGCAGGCTATGTTTAGGGCACCTTTTCTAGCCCCTTCCCCTACTGGGGTGAGCAGAGTGGATCCTGAATAGGGCTGCTCAGTCGTGGGTGCAGCTGCCAGGAAGCTCGTTCTGCCTCATCCAAGAGCTTAGCGACTGGTTCAAAACACCCACCGCCTGTGTGCCAGGTTGTGGCTAGGAACTGCCAGACTTCACGGTCCTGTTCCCGTCACCACTTCCTGGTCGCCACAGGACTTTTTAGGGGGATGTTTGGCGTGGGCTGTTCAGGAGGACGCCTGTGCGTGGAATCTTTTAATGTGGGGAGACTGATGCACGGTCAGCCACCACACAGTCCTTGACAAAGAGTGGGCCAGGGTCCAGTGGCATGGAGACCAAGACAACTGGGGACCCGTCTTTGCTGCAGCCTTCGTCCGCCTTTCCAGCCGTTGTGGAGCACAGCGCTGCTGCCATCTTCCGCCTGGTCTGCCGTTGAGGCAGTTTTCACTATTTGCCCATAGCTGGGGATATTTACCCATAGCTGGGGCAGGGGTTGACAGGGCAGTAGGACATGTCCACACGCCTGTGGGCCTGCATGCCCTGTCTCTTGGGCCCCCTGCTGCTCCGAGATCCCGTACAACTTAGCCTGGAACCGCGAGGAACCAGTTACCGTGTGTGGCCACGAGGAGGCATGTACGAGTCTTGACAATGGAGAGGCTATGTACCAGGCTGAGGAGGCTTACGCACTCGGCTCCTCTTTTCGCCCTCTGAAGGAGAGGGCTAGCCGGCGGCAGTAGTTGAGAAGCAGTAAGCAACAAGCAGAAAAAAGCATGCAGCATAGCAAGCAGAAGCGGCATGCAGCATGCACTAACTACAGGTACCACTACTTCAACACCGCTGCGCTAGACAATTCACATTGCCCTGTGCGACACACAGCACAACACCTTCTATACTAGACATACTATGTCCATGTCCTACCTTCTATACCAGACATACTATGTCCATGTCTACCTTCTATACTAGACATACTATGTCCATGTCCTACCTTCTATACTAGACATACTATGTCCATGTCTACCTTCTATACTAGACATACTATGTCCATGTCTACCTTCTATACTAGACATACTATGTCCATGTCCTACCTTCTATACTAGACATACTATGTCCATGTCCTACCTTCTATACTAGACATACTATGTCCATGTCCTACCTTCTATACCAGACATACTATGTCCATGTCTACCTTCTATACTAGACACACTATGTCCATGTCTACCTTCTATACCAGACACACTATGTCCATGTCTACCTTCTATACTAGACATACTATGTCCATGTCCTACCTTCTATACTAGACACACTATGTCCATGTCCTACCTTCTATACTAGACATACTATGTCCATGTCCTACCTTCTATACTAGACATACTATGTCCATGTCCTACCTTCTATACTAGACACACTATGTCCATGTCCTACCTTCTATACTAGACATACTATGTCCATGTCCTACCTTCTATACTAGACATACTATGTCCATGTCTACCTTCTATACTAGACATACTATGTCCATGTCCTACCTTCTATACTAGACACACTATGTCCATGTCTACCTTCTATACTAGACATACTATGTCCATGTCTACCTTCTATACTAGACATACTATGTCCATGTCTACCTTCTATACTAGACATACTATGTCCATGTCTACCTTCTATACTAGACATACTATGTCCATGTCTACCTTCTATACTAGACATACTATGTCCATGTCCTACCTTCTATACCAGACATACTATGTCCATGTCCTACCTTCTATACCAGACATACTAATGCGACCGTCACCTCCAGTTTGTTGGTCACTGTCAAAGACCAGACAATGAAGTTATATCCTCCTGCTGCTTTGGAACCAAAAGCTCCCAATTGGATGCCGAAGGATGATGATATTTATGTCATTTAATGGTGATATCTACAGTATTCATTAAGTTATAGCATAATATGTCACTGTGGACACACACACACACACACACACACAAGGTGATTACAATAATATCTCCTTACATTAATCATACAATGCAAGGATATAAATGAACAATTTTACTGAACATTTGGCAAATAAACAGTAGCAGTGTAACAATGTTAGCCTAGCCTAGCCTAGCCTAGCCTAGCAGTGTTATCTCTATTCATTCCATGTATGGGTCTAGTGGTGCTTCATCGTCAGGGGAGGCGGGGCTATATAAAGTACAAATATTTATATAAATGTAAAAAGTATAAAGTACAAATATTTATATAAATGTAAAAAGTATAAAGTACAAATATTTATATAAATGTAAAAAGTATAAAGTACATATATTTATATAAATGTAAAGAATATAAAGTACATATATTTATATAAATGTAAAGAGTATAAAGTACAGATACAGATATTATTTTCCAAATCCACTAAGTCATGTGGACTAGTTTAATAAAGTGATCGTGTCCATCTGAAGAGGACAGTGATGGAGGTTAACGTCTGCACCAGAGACACATGACTGAGACCAGAACAAACTGGACAGGAAGCCTTTACACCAGTCAGTACCAGATGAAGACAATAACAGCTCATAGAGGTAGTAGAAGTACTCACATACTGTACTGCAGTACAAGTACAGCTACTGGTGTGAACAAATACTCAGGTGAAAGTAGAATTACTGATTCAACTGCTTTACTGAAGTAAAAGTAAAAAACTACTGAAAAGTCAAAATTATGAGATAAAATGTTAGCCTAGCCTAGCCTAGCCTAGCCTAGCCTAGCCTAGCAGTGCTATCTCTATTCATTCCATGTATGGGTCTAGTGGTGCTTCATTGTCAGGGGAGGCGGGGCTAAAAGGTTGTCTTTCAAATCCCTCTTTATGCAATAGGACGGTACTACAACCAATTAACGTCGTCTTTAAGATGACGTAGTTAGAGCGCCTGAAAGTTAAACTAAGAAACCGAAGAAAGTTAGGAACTAAACAAAATGGTGGATTATGGAGCTGAACGACTGATGTCGCTTCTGTAAAAAGAATTTAAAGATTGTTGACGTTTTCTCACATTCTTCACTCTAGTGCAGCTAGAACCCCCCCCCCCCCCCCCCCCATTGGTTGTAGTACCGTCCTATTGTGACCTATTACTATTGAGGTGTTTCATTTAGGGAGGTCTAAACAGACAGATTTTCTGCTGGATCAGAAGAAGCCGATGTGAGAAACATCAGCAGGTTTTATTCAGATGATGTCAAGTCATGAATGAACAGATTAACCCCCCATCTGTCTGTTACCCCCCCCCCCCCCCATCTGTCTCCTGGGTGTTTTCCTGGTGGAACCTTCATTTCTGCACTATTTACCATCTGTGACTTTCACTGGACAGGAAACACTGAGCTGTCCTACTTTGTCTGATCACACATAAGCTCCTCCCACATCCTCACTGTTCTGTCACAGTGATCGACCATCAGCCAAAATTAACAATAATTTACAAATTCTGTCAAAATATGTTACTTTACATTTATAAACATTATTATTAATATCACATAATGCTCCTATTATAGGTAGAGTTTTGTCTAATATTGTATTTATAGACTATTGTTTATCTGTTGAACTAACATGATCAATAACACCCAGACGACTGACTTAAAACTTATTAATGTTAATATCTGATCTATACATGTGATTGATTATATGTTTTCTGGTCAAAGAAACAAAAAAACAAATATACTTAAAAGAATTACTGACGTCCAGGTCAGTTACACATCTGAGGACGAATGAACTGAGGGGTGAAAACACATGGTGGTTATGAGCATGCTCAGAAGACTGGGTCATTTCACTTCATTTTATTTGTTTATTTGAACAGGGTGTCACGGTGGTGCAGTAGTTAACAGGGTGGTGCAGTAGTTAACAGGGTGGTGCAGTAGTTAACAGGGTGGTGCAGTGGTTAACAGGGTGGTGCAGTAGTTAACAGGGTGGTGCAGTAGTTAACAGGGTGGTGCAGTGGTTAACTGGGTGGTGCAGTAGTTAACAGGGTGGTGCAGTAGTTAACAGGGTGGTGCAGTAGTTAACAGGGTGGTGCAGTGGTTAACAGGGTGGTGCAGTAGTTAACAGGGTGGTGCAGTGGTTAACTGGGTGGTGCAGTGGTTAACTGGGTGGTGCAGTAGTTAACAGGGTGGTGCAGTAGTTAACAGGGTGGTGCAGTAGTTAACAGGGTGGTGCAGTAGTTAACAGGGTGGTGCAGTGGTTAACAGGGTGGTGCAGTAGTTAACAGGGTGGTGCAGTGGTTAACTGGGTGGTGCAGTAGTTAACAGGGTGGTGCAGTGGTTAACAGGGTGGTGCAGTAGTTAACAGGGTGGTGCAGTAGTTAACAGGGTGGTGCAGTAGTTAACAGGGTGGTGCAGTGGTTAACAGGGTGGTGCAGTAGTTAACAGGGTGGTGCAGTAGTTAACAGGGTGGTGCAGTGGTTAACAGGGTGGTGCAGTAGTTAACACTGGTGCCTCACAAACAGAAGGTTGTTGGTTCTATTCCCACACCAGACCTTTCTGTGTTGTTTACATGTTCTCCTCGTGTCTGTGTGGGTTTTCTCCAGGTACTCTGGCTCCTCCCACCATCCAAACACATGCACTGATAGGTTAACTGGTTAACTGGTTAACTGGTTAATGTAAATTGTCCATAGGTGTGAATGTGACAGTGATTGTTTGTTTATATATGTTCAGCCCTGAGTGTTTTAGGCAGAAATTAAACTCTTTATCATCCTAGATAATTATACCGTGTTCTAAAGGATGAAGTTAATAAAACATATGTAGTCCTACCCCTTTCTATTAACTCACTCAGAACATGTTTATATAATCAACTGAAGTAAAGAAAGTGGATCAGAAAAAAAGGGAAACTTGTTCCAGATTCATATTTCCATAAGTTTCTTGTATCCATTTAGAATGTGGTTTATGAAAATGTGTTGAAACTTTTCTAACGATTGTCAGGTTTTCAGTTGTTCCACACAGTAACATTAACTCAGTGACACCTTGTGGTAACTGCTTTTATTTGCTTTGTGCATTATTTGAATTGTTTTGATGTCGACTAAATCCTTACATTTTAATGCCTTTAATTGGATGAACAGTGGGTTTGATGGTTCTATAGGTGTTTTTATTTATAATTCTTATGACTCTTTTTAGAAGTCTGAATATTATTTGTGTTTGTTTTGTATGTGTTCGCTGACACATCAACTGGTTGTGTTTGTCTACGCTCACACAACCATCTGAGTACCATGAGGTTCAGGTTTTCTTCAAAATGTCAGGGTGGGGCGTAAAGCAGAAGTGACGTGAGTGTAGTCTCTTCACATACACAACAATGATAGTGTGTGTGAACTATGGTGGGGACTATTCCAGTGTTTTGTCGACTGCATGTTCATTCATTAAAATATGAACAGAGGACGACTTTGGAAGAGTTGGTTCATGGAAATGATGTTTGTTCTCTTTTTTGATCTATCTCAGTGGTTGTCAAACTGTTTTCAGTGATGTTCCTCCTTACAAACATATTTTTAGTCCAGTATCCCCTGACAGGGAGCAAACATTTTTGTAAGAAAAAAGAGGAACAGTGTAAAATCAGTGTCTGATGTATTAACAAGAGTAAAATCATTAAAGTTAACATTGACACTGATTATTCATGGACACTCAGTACGTACTCCATCAGATGTAGGACACTATGTTTACACATGATCATTTAGAATTACACTAAAAGGAAAGAGGGGTGTTGGCCTAGTGTTGTCCTAGTGTTTTCTTAGTGTTGGCCTAGTGTTGTCCTAGTGTTTTCTTAGTGTTGGCCTAGTGTTGTCCTAGTGTTGGCCTAGTGTTGTCCTAGTATTTTCCTAGTGCTGTCCTAGTGTTTTCCTAGTGTTGGCCGAGTGTTGTCCTAGTGTTGGCCTAGTGTTGTCCTAGTGTTGGCCTAGTGTTGTCCTAGTGTTGTCTTAGTGTTGGCCTAGTGCTATCCTAGTGTTGGCCTAGTGCTGTCCTAGTGTTGTCCTAGTGTTTTCCTAGTGTTGGCCTAGTGCTGTCCTAGTGTTGTCCTTGTGTTGGCCTAGTGCTGTCCTAGTGTTGTCCTAGTGCTGTCCTAGTGTTGTCCTAGTGCTGTCCTAGTGTTGTCCTAGTGCTGTCCTAGTGTTGGCCTAGTGTTGTCTTAGTGTTGTCTTAGTGCTGTCCTAGTGTTGGCCTAAACCCTGGCTGTATAGACATGGTGTTCCTCTGCTGTGGTTTATAAAAGTGCAGCTGCATCGCTCTGACTGAAAACACAACAAAAGTAGAGCTGGGGTCAAAAGGTCACGGCTGTCTGTCATGTCAAATTAAAACACAACAGACTGCGGCAGACACTGTTGATGTCACCAGGGATAAAAAAAAAAGAAGTGAACAGCAGCCAGTGGAGCGCCGCCACATGTTGTTTTTACGACACATATGAGTCACTCACCAAATGTTTGTTTTCCTTCTGCCAAGAGTTTGATGACACTTCTGTCGTGGTCTTCATCTGCAGACTGAGACGATAGGTTTGATTTTTATACAAAGGATCAGGACACTTTTATTCATTTAATGCAAAGGTGTCAAACATGTGGCCCGGGGGCCAAATACAGCCCTCCACAGGTTCCAGTCTGGGCCCTGGGGTGAGTTTATAAAATTCAAAAATGACACTGAAGATATAAATGATCAGGTTCCACAAACAAAAATACTGTCATAGTAACATATTAACACTAACAACTGCAAATGTTTATTTCTGTAAATGTTATTTTATTGTATTTACACTTAAAGGACACTGTCACAAAAGTAAGTACAGTCAGGATTCACTCTATAAAGTAAAAACACAATAACTCATTTTTTGGCAAAAAATTGTTATTGTGTTTTTTTTCAATATTTAAATCATTCTTTATCATGTAATAAAATATTTCATCTCAAATGTCTGTTGTTTTGTAGAAAATAGTTGAGTGTTTGTACAGTAACTATTAAAGTACTAGTCAAACAAAACATAATGACAGTAAAGACCATCACTGTTCTTACCTCGTACCGTGTCACTTCCTGTCTTTATGTCATTTAATAATTTTGTGCAATCAAATTTAAATGTATTTCTTATTTCACCCTGTCTTAAAATTGTAATTTAATTTTCAATCAATGTGAAGCACTTTGGGCGACAGTGTTTATATGAAAGGTTAAAGCTAGAGTGGGTCGTTAGGGTCAAAGGTTAAAGCTGTGGCTCAGTTGGTAGAGTGGGTCGTTAGGGTCAAAGGTTAAAGCTGTGGCTCAGTTGGTAGAGTGGGTCGTTAGGGTCAAAGGTTAAAGCTGTGGCTCAGTTGGTAGAGTGGGTCGTTAGGGTCAAAGGTTAAAGCTGTGGCTCAGTTGGTAGAGTGGGTCGTTAGGGTCAAAGGTTAAAGCTGTGGCTCAGTTGGTAGAGTGGGTCGTTAGGGTCAAAGGTTAAAGCTGTGGCTCAGTTGGTAGAGTGGGTCGTTAGGGTCAAAGGTTAAAGCTGTGGCTCAGTTGGTAGAGTGGGTCGTTAGGGTCAAAGGTTAAAGCTGTGGTTCAGTTGGTAGAGTGGGTCGTTAGGGTCAAAGGTTAAAGCTGTGGCTCAGTTGGTACAGTGGGTCGTTAGGGTCAAAGGTTAAAGCTGTGGCTCAGTTGGTAGAGTGGGTCGTTAGGGTCAAAGGTTAAAGCTGTGGCTCAGTTGGTAGAGTGGGTCGTTAGGGTCAAAGGTTAAAGCTGTGGCTCAGTTGGTAGAGTGGGTCGTTAGGGTCAAAGGTTAAAGCTGTGGCTCAGTTGGTAGAGTGGGTCGTTAGGGTCAAAGGTTAAAGCTGTGGCTCAGTTGGTAGAGTGGGTCGTTAGGGTCAAAGGTTAAAGCTGTGGTTCAGTTGGTAGAGTGGGTCGTTAGGGTCAAAGGTTAAAGCTGTGGCTCAGTTGGTACAGTGGGTCGTTAGGGTCAAAGGTTAAAGCTGTGGCTCAGTTGGTAGAGTGGGTCGTTAGGGTCAAAGGTTAAAGCTGTGGCTCAGTTGGTAGAGTGGGTCGTTAGGGTCAAAGGTTAAAGCTGTGGCTCAGTTGGTAGAGTGGGTCGCCCAATGACCCAGAGGTTGGTGGTTCATGTCCCAGCTCTGTCTGTTGAAGTGTCCTTGGGCAAGACACTGAACCCTGACTTAGTCTCCCAGTAGGACTGACCTTTGACCTTATAAACCTACTGGTGTATGAGTGTGTGTGAATGGGTGAATGTGAGGCTAATGTAAAGAGCTTTGAACCATGAAGGTGGAACAGAACTATAGAAGTGCAGAACATTTACTATTAATGAATACTGTAGATATCACCATGAAATTACATGGACATATACATACATACACATCAGAAGCAATGATCCATTTGAGTAAAGTTCAAAGGTCAAGGTCACAATTAACTAAAAGGTAAAAATCACAATATGGGTTATAACCGAAGAACAGGGGGACACAGAACTTTCGGATTGGTACCAAACGATTTATATAGTTCTCGTGATTGGTGTTAGTTTTGAGATCTCTGGAGGTCAAAGGTGACATGTGGCCAAATCATTTGCGTTCATCAAATGATTTTCCCTTATTTATCGCATTAGTTTGACATTTTATCACATGATTTTGTCTTTTTATTGTGTAATTTTGATGTTTTATCACATTAATTTGACATTTTTTCATGTTGTGATTTTTTTTTCTGGAGGTCAAAGGTGACATTTGTAACACTGTGTGTGTCAAACATAGACATATCACGCTATAACTTAATCAATACTGGATATATTATCATAATATTACACACACTGACACATATATACATATAAACAAATTATCAATATTGCAAAAGGTCAAAGGTCAAGGTGGCGTTTAGCAGAAAAGTCCAAATCACATTATTGGCTCTAATTCAAGAACAGGTTGTCATAGAAACTGGAGATGAACACAAAATAGGGGCGGGGTTAAACATTCTGTGAATACTAGTGTCGATGCTGTACATGTTTGACAATTCACATCTTTCATATCAAATTAAAAGTACGTGAGAATGTGATCAAATGTGTGGGTGTGTTCCGCCTCTGCTCCTCCATCTTCATCTTTTATCTCCTCATCCTCATCCTCCTGGGATCTCATTTTCAGTCTCACTCTTCTGTATCAATTATTTCCACTCTTTCCTTTTTTAACTTTATGTCCTTTGTGTCGATACTATGGAGGACTGAAAAATGTCACGAAAATTAAATCAATAAATACATTATTAAATAATGACTTAAATATATAATTCAACAGAAAACTGAAAAAAAAAACATCGTTATCTGTTTTTTCATTTTGGTTTTGGAAACAAATAAAGAAGAAGCAAGTTGTTGTTTTTTATTGTCTTATTTTTGGTTTTATTTTGAAAAGCAAATGAACGCATGATACACAGATTCTTCTCTTCAAATCAAATGAACAAAAAAACCTTAATAATGTTGTAACTGCACACTACTCTATGGAGGACTAAAAGTGCTCAAATTAAATCAATACATCATTAAATAATGATTTAAATGTTAAATGTTCTTCACTTCTATAGTTGTTCAAAGCTCTTTACATTAGCCTCACATTCACCCATTCACACACACTCATACACCAGTAGGTTCTAAGGTTCTGTCAGTCCTACTGGGAGACTAAGGGTTCAGTGTCTTTGTCCAAGGACACTTGGACATGTGGACAAACAGAGCTGGGACGGGAACTGCGACTCACTCTACCAACTGAATATGTCATTATTTAATTACATTAAAATTTAATAAATAAAGGTGTTATTAATTCATTAAAATGCCAATTCATTTGAGGTAATAAAACATATATTATTATTTGACTAATAAATTCACTATTCAAATTAATTCTATTTAATCAACAAAATGACCAAAATATTAAACCAAATCAGACAAAATAATCAATAAAATGCCAAATTTATCAACAAATAAGATCAAATAAAATAATTAATAAAATGACCAAAGTAATCAACAAAATTAAACAAACGAATACAATGATAAAAAAATGACAAAATCAAACAAACAAATCAACAAAATTAAAGAAATTAATAAAATTCTCATTAATGACTGTTGTCGCTTCTGTAAAAAGAATTTAAAGATTGTTGACGTTTTCTCACATTCTTCACTCATCTGTGATAAAAGGAAATCTACACCTGTTGTTGTTCTTCTTCTATGGTTGTTTACACTTGTTTCTCTACCAATCGTCAAGGCATCACTTTGTTAGGCCCGCCCTCTGACTCTATACTTCACTGTCATTGGTCGACCAGTTTCAGGGAAATCTAGACAAAAGTTACATTGAGTGAAACTAGACTACTACGATAGAATATTAGATTTACTGATGCTAGGAGGAGCTAGTGTGGCTAGGCTACTACGATAGAACATTAGATTTACTGATGCTAGGAGGAGCTAGTGTGGCTAGGCTACTACGATAGAACATTAGATTTACTAATGCTAGGAGGAGCTAGTGTGGCTAGGCTACTACGATAGAACATTAGATTTACTGATGCTAGGAGGAGCTAGCGTGGCTAGGCTACTACGATAGAACATTAGATTTACTGATGCTAGGAGGAGCTAGCGTGGCTAGGCTACTACGATAGAACATTAGATTTACTGATGCTAGGAGGAGCTAACGTGGCTAGGCTACTATGATAGAACATTAGATTTACTGATGCTAGGAGGAGCTAGCGTGGCTAGGCTACTATGATAGAACATTAGATTTACTGATGCTAGGAGGAGCTAGTGTGGCTAGGCTACTACGATAGAACATTAGATTTACTGACGCTGGGAGGAGCTAGTGTGGCTAGGCTACTACGATAGAACATTAGATTTACTGACGCTAGGAGGAGCTAGTGTGGCTAAGCTACTACGATAGAACATTAGATTTACTGACGCTAGGAGGAGCTAGTGTGGCTAGGCTACTACGATAGAACATTAGATTTACTGACGCTAGGAGGAGCTAGCGTGGCTAGGCTACTATGATAGAACATTAGATTTACTGATGCTAGGAGGAGCTAGTGTGGCTAGGCTACTACGATAGAACATTAGATTTACTGACGCTAGGAGGAGCTAGTGTGGCTAGGCTACTACGATAGAACATTAGATTTACTGACGCTAGGAGGTGGTAGTGTGGCTAGGCTACTACGATAGAACATTAGATTTACTGACGCTAGGAGGAGCTAGTGTGGCTAGGCTACTACGATAGAACATTAGATTTACTGACGCTAGGAGGAGCTAGTGTGGCTAGGCTACTACGATAGAACATTAGATTTACTGACGCTAGGAGGAGCTAGTGTGGCTAGGCTACTACGATAGAACATTAGATTTACTGACGCTAGGAGGAGCTAGCGTGGCTAGGCTACTATGATAGAACATTAGATTTACTGATGCTAGGAGGAGCTAGTGTGGCTAGGCTACTACGATAGAACATTAGATTTACTGACGCTAGGAGGAGCTAGTGTGGCTAGGCTACTACGATAGAACATTAGATTTACTGACGCTAGGAGGTGGTAGTGTGGCTAGGCTACTACGATAGAACATTAGATTTACTGACGCTAGGAGGAGCTAGTGTGGCTAGGCTACTACGATAGAACATTAGATTTACTGACGCTAGGAGGAGCTAGTGTGGCTAGGCTACTACGATAGAACATTAGATTTACTGATGCTAGGAGGAGCTAGTGTGGCTAGGCTACTACGATAGAACATTAGATTTACTGACGCTAGGAGGAGCTAGTGTGGCTAGGCTACTACGATAGAACATTAGATTTACTGACGCTAGGAGGTGGTAGTGTGGCTAGGCTACTACGATAGAACATTAGATTTACTGACGCTAGGAGGAGCTAGTGTGGCTAGGCTACTACGATAGAACATTAGATTTACTGACGCTAGGAGGAGCTAGTGTGGCTAGGCTACTACGATAGAACATTAGATTTACTGACGCTAGGAGGAGCTAGTGTGGCTAGGCTATTACGATAGAACATTCGATTTACTGACACTAGGAGGAGCTAGTGTGGCTAGGCTACTACGATAGAACATTCGATTTACTGACGCTAGGAGGAGCTAGTGTGGCTAGGCTACTACGATAGAACATTCGATTTACTGACGCTAGGAGGAGCTAGCGTGGCTAGGCTACTACGATAAAACATTAGATTTACTGATGCTAGGAGGAGCTAGTGTGGCTAGGCTACTACGATAGAACATTAGATTTACTGACGCTAGGAGGAGCTAGCGTGGCTTGGCTACTGCGATAGAACATTAGATTTACTGACGCTAGGAGGAGCTAGCGTGGCTAGGCTACTACGATAGAACATTAGAGTTACTGACGCTAGGAGGAGCTAGTGTGGCTAGGCTATTACGATAGAACATTCGATTTACTGACGCTAGGAGGAGCTAGCGTGGCTAGGCTACTATGATAGAACATTAGATTTACTGACGCTAGGAGGAGCTAGCATGGCTTGGCTACTACGATAGAACATTAGATTTACTGACGCTAGGAGGAGCTAGCGTGGCTAGGCTACTACGATAGAACATTAGATTTACTGACGCTAGGAGGAGCTAGTGTGGCTAGGCTACTACGATAGAACATTCGATTTACTGACGCTAGGAGGAGCTAGTGTGGCTAGGCTACTACGATAGAACATTAGATTTACTGACGCTAGGAGGAGCTAGTGTGGCTAGGCTACTACGATAGAACATTAGATTTACTGACGCTAGGAGGAGCTAGTGTGGCTAGGCTACT